>CM019691.1:94727266-95067822 GCA_009760885.1 Achatina immaculata
CGCTTTCTCTCTTCTCTCTCTCGCTCTTTCTCTCTCTCTCTTTTCTACTTCTCTCTCTCTTTCTATTTCTCTCTCTTTCTCTCTATTTCTCTCTACTCTTTTTCTCCCTCTTTCTCTCTCTCTTTCTTTCTTTCTCTCTCTCGTTCTCTCTCTCTTTTCTCTCTCTCGCTCTTTCTCTCTTTCTTTCTTTCTCTTTCTCGTTCTCTCTCTTTCTCTCTCTCTTTCTCTCTCTCGCTCTTTCTCTCTTTTTCTCTCTCTCCTCTCTCTCGCTCTCTCTCTTAATCTCTCTCTCGCTCGCTCTCTCTCTCTCGCTCTCTCCCTTTCTCTCTCTCTTTCTCTCTGTCTCTGGTACTTGCCAATCAGGCGTTGGTCATCACCGATTCCCACAACCATCTATCCTTTGCTCTTTCTATAAGCTGTGTTTTGGACTGTGCTCTGTGCCACTCTTTTAGTCCGTCAAATATCTTGTTTCTTTGTCTTCCTCTGTCCCTTTCTCCCTCCAGTTTTCCGGGTGCCATTATAAGTTCTGCTATCAGTAAAACTACACGCTATCAAAAGTGTTACGATCCGCAGAAAATACTGTCGCGTGACATCAAAATAATAAATATTTATATATTTATCTATTTACTGACAAAATGCCATTCTAGAACTTTTTTTTCTCCCTGGGATGTTGGGAGCGGTGTGACAACTTCTGTCTTCTTATTTACCTTGTTTCGCCCTTGAGTTCCAGCTCCGCTAGCACTTTTCTGTACTTGTGGTTGACCTCCGCGTACAGGTTCAAGCGAAGACAACAACACTAGTTCAGCAAGCACACCCCGGGTAGTAAACATTTCTTATCATTGATACCTTAGTTCCTGGCGCTACATTACCGGCGTGATGCCTGCACTAAAGCTTCGCAAGTTATTCTCTACCTCGCGAAAACGCTGAAAGTCTGAAGTGTGGAATATAGCGTGTGAAAACTTTGGCGTCTTTGATTTTCGTGCCATGAAAACAAACTATTATTAATTTTCAGCTCTCCCGTATTAAGTAAACTGTTACTACTTCTTCTTGTTGTTAGAAATTATTTTAATGAACGTTAAAGAATATATGTTAGAAGAGCCCTATTGAAAATGTATTTTTGTCTGTGTATATGCCTGCGTGTGTGCGTACGCTATTTTGTTAGGTTAATTACTTCTTCTTTTATACTGTGAATGTAATAGTTTAATTCTGCACTCTTTTGGTATGTTTTTTCCTTATGTAATTTGCATACTTGTATTAAATCGAGTGAGAGGGAAGAATGAAAGATGGAATGATGAAGGGCAGAATGTAAGACGAGCCTGCGTGCATAATTCTTTACCCTTTAAAAATAAAAATCTTTCATTCATTCACTCTTTCATCTTCTTCTTCTTCTTCTTCTTCTCTTGTATATACAACACATAAACTTTAGAGAAACCACGTTCTTCAAATATAACTGGCCCACTAAGCTTAGTGAAAGTACCACACCGCACGCCTCTTTGTTCCCACACATTCATGATAAGACCAGCAGCCGAGGACTGCAAGAAAGCCCCCCGAGGACTTCCTCGAAAAGTAAACATGAACACATAGCGCACAGATCACCTTGGACATGATAAATACAAAGATGAGTGATTGGCAACGCTGGATGACAGAAAGAGTTTGAGAACGATACGAGGAACTGCCAACTGGAGACGTTTTGACAAAGATTTCCGGTGTGAGATTTTAAAATTGTTCATATTTGAACCAGGAATGTTTTAATTATTAGTTATGAGACAATATCCAGTTCATCTAATTACGCATTCCAACATTTGGAATATATAAGCGGGTACGGTACACATTACAAATCATTAAACAATATAACATACTATGTGTGTGTGTAAGGGGGGGGGGGTAGCTAAATTAATGGGAACACAAAGAATCATACGAAATACACAAGCATAATCACACCTGGCATCTAAAGAGGAGATGGTAATGTTCATAAATCATCAGTGCGAAACTCATCAGGAAGAATCTAAGATTAAACGCACATGAGCGAACACTTGTATAAACTAGGGAGAATGTGGGAACAGCTTTATTACTTAACGAGCACAGTATACGAGTCGTGGTATACTTAGTTTTATATACTTATACACTAATTATTCACGAGTGAACACTGAGACATTCCAGGCTGCCTGTCATCCGACTTCAGAAATGCAATATTAAACTCGCAACAAAACTGGGAATGAACACGCTGTCCGATTTGGTGATCGGTGACCTGTTGCTGACATGCTAGGGGTCAAGGTTAGTAAAAATATAGCTGATATAGGGCTCTGTACCACCTCTCCGTTGGTACCCCCAATAAAAGGCCTAATCTGGCTAACAGGGCAGGGATGGCCGTAGTAACAAGGCAGGGATGGCCGTAGTAACAGGGCAGGGATGGCCGTAGTAACAGGGCAGGGATGGCCTTAATAACAGAGCAGGGACGGCCGTAATAACAGGGCAGGGATGGCTTTAATATCATGGCAGGGATGGCCGTAGTAACATGGCAGAGATGGCCGTAATAACATGGCAGGGATGGCCGTAATAACATGGCCGTAATAACATGGCAGGGATGGCCTTAGTCCCTCCATGAGATAAAAAAGAATACATTGCACACTACCTGCTTTGTTAGCTCCACTGAAGGACTCCGTCATTACCCGCTCCCAGTCCGACACGATTCTGTGCCTGTGCATCTTCATAGCATCCGCTGCAAAGAACACTGGCTCTCAGTTCCAGTGAAATAGAAGACAAAGCAAACGATCTCAAGGAGTACTTGGAGGAACATTAATTGTGTACTACAAACTTAACCACTACAGCACTTAGCATTTACCCGAAATATAAAGCGCCCAGCTCACCTAACAAAGGATTACGGATTCGTTTATCGTGAGTTCGTGATTACAACAAGTAGTGCTATGCCTTCTTCTCTTCTTCTGTCTTCCTCGTTCATCGAAATCTGATGGCTGGATACTGAAAGTGGGGAATCTCTACTCCGTACACAACGTTAGTATATTAAGTCAATGAGTATATTCAAGTAAAAATTCCCAGCTGATAACAGACACTAAAGCTTTAGACAGTGGCTCTTAATCACCTTTTTTTTAGCAGTGGACCCCCTTTCGGCTTGACAACGATTGTGGGCCCCTCGTTAAAAAAAACAAACAACCAATAAACAGAACCCAAATCAAACTAAGATTTGGTAATCTTTTTTTTTTTTTTTGGAAATTTTTAATCGAGCCAATTTTTTGCTGGCCCATGGATACCCAAGAATTCTTCGTGAACCCCGAGGGGATCCATGGACCCCACGTTAAGAACCAGTGCTGCAGAACATTCAAATGTCAATGAGAACGAGAAGAACCTTGCTTGAGCTAGAGATGGTCAGACGTAACCTAAACTTCCTGAATTAAACAGATTAGAATTCGTGTTTGCCACAAAGGTTTGATACGTCACTTTTATTGTGGATGTTGGGAGTTCTCATTTTGTGGAGCCGTGGTACATGGAAGTCTTATTTTCTCTTCATCAACTAACAGCCGGTTATTGATAACGACGTGTTGCATAATATGTTTCTCATTCTCTGAAATGCAGTCTTTGCTTGGCCTATTCTGTTCCGTGTGTGTGTGTGTGCGCTCGTGTGTGTATGTGTGCAGTGTAAATAAGTGTGCTTCGCCATGCAAAATGACATTCCCGAGTTAGGAAAGTACACTTTTTTTTCAACACGTTTTGCATAGTTGAAGTAGCCTCTTTCATCTCGAGAATAAGGCGCAGTTTTCGATTAGGCAACTCCTATGCTCCTGGTTTTTCATGTGCTAACAGAATCAACTTTGGCGCGTTTCAACCGCGCATTATTAAAACAAAAACAAAAACAAAAACATAAAAACTGACTTCCTACGCTGAAAAATTACCTTACAAAACGATCACAGAAGCAGCCATTGAAGACCAGGTCATAAATTATCTCGGGTCATCGGACAGAAAAAAATAAATACAAACCGTGTAACACGGTTGCAACGCAGCCTGTATAGAACAGCATTTGTTATGTGTTTGTGTGTCTTTCAGAACGCAATAGCCGCAAGACAACCCCCCAAGGTCAACTGGCTGCAGTGATAAACCAGCAGAGCGACTACGCCTTATTCCAGTTGCCATTCTTAGACATCTCAATTTTTCCAGTGCACCAAAAATAATTGAAGGAAACGTAGCCCCGGTATTGCACGGGGCACAACTCGAGGTCAGACGTGACGAAGCCATGAATTTCCCCTTACGTCTAAGATTTCAGATTAGAACCTTTGTAGCACCTGACACAAAGCAGGCAAGGAAGGATAAAGTGAAGATACAATTTTTTTTTCTCATCAGGATATGGTGAAAGCTTCGTTAAATGCAGGTTTTTGGCAGTTTAGCACCAAGAAAACTACACAGTGGATCGTTTTCTTTTCAGTGCCTTCAGCGACTTAAGATGTCACAAAACCTAAAAGGAGTCTGAGCAGAATGATTAAAACTGCATCTCTTCTTCTTCTTCTTCTGCTTCTGCGTTCGAGGTTGTTGATCACATCAGATCCTGATCCCTGTCGACATGGCAAAGCCCGCAGTCCTCTCCAGATCCTGATAGAAGCCCCGCCCCAAATGTTTTGCTCCAAAGCTTGTGTCCTCTGGCCACATCTCACGCCTCAGGTCTGCATGGTTTGGACACTCTTGTAGGATATGTCCTGGAGTCTGGACTCCACTGCCACATGGACACTCGTCTGTGTGTGGACTCCACTGCCACATGGACACTCGTCTGTGTGAGACATTTTGAGTCGGTGTAGATGGCTCAGTAGTCTGCAATGGCCTGTCCTAAGGCGAAAGAGGATGGTTTGCTGATGTCTTTGTAGCTGGTGTAATGGATCTGGTTCGTTGTTGCATTTCAGTTGTTTCTTCCATTCAGATCGGCTCTGGTTACGGATTATAGTTTTCACCTCTTGGTAGTTTACTGGATGATTTGTTTGAACTTGATTACTACCAGCTTTAGATAGGCTGTCAGCTATTTCATTGCCAGCTATTCCATAGTGGGTTGGCACCCACTGTAGTACCACAGTTGCTGACAGCGTAAGGCGCTTAAGTTCTGTTGTGATTTCCTGTATGTTTGCCTGTAGGTTGTTTGTTGTTTTTAGTGATTCCAGAAGTGCCCTGCAGTCAGTGAAGAAGGTTGTCTTGTGTGGTGGCCGCTGGTTTTCTGTTTTTAGTATTTTGAGAGCTGTTGTTTCTGCCTTGTATTTGGAGGAAATCCTTCCCGTTGCGAAGGCCTTTTTGGTTTGCCTCTCATCTGTGTATCTTATATAAACGCCCATACCTCCATTTTTTTACTGCTTTTTCTGCAGACCCATCTATGTACACATGTGTCTACTCATCTGGGTTGTATTTCCTGTCAATCAGCTCCTGGGTCAGTGTCTTCATCTGAAGTAAACTGAAGATCTTGTCTTGCGACATTTACATACTGTAGGGGTAGAAAGTGCTAGAGCCATCTCATTTCTAAGTTACATTGTAAAGTAAGCAGCAGGCGGACTAGCACGTGTCCTCTCCTCTACTTCCCCGCCCTAGTCACTGTATCACTTCATATTTGTTTATCCATAGGCAGGAAACACTTTAAATAGTATATAAACGGAAAAACTGTTTAGATGCAAATGAAATTCGATTTTTAAAAAAAACAAAACATCTACTTCGTGGATGATGGACAAAGGTAGTATTTAGCTATTTACCTACAGAAAGACCAATCCAAGACCACACAAGAAGTTTCATTTAAAACGCAGCCCGTATGTTTTTCTTAGAAAATGACGCCTCGCATATTTTAGCTTGTGTAGTTTAAAATTATAAATCAGCCCCCTCCCCCATCCCCCAGCTATATAGCAGCAGTGATGTTATTGTTAATTAATTTCAGGGAAATCTATACGGCATCGGTATTTTACCACACTGGTGTCAGTATTAACCTCTGCCAACTTCACGTCAAGATTTTGTTTCAAATTTAGTCTAGCCAGTCATGACCCTATTTTGTCATATACACAGAGGGGGTGGGGGGGGAAGAGGAGAAGTCAAGGAGACGGCAGATTAAAAGAGGTCTGGGATAACCTGTTCTCTACCTTAATCTATTCATCTACTGTCATATTCAAGGGGATAACCCCCAAGCAACAGATAACAGACCTATTGTTTGAGTAAGCCATCGAAACAACAAAGAGGTTGTTGTTATTTTTAGAAACTGCGGAAGTGGTCAGGGTCAAATGTCAGTGCATTTTCCCCACAGGGAGTTAACTTTTTTTTCCCCAATTATGTTATTTTCAGCGTTTTAGGACGTAACAGACTGGATTTTGGACAATAACCTCCCTTAGCTGCAGAAAAGTGTACGTGTCGTTGCTATTGTTGCAAGAAGTTATAAAGTTGCAAAGCGCTGCTTGAGAACATGTGAACATGTTGGACGGACAAGCAGTGGCTTTCATATATGTTTTATAAGTGGAAATTATTTATGAATATATTAAAGTCAGCTTTTGTCAACCTGCTGGAAACGGACGCGTAGAGACACGAAGAGGGCGCAAGCAACTGGACCTTGCAACACAAACGTTGCTTGCTGTTAACTGTGACCGGTTATGTAAATTCAGAGTCAGCCATGAAAGGAACTGTTCATCAAAATGAGGCCCAGAAAAACTCACAACAGACAATATGATTAGCGGGTTAGGGGTATCCCCTATCAAAGGAGAACTAAGACGCCTCTTTACCTCCGTCAGTCTACGGGACACCCTTGGGCAAGGTGGAGTACCCGTATAGCCCCCCGATCAGGGTGACATGAAGCCATGGGAGCAGGTGGTGGATGGAATGGGAGAGCAGCCGACAGATAATGTTGGTTATGGTCACCATTCTATGATGGTAGGCAGATGATCGCAATGTATGGACAATGGCTACGATCACTGACTAGTACAGTCACTGCCCGGAAGGAATGCAATAGTAAACTATCTTCTGGAAATATACCAAGAAACCCAAACAGCAATCATGGAAAGTCAAATAGGTAAAAAGATCTGATGCTGAGGCCCCCAGGCCAGATAGATCTAATTTTAACACTGAGGAATAGTGTGAGACAGAGGTCAGTACTAGTAATTGTGATGACCGACAAAATCCTGACGGTGTTACTAAGGAAAACCCCTGCATCAAACTAAAAAGAAAAAGAAGAGTAGGAACATGGAATGTTTGTATGAGGGAAAGTATCAAATAATAAGTGACGAGATGAAAAGAATGGGGATACACATTTTGGGAATCTGCGAAAATCAATGGAAAGGATCAGGACACTTCAAGAGCGAGAATGATAATATCTTTATATACTCTGGTGGAGAATTAGGAGGAAAGAATGGAGTGGCTTTTTACTTAGCCAAATCAACATCAAAGCCATTACTAGGCTACAATCCAGTAAGTGATAGAATCTTCACAATCAGACCTAAGGGTACTCCTAAAAATGTAACAATCATCCAGATATATGCACCTACATCAGCAGCAGAAGAAGAGGAAGTAGAAAACTTTTATAACACACTGCAAACGACAATAGACCAGGTACGGAAAAATGATATTGTATTAATAATGGGGGATTTTAATGCAAAAATTGGTACAGAAAGAGCAGAAGATGAAGGGTATGTGGTACGGAAAATTAGCATAGGACATAGAAATGAGGCAGGTGACAATCTAATGGCGTTTTGCATGGAAAATGAGCTAATGATTGCTAACACGCTTTTTAAACAACATCCAAGAAGACTTTACACATGGACATCACCTGATGGGAAAACCAAGAATCAAATATGTTACATTTTAGTGCAAAGAAGGTGGAGATCAAATATAATATCAGCAAAAACTTTACCAGGTGCTGATTGTGACACAGACCATGAGTTATTAATAGCAGACATGAAGATAAAGATAAAAAAGACAGTTAAGGGTTCAAGACCACTCCGCTTTGATTTTACAAAAATACCAGAAAAATATGGTATAGGAGAGAAGAACCATTTAAAATCCTGGTGTACAGGAGGAGATGACACCAGGTGAATTGGCTACGCAGGCCAAAGATATCTTAATAACAACAGCTAAAAACATGGTTCCAGTAAAGAAAAAAGAATGAATGGATTACAGCGGGCACTCCAGAACTGATAAAACAACTTAGAGAAATGAAGACGCAATGGAAAGTGACAAACAACAACAAGGAGAAATATATATCTTTAACAAAAGAAGTACGAAGACATATAGGAAAAGACAAAAAAACAATACATACAAGACTGTTCTCAAAGAATAGAAGAACATCAGAAGAGTGGAAGAGATAGTGAAATGTTTAAATAAATGAAGACATTGACGAGAAATGTCACACCTAAGCTAAATGTAATTTGTGATGAGATGGGGAATACCTTGACAGAGACAGAGGAAATTCTAGAAAGATGGAAAGATATTGCAGAGGAATGTATGAAACAACTGACTGTGAAACCAGAAATCAACAGTGTGAATTATTATTGGAGGAGAAAGAACCCGAACCGACAATAGAAGAAGTTTTATGGGCAATAAAGAATCTGAAAAATGGTAAATCACCAGGATGTGATGAGATAACAGCTGAACTTATTAAATCAGGAGGAAAGGAAAAGGAATGTGCAACAATCTATCATGCACCATGTACAAAGATATGGCATTCATGGCCAACAGAATTGAAAAAGAACTGTATTCAAACCACTGCCAAAAAAAAGGGTAACCTGAAATTATGCACAAACTACAGAACTGTTGCCCTGATTTGTCATGCCAGTAAAATTCTGTAAAAATCATAATGGGTAAGAAAATAGAAGAAGAAGTCAATATTGTCCAAGCTGGTTTCAAACAAGGAAGAGGATCAAGAGATCATATATTCTATGTAAGATTAATAATAGAGAAATGCAGAGAGTTTAATGTGAATCTATATCTTTTATAGACTACTCAAAGGCATTTGATTTTGTACAACACCAGAAACTTTGGAAAATAATGGAAAAAAAGGGATTTCCAACAGATTTTATACAATTAACATCACTGCTGTATCTAGACCAACAAGCAGCAGTAAGAATAGATGGTGAAACAACAACTTGGTTTGCCATAAAACAAGGGATCTGTCAGTGGTGCATATGTCGCCTTACTTATTTAACTTGTATACTGAAAATATAATGAGCAATGTTAGAGAAGATGTAGACAAAGAATATTATGATGCCATAATAATTGGAAGTTATGAAATACCGGAGATTAGATATGCTGACGACACAGTATTACTGTCCACAACACATAAAGGAATGAAAAAAAACTAATTATGTCAGTCCGTAAGAACAGCGAAGAGCAAAATCTCTATCTTAATGCAAAGAAAACTAAATTGATGACAACTGACAAAACAAATAAGGCAACTTAAATATGTATCAATGAGGAAAAACTGAAAGAAGTGGAGAGTTTTGAATATCTTAGATCACTACTAACTAATAATGGAGATACAATGAGGGAAATCAAAAGGAGGACATCTATCGCTTCTCAGAAAGTAAAACAACCAAAGAATCTGTGAAGAGGAACAGACAGAACCACAAAAATAAGATTTTTTAAGGGCATGCATCTTTCCCATTGCAACATATGTTTATGAGACCTGGACACTTAACAAAACAGCTGAGAAACACATAAAGGCCTTTGAATGTAAATACTACAGAAGAGTTCTTCAGATATCACAGGCACAAAAAAGAACAAATATATCCATACTACAAGAACTTAATATTGAAGAAGGCTGGCTAGTAAAGAGGATTAAAGAGAGAAAACTTAAATATTTTAGACACATTAAACGTCATGATAGTCTAGAGAAGACCATCTTGGAAGAGTACATAATGGGAAAAAAGAAAGAGAGGAAGACCAAGGCGAAGATGGCTGCAAGACATCGTTGATGATCTGCAAATGGATGCACCAGCAGCAGGCCATGTTGCTCACAACCGAGAGGCCTACAGGAGTTCTGTTAGAGAGGCAATGTTCCCCAAGGGACATGCAAATAAATGAATGACGATATGTCTGCTTAAGAACCGCCTTCTTAGACGAAAAACACCAATAAAGAAACATGAAATGAGCTGTGAATACATGAAACGTCTAGAAACTGTACAGAAATGAAATGCTTTGTAAACACCGAGACATCTAAAGAATGTAAACACTGAAACATCAAAAAATTGTAAAAGCTGAACCATCTAAGTTTGCAACCGTTGAAACATCTAAAGGTTGTAAACGCTGAAACAACTATGGGTTGTAAACATTATCGAAAACACAACAACATCTAGTATTCGGAAGAAATAGAAATATCTATCCCAGTGGTCAAGAAGCGCCATATGGGCCCTGCTGGGCACTAATCGGTCAGGTATAGTATACCTCCGTTCTATGAGACAATATTAGTCGGAGTAACTGGCTAAATATTTTCGGTGGATGATCGTTGAAACAAATTAGACATTCCGCCGGTACCCAGTACAAGCGAAACGATTTTCTGCAGCTCACGATACATTTTGAAGTATAAAATAATGTACGAAAAATATCAAACAACTGTGCTAAAACATCAGACCTGGGGATAATTCTCATTAACTCACTCACTCACTCACTCACACACACACATATATATATATATATATATTGTATACGTACGTAGATGGATTGGTCACACGTGGACAAAGGAGCCGATGGCGATTACTGGTCTATCGCAATGGACGCCCCATGGTCAGCGAGACCGGAGTCTTCGTCAGAACCATATCCAACATGAGGATGGAGATTGAAGTAACCACTGGAGCCATAAACTGGTTAGCAAACACCAGCAAGCATCAAAAGCCATAATGTTATCAGACTCACAATGTGTAGCAGTATGGGAGATAACTGGGTTTTTTTCCTCCCACAGAAAGGGCATTTCTCGCCTTGTGCGTCTTTATTTTGAACGTTCGGGTAAGGGTCGAGATCCTTCCAGAAGGTCACGTCGTTTGTGAATCCCGTGGCTGGGGATAGTGGGAAAAAAGGCTGAGTGAGTTAGTCTTGGTTTGGATGTGTACCTGAGTGGATGCTTTTCGTGATGTCTCTGTCGAGTAAATGGATGTTTATATCTGTTTTGGAGTTTTGCAAGTATGAGTGGACTCGCCATGTGGCAGGAAAAACCTGCCGGCGGTCAGGTTATCGCCATCACCATCTTCATGTTCATCAATTTCATCAGTTAATCCTCATGTCAAGTGTTATGCAGGACTGGCTTGACTTCCGTATCAGTGTGTTGCTAACCTTAGGTTTGAAAGACCCTGAAAATGAAAAATGGCTGGAGACAGTGATTAACTAATCCAGAAACGTGAAGTTGATGGCTGAAGTCAGCGAATAACTAATCCAGTAACACTCGGAAAACATGGCTTCAAGATAATGTACAAATTAGAATCATCGTGCTCATCAAGGCACAGCACCGGCTTAACGATTAACACAGTAAAGACAGAGGCACACATACATCTTCAAATGTATGCTTATATATATATATATATATATCGAATACCAGGTGATGCGTCTTGTACCTACAAGAGTCACAAATCTCCTCCCTAACATGGATTTATTGCCCAGGACACGCCGGTATTAAAGGTAATGAAATGGCAAATCAACTGGTAAACAAAGCAACAACCCCGGGCATCCTACAAATAGACAAAGCAGACATTATAACAGCCGCCATATCAAAACTACAGGGAGATGAACAAAATAATTTTGAATGCAGTACCGATCACCAAAGATTATGCGAAAGAGGAGTAACTCATGGCAGTGGCAGACGTTCGGAACTTTGAGGAAAAGATCAAGTTGTGTTCAGTCAATGTGCCATTGGCACTATCACCCAACACACGCTACGAACAGCACTGAGGTTAAAGACCGAGCGCATATGGGAGTGTCCTGAGTGCAAGGAGGCCCATCTCTAGGCCATCAGCAGAGCAAGGCCGTTCTTCAAGCTCAGGTTCAATGTATACGTACGTAGCTCACACACACATGATCTGCTTTTCTTTCTCATCACTAGTTTCTTTTCTAAAAACAAAAATATTTTTGAAAATAAAATCTTTCTTATTGAATCATGTATTCGTATATCTTAAAGCAACAATCTGCCCAGACGTTGAGTTATTTATCATTGTTCTTGCAAGCTTTGCAGTTTCTAAGATCCACGACTCAAATACATCATTACCTGCTCAGACGAAGATAAAACTTCAGCTCTCGCGTCCGAGCTTTCGAGAAACTAGCCAGGTCATCCATCATTATCCCTGAGAAGGTGTGATGGAGATTACAAGGTTCTGCTCTACAATAAAGCATTCCCTAGACTAATGATCCGATTGATACCACAAGCCACTTGCGCCAGGTCTTATCTCTTAATGTTTATGCTGACGTAAAGATTCTTGGTTCCAGCATTTGCCCAGTGGTCGTACTCAGTTTCTATAAGTACGTATTGACTTCAAGCAAAAAAAAGGCAGGACAAACTGGTTACAGAAACAGGAACTGTTGATGAATAAACACTTTCTATGTAATGTAATGTATTTATTATATATTTATTTACAATGTTTTATAAAGGAGCCATGAAAGATGAAAAATAAGCCGGTTGCTAATGAGGCTGAGAATTGTTTATACCATCATCACATTCCAGAAAAAAACTAACACTGTTAGTTTTGAATTATGTTGGGTTTTTTAGTTTTGAATTATGTTGTTTTTTTTTATTTTTGAATTATGTTGTTTTTTTTTTAGTTTTGAATTGTGTTGTTTTTTTTTAGATTTGAATTATGTTGGTTTTTTTAGTTTAGAGTTATGTTGGTTCGTTTCGTGGTCACGACCTGAAAGCTTGTCCTTAATACTGCCTGTTATTATACGACCTTGCCTGCCATTTTATGACATTTGGCATGTGGGTTGTGTTCAACTAGAGCATCGTGACCAGCCACACTGACAGCGGCAAAATGACACCTAACAACCTGGACCCCAAAAATTAACTCAGACTTTCGACCACGGTGACATGAAAAGAGTAAAAAAAAGAAAATCTTAAAAAATAGACGCAGGCTGTAACTTTATGTAAATACACTTGGCCGGATGAACAGGCTTCTACTGTTTTTAGACTATGCAGGCTAAGTTCCGGTATATGTAAAAAAAAGTCCAGAAGAGATTAATAAACCACGCCCCTTTTCTAATCAAAATGATGTGGGAATCCTGGTTCTACTCCTGATATTCTTCATGTACAGGGATTCTTAAACTTGCTGGGGGCATGGATTTTATTTGAGAATGTGATGAAAGTCACGCTCTCCTAAAACGAGTCCGCGTGCCTGTAAGTGAGTGTGCTTCTTAAATACGTGAACACTTTGGCCTGCTCCTGCACAGTTCTGTCCAGATTTTAAAAATATATATAATATCCGTATTCGCTACTCCAGTCGCTGTGTTTCTTTGAAGAAGATAGTTCACACACTCAAGAATGTTCTAGATTCCTTTTCTTATAGTAAGAAAGACAGTGAGGTTTTTTTTTAAAAAAAATTTTTCAAGTATGTTTTACACTCATAGAACAAAATTCCAAACCTATCATAAAAACAAGCATAATAAACACACCGCCATTTTGCTGTACCGGAAACTATGCCTTTTCTACATTTAGTTCATAGTACTTTAAAAGCTGGATCTCCGAAAGCGTGAAAATTTCATTTATTTGCATGTCCCTTGCGGAACTTTGCCTCCCAAACAGCACTCCTGTAGGCCTATCGGTTGTGAGCAAGATGGCCTGCTGCTGTTGCATCCATTTCCAGATCGTCAACGATGTCGTGCAGCCATCTTCGTTTTGGTCTTCCTCTTTTTCTTTTTCCCATTATGTAACCTTCCAAAATGGTCTTCTCTAAATTATCATGACGTTTAATGTGTCCAAAATATTTAAGTTTTCTCTCTTTAATCCTCTTTACTAGCCAGCCTTCTTCAATGTTAAGCTCTTGTAGTAAAAATACGACAGCTATATAGAGTTTTTTTTTCAAACAAAATCATGCACATGCGCAAGGACGGGAAAAGATCCGGTGGTTACATTTACTGCTTTGCTGGATACATTCATTGTTGAATGAAAACTACGTTTTTTTGTCAGCCGTTATTAAAAACACAGTTGTTGTCATACACAGTTTTATAATTTATTTAATACGTATATATGTGAACGTGTCAGTGGTGTTCTTAACTTTGTATTAAACCCACGGCATAAAAGTAGAAGATATATGAAACATTGTATCACGAAAAAGGGACCTCAACTACTAAGAAAGAGTAGTCCTGAAGAATGCATCTGTTCTTTCTTACGCTTTTGCCGTCACTATACAGCTTGATCTGGACAGATACAAGTCATGGATACGTGTAGATTATTCGATCTTCGTATTCTGGACAATCTTGCAAAAAAGGTGCCTTGCTGTCATATTTTCGGCGCTGTAACAGAATGTTACAGATTTTTTGTGTGAGAAACCCTGTTGTTGTGGTCAAAAAGCTATAGACCACAACTCACCTGTTTATGCGAGCACGGAAAGAGTTGTCTCCAACTGTCACGGGATCTCGGATGACGGGATGTATGACTGAGTTCAGTTCTGGTCGAGATGTAGAAAGGAGTTCTGCTCTAGATGTCATAGAGATAGGATGTGCGTAAAGTTGGTTCTGATGTTTGATAGGATTGTGGATTCGTGATGTCGTTTTTGGTTTGTTGTCCTTGTTAGGGCAAATGTGTGGTTAAGTTAGAATGTAGTTTTGGTAGTTGATTGTCCTTTTTTTAGGAAAAAAAAGGTCGTAAAGTTTAGTATGTAGTGTTGCAAGCTTGACTGTCCTTTTTAGGACAAAATGTGATTCTTGGTTGGAAGGTTATGTATGGAGTTTTTCGGTATATATGAGGCTAGTATGTTCTGTATGCTGATGTGAATGTCCCATGGCGGTGTTAATCGTCTGGACAGCTTTTCTATTTTCATCGTGATTTTTCCGTCAGTTACACTCTATATCCATTTGCAACACTCATTACAAATGGGATTTAATCAGTAAACTTCTGCTGATTTTTGATAACTGCTAAATCCTGTGCTCTATGGATTCATGTTGAGTGTCCCAACTGTGATGTTGAGTTGAGTTGTACTTACTTAAACTGGTCATGTTCGTGTATGGATTTGTAGTGGTTGTTTGTCCTGGGTGTTACTGTTACTGGTATATAACAGCGTGACGTCTGTTGTGTCACTGGTGTAGCAGTCTAGTCAAAAGCTGCACTGTAATTTGTGACGTATGTGACACAGTGTACTTCAGTACTTCGAGTCAGTTAGCAGGACACTTCATGATGTCTGAGAACTCTTTCCGTTCAAAACGTAATTATAGAAAATTTGATGAAACAATCATAAAAAAGTATACCAGGCAAAATTATAGGAAGATGTCATCTAACTTCTCGTTACTAAAATATAAACATTCTCCTGTTCCATATGCCATAAAGCTGTTTAGGTGTATAGCGTTAAGTGTTCATATTTTCTTAATGTAAATCAGAAATTGATGCTGTCAGCATCACGTGTCACTGCCTTACCTTCCCACCTCCAAAAGGAGCCAGGTACCAACTTCTTACGCTGGATGACTGGAAAACCTCCAACTGGACTTAAACCACTAACCTCCGAATGCCAGACAAGGGCACTAACCACTACACCGCTATGGCGCCACTAGTACAGGAAAACGCTTCATAAAGCCTGAAATAATTCAGATCTATGCTGGGTGATCAAAGCAAGATCCTAAATAACACAGCTTGAAGGACTGCACCTGCTTTCAACGAAGTTAGATTTTGAACGTCTGCTACACGTCGTAGTCGGTAAAGATAAAACTTCCGGTGTAAAGTTAATGGATTTTTCTGTCGAGTTATCTGAACCAGGTTGAACAAGGTTAATTAGTAGTGTTAGCTATCAGCAATGGACGAATGTCTCCAAGTACATTCTGTCAGTTGATGATAAACATTTTTGTTCATAACTAGCAGAGGAGAACGAACTTCAGTTATGCATAGATATAATTAAGACGGAAAAAACTAACCACATTTATCAGTATCACATTACGATGCCTAAACGTGTCTAGAAATCCGCTCCTTTGCCCAAAACTGCCATAAGGAAGAGGGTAATTACTTGTCATATGATTTGTGGAGTTGTGCTGTTGTTTCGCTCTGTCAGACAGATTCCTACCAGACCCACAATTCGCTAAGAGTCTTTGGCAGTTTATATACACGGGGTATAGTTCACATATGTATAGGATACAACTTTTCAGTCATATTTCCAAAACAATGGTTAAGGACAGAACATTCTCAGTGAAAGAAAGACAAACAAACAAACAAACAAACAAAACCCGCGCTAATCTTACCTTTGCCGTCTCATCTACTTCAGACTGTCAGAGGTGAGACGAGCAGACGGGCTCAGTTCAGATCACGTGAGAAAGGGAAGCAACTTCCAGGCGCACACACGCACACATACACACGTACACACGCGCTCACACACGTGCGCGCACACACACACTCACATACACACACAAATCTTGTTTGGGCGCAGCTTACTTCCGGTTCCGTCTGCGTCAAGTTTCTCTGCCAGAGTTTTTTACATTTTGTTTCCATGGTAAAGGGCAAAGGAAATGAAAATTATGACATATCATCTCCTCTTTATTTTGCCCTTTGTGTGCTTTTTGTGCATTTTTTTCACATAAGAGAGATCTGAAAGTGGCAAAACATAGAAACATAGACATTAGCCCTGTAAATCCGCGCCAGCTTGTGTTTCAAATAACTCTTTTTTAATATAAGATTTTCTGAAAATTCTTTGACCCTGCTTACAAAAAAAACATGGACGTGCTTTGAGTATTAAGTAGCTAATTAACCTTGCCCCCAGGGAATGGCCAGGGGAAACAGACAGAACAGCTTCGTGATTTAAACAACAAAAATCAGATGTCTGGGGGGTGGTGGGGTTGGGTGGGGGTGAGGGCACTTCAGTGCAGTGAAAAGATAAGCTTGAGAGATCCAAGAAGGGCTTGTAATATATATACCAGTAGATTAGTCTGTGGAACACCCGTAGACAAGTTAGTGACTATCAGCTTTACATCAGAGATTCCCACATTGCTGACACCCAGAGACACGTTAGTGACTATCAGCTTTACATCAGTGATTCCCACAACAAGCAGCACAGGACCAGGCGACGTTAAGAGGATCCGGAGAGGCAGGGGGAGGGGACAGTGAGGGGAAATGGAACGAGACTGATTGGAGGGGGAGGGGGAGGGGTAAAAAGCAACAGCTAATTTTTTGAGGATGATGAGGGGAGGTAAAATGGGGGAAGAGGCTAGGGATATGACCTGTGGGGTAAAGGGAGGGCATCAAGGAAAAAACTTCGCTAGGCACTGCTCTACAAGGAGATAACATCTAGGCATAAAACAACGAGAAGCAGGTTACAGCATAAAAACAATGAGAAGTAAATTACAGCATTATACGAGAAGAAAGGGACAGCATAATACAACGAGAAGAAAGGGACAGCATAATACAACGAGAAGAAAGGGGCAGCATAAAAATAACAAGCAAGTGACAGCATTAAAACAACGAGAAGGAAGTTACAACATAAAAACATCGAGAAGCAAGTGACAGCATAGAAACTGCAAGAAGCAAGGGACAGCATAACACAACGAGAAGAAAGGGACAGCATAAAAGCAACAACAAGCAAGTGACAACATAAAAAACAAGGGCACACAAGTGACAGCATAAAAATATCGAGAAGCAAGTGACAGCTTAGAAACTAGGAGAAGAAAGGGACAGCATAATATAACTAGAAGAAAGGGAAACAACAACAAGCAAGTGACAGCATAGAAACTACAAGAAGCAAGTGGCAGCATAGAAACTACAAGAAGCAAGTGACAGCATAGAAACTACAAGAAGCAAGTGACAGCAGAAAACAACGAGAAGCAAGTATAGAAACAAGGAGAAGCAAGTTACTGTATAAAGCAACGAGATACAAGTTACAGCATAGAACAACAAGATGCAACTTACAGCATAAAACAACAATATACAAGTTACAGCATAGAAACAGCGAGAAGCAAGTGACAGCATAAAAACGAGAAGAAAATGACAGCATAGAAACAACGAGAAGCAAGTGACAGTTTAGAAACAACGAGAAACAAGTGACAGCATTGAAACACCGAGATGTAAGTTACAGCACAGAACAATAATATGCAAATTAGAGCATAAAAACAACGAGAAGCAAGTGACAGCACAGAAACAACAAGATACAAGTGATAGTATAAAAACAACGAGAAGCAAATGACAGCACAGAAACAACGAGAAGCAAGTGAAAGTATCCTCTACATAATTTTCATATGGTCTTTTTCATATATATTGTTAGACTAGAATTGCTTATAAGTAGTAATGAAGCTTTATAGTTCATACTTCTTAATTCACAAAGTAAACACTTTAACTACAAAGCTTTAATTATTGTGAAAGTGATTTCAATGAACAATGATGAAATTAAGCTGTCCCTTTTTTTTTAGACGCCGGGATTTTAAATTCTAAACGAATAAATAGACAAACGTCCATTTGGCACGCAAGCTATAAATGTACTTCAGACACGAAAATCGCCTGCAAAATTCTAGAAAATCACATGCAAAATACTAGAAAATCACATGCAAAATACTAGAAAATCACATGCAAAATACCAGGTTTACCAGACAAACCTAAAGCCAGCACATGCAGACGGAACCTGATACTGAATGAAGGGATTTGTTAAGAGTCACACCCAGGAAGGAACATGCTGAAAGGCAGAGAAGATTATGAGACATTGACACATCGAGGCCCTCAACAGTACCTCCATCGGTCCTGTACACACCCAGTCCAATAATACTTCCATCGTTGTTGTATATGTACACTAGATCCAACATTACCTCCATCGCTGCTATATAAACCCAACCCAACAATTCTCCCCCCACCCAAGGTCGCGGCTGTATACACCCAAAAAGAAAGGGAGAAAAATATTTATATACTTTTTTTTGTTAATTGGTTGTAAAATTATTTGCTTGTTGGAGCAGTGTTAGGTTTTAATCACTCCATGTAGACTGCTTTCATTAAATACGACAAATATTGTAGACTAGAAAGTTCGTTTCTATGTATAACAAGTGTCGAAGTTAAGCTAAGGAAAAAGTTCACAACACCTTACTGCTACAGACTCTGATAGCCGTAATACTAAGACTCTGAAATAATATGTGTGTGTGTGTGTGTGTGTGTTTGTGTGTGTGTGTGTGTGTGTGTGTGTGTGTGTGTGTGTGTGTGTGTGTGTGTGTGTGTGTGTGTGTGTGTGTGTGTGTGTGTGTGTGTGTGTGTGTGTGTGTGTGTGTGTGTGTGTGTGTGTGTGTGTGTGTGTGTGTGTGTGTGTGTGTGTGTGTGTGTGTGTGTGTGTGTGTGTGTGTGTGTGTGTGTGTGTGTGTGCATGCAGGCAGAGTATAGAGAATGTTTAATAAGATTTGGAAAGAAGAAAATGTCCCTTCTAAATGGAAAAAAGGAATCATTGTTAAAATACATTTTTAAAAAAAAGGTAACCTTGGTGACTGTAACAATTGGAGAGGAGTAACCTTAATACCAGTTGTGTCAAAAGTATTTTGCAAGGTCATTTTGAATAGACTTAAAGATATAGTGGATACAGCAATGAAGAAGAGCAAGCAGGATTTCGAAAAGGGAGAAGCTGTCTCGACCAGATCTTTACTCTAATAATAATACTTGAAGAACATATTGAAAAGCAAAAACCACTAATACAGAACTTCATAGACTTTAGAAAGGCATTTGACAGCATACACAGAGATTCATTGTGGAGAATTTTAAGTCTATGTGGAATACCATCTAAAATTGTCAACATCATTAAGGACATCTACAATGGATATGTTTGAGCAGTCAAAACAGAAGAAGGGATGAGGGAACGGTTCCAGATTGAAACAGGTGTGAAACAAGGATACATACTGTCTCCTTTGCTTTTTGGAATTACAATAGATTTCATCATGAAAAAATGCTGCACAGGTAACACATGTATTGACTGGGTACATGAGACCCAACTAGAAGATCTTGATTTTGTTGATGACATAACTCTTATCAGTAACAATGTGAATTCCATGCAAAATAGGACTTGAAATTAACAAGGACAAAAAAAAATAATGAAACTTCCCATTAATCAAAATGGAAAAATTCACATAAAAGGGACAGATATTGAAGAAGTCAATCAATTTGCATACCTTTGCAGCTACATAGACCAGGATGGTGACACCAGAAAGGAAGTTAGAATTAGAATTGCAAAAGCAGCATCGATCTTCAAGAATCTTGAGAACATATGGCATTCAAAAGTTATAAGCACAAAAACCAAGTTAAGATTATTCAGTTCAAATGTGATCCCCACCTTCATTTATGCATGTGAAAGCTGGAAAACAACTAAAGATATAGACAAGAAATTAGACTCTTTTGAAAACAAATGCCTAAGGAAAATACTCGGCATCAAGTGGAACGGGTTCAAGAACAATACAGAGATAAGACAGATGACTGAACAACAACCAATGTCATGGGTGATCAGGAAAAGGAGATGGACGTATGTTGGTCACTTGATGAGAAGAAATGATCAGAGAATCCCAAAACAAACTATCAAGTGGAACACAACAGGCCAAAAAAAAAAAAATAGGCAGACCGCGTGAAACTCTGAAGAGAACATTGTTAAGAGAGGCCAAATTAACAGGCATAAAATCCTTTGATGAGGTTGAAAGACTCGCCAAAGACAGGAAAAATTGGCGAACTACTTTGCGAGCCCTATGTGACGTTTAACGGCACGGGAAGGATATAAGATATAAGGTATACGAAGAGTACATAAAAGACAATGCTTTCATTCAGAAATCTGCCAATAAAAACAAAAATGAGATTGTAAGCTGCTATATCTGATCTGTAACGCATTACAGAGCAGAAACCTGGAGTTAACAATCGGATAGAAAGATAAATGTGGCAGAAATGTGGATCTACGGGAAAGTATGTCATCTCTCTCTCTCTCTGAACCTTAAGTGCCCAGGGCACATGGGGCTTCCGCAAGGGTTTTCCACAAATGCCTGTCTTTCGCCTTTTTTTCTGCTCTTGCCCAGGTGAGCCCTCTATTGCTCAACATCCTTTCTGTTGTTCTTCTCCATGTCTCTTTTGGTCTACCCTTACTTCTGCTCCCCTGTGGTGTCCATCTTAGTGCTATTTTTGGTAGTGAGCTGTCAGTCATTCGGAGCACATGTCCCAACCATCGCCAGCGTCTTTCCTCAATAATTGTTGTCAGTGGTTTCATCTGCATTTCTGCCAATAAGATGTTATTTCTTATGGTGTTTGGCCAAAATATTTTTTTAATTCTACGTAAACATTTAGTCTGGAAAGAATTCAACTTGTTTTCTATGGTTTTGGTGATTTTCCAGCATTCACTTCCATAGAGTAGTACACTTAGAACATTACTCTTAAATATCCTGATTTTCATATTTATGCTTAGTTTATTTGATTTCCATATATTCTGTAGCATTGCAAAAGCCTGGTTTGCTCTAGTAAGTCTGCTGTTGATGTCCTCTGTGCTGTCTCCATTTTCTACTACTCTGCTGCCAAGGTATACAAATTCGTTAACCTCCTCTACTAACTTGTTATCTACTCTGAGTACATTTCTGTTGTTCACATTTTGCTTCATTAACTTTGTCTTTCCTACGTTGATCTTTAGTCCTATGTTGTTTGCATTCTGGGTTAACTTGTTTATTTTATCTGCTTGATAATAGACAAATGTCGTCCGCAAAGTCAAGGTCCTCCAGCACTGTGTCAAGGGTCCATTGTAATCCTCTGCGTTTGTTTGATGTTGCCTCCTTCATTAACCAGTCTACTGCCAAGATAAATAATGTTGGTGATAGTACACATCCCTGTTTCACTCCTGTTTGTACCCTAAAGCTGCTGGAGGTATGTTCTCCACAGATAACTTTGCACTGAAAACCCTCGTATAGGGCTTTGATTACATTAACTATTTTATGGGGGAGGCCATGCCATCTTAGGATTTTCCACAGTGCATCTCTGTTGACACTGTCAAAGGCTTTCTCAAAATCTATGAATAATGCATATGTTGTGCTATGCCACTCATTTGCCTGTTCTAATATTTGTCTAAGTAAAAATATATGGTCTATGCATGATCTTCCTTTCCTAAATCCTGCCTGCTCTTTCCGAAGTTTTTCCTCAAGTGTTGGTACAATTCTGTTCATGATTATTCTGCAAAATACTTTACTAGTGAGTGGCAGTAGGGTAATGCCTCTCCAATTCCCGCAATCTCTGAGGTCACCCTTCTTTGGTAGTTTTACTATAAGACCAGTTTTCCACTCCTCTGGGGCTTTTTCTAAATCCCAAATTTGTTGTAATATCCGGCAAAGTTGTTTTGGTGTTTCTGTTTCTTCTGCTTTCAACATCTCAGCAGTCACTTCATCTTCACCTGGTGCCCTGTCTGATTTTAGCATCTTTATCGCCTCTTTTACTTCATTTATTGTTATTGGTCCTGTATTGATGTTTAGTTCCGCTTTTGCTTCAGGTATATCTATTGCTTGTGCTGCTTGTGTTCTGTTTAGTAGGGTGTTAAAGTGTTCCCTCCATCTTTCAATTTTTTCTCTTTCTCCACTGACCAGTTGTCCATTTTGTGTTCTTACTGCACTTTCACATCTTGTATTGAAGTTACCTGTCATCTGCTTTGTGATTTTATATATGGTTTTCATGTCATTTGTATATGCTGCTTTCTCTGCTGTTTCTGCTAAGTTGTCATAATATTGACGTTTATCTTGACGGCATGATTCCTTTACTTCTTTGTCTTTTTGTGCATAATTACTTAAAACTCGTTCTTTAAGCCGTTGTGATTTGGTGTTCAGTAATTTTTTCTTGATTTCTTTTCTTGCTCTATCTTTTCCCATGTGGTCTCACTTATCCATTCCTCTTTTCTCCTTTTCCGATATCCCAGCACCTCTTTTGCTGTTTCCTGTAGTGTTTTATTGAACTCTAATATGGACATTTCTGCTTCGTCTTGTAGGACACTGAAGCGGTTCTTAAGAATTATTGAGAATTCATTTCTTGTTTGCTGGTCTATCAGTTTTCTTGTATCAAAATGTATCTTTCTGTGATCTCCGATTCTGGCTTTCCTTAATTTTAGTTTTATTTTTGCTACCAGAAGGTTGTGATCACTTCCTATATCTGCTCCTTTCCTTGCTCGCACATCTTGTAGTGACCGTTTCCACTTGTTGTTTATTAGTATGTGATCGATTTGGTTTTCTGTGGTTTTATCTGGTGACCTCCAAGTCACCTTATGGATGTTTTTGTGTTGGAAAATTGTCCCTCCGATGGTCATGTTTTCTTCGCAGAAAATGCACAGTCTTTCTCCATTTTCATTTATTTCTCCGATTCCTTCTCTTCCCATGATTCTTCTTCTATCCTCATTTCCTTCACCTACTTTTGCATTGAAGTCGCCCAAGATGAGTAGCATATCATGCTTGGGTATTGTTTCTACTGTGGCTTGGAGGCTGTTATAAAAATCTTCTTTTAATTCCTCTTCAGCTGCTTCTGTTGGTGCATAACAAACTATAATAGACAGCTTCGTGAATCTTGAGTTGAACCGTGCATATAATAATCTCTCATTTATTGGGGTCCATTTCAGCAATAAAGTATGTCATATATCATGAAAAATGAAAGCAATAAATGGACAAATATTAGTAAAACTACGAGTGCAACGTGGACTTCTCAATGGAATAAGGATCAAGAAAACAAAATACTTTGGCCTCGTCGAAACAGATAATAATACAGTATACTGCAGACACAGAAGAAGAAAAGGTAGAAAGAAAAAAAGAGCGAGAGGCAGAGATATAGAGGTAGGATAACTTGCGAGAGGCAGAGATATAGAGGTAAGATAACATGCGAGAGGCAGAGATATAGATGGTAAGATAACATGCGAGAGGCAGAGATATAGAGGTAGGATAACTTGCGAGAGGCAGAGATATAGAGGTAAGGTAACATGCGAGAGGCAGAGATATAGAGGTAAGGTAACATGTGAGAGGCAGAGATATAGATGGTAAGATAACATGCAGAGGCAGAGATATAGATGGTAAGATAACATGCAGAGGCACAGATATAGATGGTAAGATAACATGCAGAGGCACAGATATAGATGGTAAGATAACATGCAGAGGCAGAGATATAGATGGTAAGATAATATGCGAGAAGCAAAGATACAGATGGTAAGATAACATGCGAGAGGCAGAGATATGGATGGTAAGATAACATGCGAGAGGCAGAGATATAGATGGTAAGATAACATGCGAGAGGCAGAGATATAGATGGTAAGAAACATGCGAGAGGTAGAGATGCAGATGGTACGATAACAAGCGAGAGGCAGAGATATAGATGGTAAGATAACATGCGAGAGGCAGAGATATAGATGGTAAGATAACATGCGAGAGGCAGAGATGTAGATGGTAAGAAACATGCGAGAGGTAGAGATGTAGATGGTACGATAACAAGCGAGAGGACGTAATACACCCTGACATCACCATCAAGGCAAGGGGATATTAGGAAACGAGAATCACTACCGCCAACCTTCGTACCTGCCACGGCACACGATGATGGTGACATTGAAAAAACGACTATAAAATCGATTATTTGTCTCCATCCTTTTGTCCTTAAAATAGTTCTGCCAGTCTGCAATGAAATAAAAGTATAATTGTATTATGCCAGTTATTTGAATACTCCACAAACAAAACATGAAGTCTGAGCCCGGTTAGCTCAATAAGTTTAGTACAAACTTTTTTTTTTCTTTGGTAAGTACCTATACTTCAATCTCACTTTGCTGCCACAGACAAGAGGAAAATAATGTCCACAATTTTAATGTATCCCTTCTTTTACTGCCTCTTCTGTATTTGCCCTGTGTTAAAACCACACGGGCGGCTGGCTGCACAGTCATCAATGGAAATTTTCAAAGAAAGGCTATTAGCTTGGATTACCTGTAGCAGGCCTTTAACGTGATTCTGTATCTGAGATTATATCCTTTACGTATGCATGCTGAATTGCTAGAAATTTACATGTCTGCAAAATAACACTTACTTATCTATAACTGAGAGTTGTGAACGAAACATTATCGGCACTTTTAAACTAAGAAAATGGTTTTCAAAAAGGAGGTACCTCGTATCAGCTGTTGTGGGTTTTTTGTCAATCATCATCTTGCAGAACAGTTCCTCTCATGGGTGACTCTACCAATGCTGGATTTGCATAATCGACCACAATAGCAGAAAGCAGCGTTTGTGTTGTAAGATAAAGTTTCCTTGCGCTTGGGTCTTCTAATGTAAAATAAAGTTTCCTTGCGCTTGGGTCTTCTAATGTAAGATAAAGTTTCCTTGCGCTTGGGTCTTCTAATGTAAAATAAAGTTTACTTACACTTTTCTGATCTAAGATAAAGTTTCCTTGCGCTTGGGTCTTCTAATGTAAAATAAAGTTTCCTTGCGCTTGGGTCTTCTAATGTAAAATAAAGTTTCCTTGCGCTTGGGTATTCTAATGTAAAATAAAGTTTCCTTGCGCTTGGGACTTCTAATGTAAAATAAAGTTTCCTTGCGCTTGGGTCTTCTAATGTAAAATAAAGTTTCCTTGCGCTTGGGTCTTCTAATGTAAAATAAAGTTTCCTTGCGCTTGGGTCTTCTAATGTAAGATAAAGTTTCTTTGGGCTTGGATCTTTTTAATGCCAAGTTTAAGAGAAAATTAGAAAGCAAGTCAGTGTGATGCAGAGCTGTGTAAAATCCCAGACAACCTTTTGTTTACATATATCGGAAATATCTGATTATTTCAAACATGTTCAACATTTCAAAGATGGTGAGCTGTAAAATCAGTGGGCGTGTCTTTACGAAAAATAAAACAAAAAAAAACCCGAGATCTGTAAACTCGAGTTTCGCCACTGCGGAAGAAGAAAGATAACACGAGGCGGTTTTAAGAAAGCTCAATAACATAATTAGATATTCCTACACCATGCAACCTGCAATACGTTTATATAAGGAGATTACGGTTGTCTTAGGCTGTAGTCATTCCAGTGCAAAGCAGAGATTAGAGTTTATGTTGAGACCAGCAGTACGGGGGAGGGGGTGTGGGGGGGGGGAGGGTTAGGCGCGTAAAATGCCCAAGTCCCATCACCACTTGAAGCCCACTAAGAGAGACAACTGTGCCGCAGAGAACCACATACAACTAACAGTTCTTTAGGCCAGGAGCGTCCAACTTCAAAGAACAAGTGCATCCACAAGTTGAATGGCGGGCCGTATAAAATGCAAACAGCTTTTGCCGAATTACATAACAAGCTTCGGAGAATTTTACTGCTGGCTGCACAACAAGTCAGAGCTATAAACGATTTATTTCTTGCACAGCACAAAACCTAAAGTTATCGTTTATTGACCAAAAATATTAAGTTTATTAAAATAAATTACATTTTCATAATAACCTCGCGGGCGGCCAGTTGGATACTCTTGCCTTACTTCAGTATAGAACTCCTTCCTTCTTCCTTTCCTTAGTTTATAATGATACTCCAAGAATAGTGACAGGGTCTCCAAGAATAGTGAGCCATGACTGACAGTCTCCAAGAATAATGAGCCATGACTGACAGGCTCTGTAAGTTGGACTTTCGTTTCTCTTATTTGCACTTTGCAGAGGTACATCATCTCTCAAGGCCACAAAAACAAAACAAAAAAAAACGATCTATAACTTTCATGGGGTTCCCCCCCCCCTTTTTTTTTTAAAAATTTCTTGCCTTTTTCCAACCCATGTGGTTCTTAAACCGGGTTCCATCGACCCACCCTCCGAGGGTCTATAGAAGGATTTTTGAGGGTCCATGGAACAGATGGATTTCCCTGACTGAAAAAAATATTAGTAGCACCTGATTTCTATTGTTAATGAGGGGTTCACAGCTGTTCTCAGGCAGACAAAAGGATTCACAGCTGTTCTCGGGCAGGAAAGAGGGTTTATAGCTGTTCTCAGGCAGGAAAGAAGATTCATGGGTGTTCCCAGGCATGAAAGAGGGTTCATAGCTGTTCTCAGGCAGGAAAGAGGGTTCATAGCTGTTCTCAGGCAGGAAAGAGGGTTCATAGCTGTTCTCAGGCAGGAAAGAGGGCTAATATGTGTTCTCAGGCAGGAAAGAGCGCTAATATGTGTTCTCAGGCAGGAAAGAGGGCTAATATGTGTTCTCAAGCAGGAAAGAGGGCTAATATGTGTTCTCAAGCAGGAAAGAGGGCTAATATGTGTTCATAAGCAGGAAAGAGGGCTCATAGCTGTTCTCAAGCACGAAAGAGTGCTCATAGCTGTTCTCAGGCAGGAAAGAGGGCTCATAGCTGTTCTCAGGCAGGAAAGAGGGCTCATAGCTGTTCTCAGACAGGAAAGAGGGCTCATAGCTGTTCTCAGGTAGGAAAGAGGGGTCATAGGTGTTCTCAGGCAGGAAAGAGGGCTAATATGTGTTCTCAAGCAGGAAAGAGGGCTCATAGCTGTTCTCAAGCAGGAAAGAAGGCTCATAGGTGTTCTCAAGCAGGAAAGAGGGCTCATAGGTGTTCTCAAGCAGGAAAGAGGGCTCATAGCTGTTCTCAGGCAGGAAAGAGGGCTCATAGCTGTTCTCAGACAGGAAAGAGGGCTCATAGCTGTTCTCAGGTAGGAAAGAGGGGTCATAGGTGTTCTCAGGCAGGAAAGAGGGCTAATATGTGTTCTCAAGCAGGAAAGAGGGCTCATAGCTGTTCTCAAGCAGGAAAGAAGGCTCATAGGTGTTCTCAAGCAGGAAAGAGGGCTCATATGTGTTCTCGGGCAGGAAAGAGGGCTCATAGCTGTTCTCAGGCAGGAAAGAGGGTTCATAGGTGTTCTCAGGCAGGAAAGAGGGTTCATAGCTGTTCTCAAGCAGGAAAGAGGGTTCATAGGTGTTCTCAGGCAGGAAAGAGGGTTCATAGCTGTTCTCAAGCAGGAAAGAGGGTTCATAGCTGTTCTCAGGCAGGAAAGAGGGTTCATAAGTATTATCAGGCAGAAACGGGGGTTAATAGTTATTTTTCAACCAGAAGAGCAGGACCATGGTAAAAAAAACCTTAAGAACCACTCCTGTGACATATGGTCTAGTTGTTCTCTTCCTGTCATCTTCATTCATGTTTTTGCATGAATAAGTCTAAACGTCACGGCTTTGAACTTCGTTACTTCATAAAGAGATTACTCTAAAAGATTACTTTAAAGAGATTACTCTAAAGAGATTACTATAAAGAGATTACTCTAAAGAGAACATTTTTAGAAAGACTTTTCATTATTTTTCTACTTATAATATCCTGAAATTGTTTTATAAACATCATTCTTCAAAAGTCAATTTTTTTCATATGACATATATTATTATGCTTCTCCAGAGTATACGATCCTTCATTCAGGCCATAACTCGGCTGATGATCTCCTCTCACACCATCCCGTCAGACTGCCCAGTATCATTTCTCTCGGTCCTCTCCTGGTTCTTCTTCCCTCTATTTTTCCTGTTGTTATAATATTGTCAATGCCCTCTCTTTTAATTACATGTCGTATGAGAGTACATTGTCTCTCTCTTATTTTTTGAGGCAAGATGTTTTTTTTATCTCTCCAGCTCTTCTCCTACATTCTTCATTAGTTATTTTTTGCTGTCCAGGGGATTCGCAACATTCTTCTAATAAACCACATATCTACTGATTCCAATGATTTTTATGCAGATCTGCCTGTTGTCCATGATTCGCTTCCATATAATAAGATAGGTTCAATGTAGCATTTTAGGACTCGTTTTCTAAAATTTATTGATATGGATGTTTTGGATAATATGTTTCTCACTCTCTGAAATGCAGTCTTTGTTTGGCCTGTTCTGTTCATAATTTCTATTCTGTATTTTCCATCTGAAGTTATTACTGCTCCAAGGTATATCAAGTTCTGCTCCTGATTAAGAATAGTTCCATTTAATTTTATACTACAGTTTGGTGGATTCTGTTTCTTAGATATAACCATAGTCTCTGTCTTTTCAATATTCAAAGAAAGCCCTGTATGTTCACTTTCTTTTTATCCAAGATTTTTTGCACATCTTTTTGGTTCTCAGCTTTCTCTTAACATTGCCCATTGTTCATCTATTTACCTTCGCTATTGCATTGCATCTATTTGTTGTAATAACACTGTATTGTTCTCGTAGTTCCTGGTCATTTTTAAGGAGTTCTGCATTCGGTTTGAAGTTTCTCACTTTTCTGCTTTATTCTAATTTTTCCACAGAGTGGATCGTGGTCGCTATTGCAGTCAGCTCCTGGCATTCTTTTTGTTGTCAGTGGTGCATTCAGAAATCGTTTGTTGATTAATACGTAGTCTATCTGGTTAAAAGTCTTTTTCTCTGGGCTGCACCACGTTGCCAGTCTTCGGGGATGTTGTTTAAACCAGGTGTTACCTACAACCATGCTGTGTATTCTTGCCCATTCAGTTAATTTACTACCTCTGTCATTGCTCTCCCCCAGTCCATAGTCACCAACGATGTCTGAAGTTCTTCCTTTACCAACTTTGGCATTAAAATCTCCCATGACTATAATAACTTCATGTGACTTTGTGTGTTTCAGGGCTGTCTCTATGTCATTATAAAATAGCTGTACATCTTCTTCAGAACTATCAGCTGTTGTATTATATTTATGTTTATTGATCGTCCTTTCAGCTGGGCTAGTAAGACTCGGTCCCAGATGTTGAAATATCTCACAACTGTCCTTGCTGTTTGCTCGTCAGATATTATTCCTATTCCTCGTTCATGTTTCTCACCTCCTGAATATATTATTGTATATTTATCAGAGTTCCTGTCCTTCCAACATCATTCATTCCTCATATGATGATCTTCATTCTTTTCCATTTCCCTTTTAACATTTTTTTGATTTTCCAGCCTCGAATAGAGTTCTAACATTTCATGTTACTATTTTGATCTTGTTAGTTTTGCCACTAGTAGCTTGATGACGATTTGGCCTCACCTATGGGTCGTGAGCTGCCCTACCGGACGAGGTTGTTCCAGAGGAACATCCATATATATATATATATATATATATATATATATATATGCAACAATAATAATAATAATATAACGGTATAGAAGCTTTTATACTGGCAGACATACGAAAGCGCTGGATAAAAAAAACATTTAGTTAACAAAAAAAAAACCAATAAACATTTAGTTAACAAAAAAAAGCAACAAACATTTAGTTAACCAAAAAGAAAAGCAACAAACATTTAATTAACAACAAAAACAACAAACATTTAGTTAACCAAAAAAAACAACAACAAACATTTAGTTAACCAAAAAAAAAAACAACAACAAACATTTAGTTAACCAAAAAAAACAAACATTTAGTTAACAAAAAAAGCCACATTTAATTAACACAACGCCCAAAGAAAAGAAAGGTACGCCTCCACATTAAAAACAACTGTTTTACAATTTGAAAGTTGGGGATAATTTTAACAAAAACAAAAACAAAAATATATAACAGCAGTGTAATAAAAAGTTTTGAACGTCTTTTCACAAAAACAACAGTTTAATGGAAAATAATGTCTGCGTTTTAAGGTTCCGCGCAAGAGAGCCTCAGTAACCCAGGATTGCACTTAGTCTGTCGTTTACACGCTCTTTAGATTTGTTGTTCTAAGTAGAACATACTATATACTGTGTCAGTACTTTCAAATTCTGATATTACTGTGATGATAGATATCATTCTAAACAGTGTGGAGTCATTAAAAATCTACATCCTGTGCGAAGTGCTTGCAGTAGGAGTATGAAGTGTTAGTGCCTTCACATTTCTAGGGGACTACAGCGTCCCATCATGGATGCCAGCACCTGTTCTTGCTGCCTTCGTCTGCCTAGGGAAACCCCAGGTACCCGTTTCTTGAGGCTTGGTTGACCCTGGTGCCGGTCGGTCCGGAAAAATTCTGGAAACATGGCGGTTCATTGTTAGTTCTTAAGAAACATGGCTGTTCATTGTTAGTTCTCAAGAAACATGGCTGTTCATTGTTAGTTCTCAATAAATCTGGCTGTTCATTGTTAGTTCTCAAGAAACATGGCTGCTCATTGTTAGTTCTCAAGAAACATGGCTGTTCATTGTTAGTTCTCAAGAAACATGGCTGTTCATTCTTAGTTCTCAAGAAACATGGCGGTTCATTGTTAGTTCTCAAGAAACATGGCTGTTCATTGTTAGTTCTCAAGAAACATGGCGGTTCATTGTTAGTTCTCAAGAAACATGTCTGTTCATTGTTAGTTCTCAAGAAATATGGCGGTTCATTGTTAGTTCTCAAGAAACATGGCGGTTCATTGTTAGTTCTCAAGAAACATGGCGGTTCATTGTTAGTTCTCAAGAAACATGGTGGTTCATTGTTAGTTCTCAAGAAACATGGTGGTTCATTGTTAGTTCTCAAGAAACATGGCGGTTCATTGTTAGTTCTCAATAAACATGGCTGTTCATTGTTAGTTCTCAAGAAACATGGCTGTTCATTGTTAGTTCTCAAGAAACATGGCCGTTCATTGTTAGTTCTCAATAAACATGGCGATTCATTGTTAATTCTAAATACACATGGTGGTTCATTGTTAGTTCTCAAGAAACATGGCGGTTCATTGTTAGTTCTCAATAAACATGGCTGTTCATCGTTAGTTCTCAAGAAACATATTGGTTCATTATTAGTTCTAAATACACATGGTGGTTCATTTTTAGTTCTCAAGAAACATGGCTGTTCATTGTTAGTTCTAAAGAAACATGGCGGTTCATTGTTAGTTCTTAAGAAACATGGCTGTTCATTGTTAGTTCTTAAGAAACATGGCTGTTCATTGTTAGCTCTTAAGAAACATAGCTGTTCATTGTTAGTTTTTAAGAAACATGGCTGTTCATTGTTAGTTCTAAAGAAACATGGCTGTTCATTGTTAGTTCTTAAGAAACATGGCTGTTCATTGTTAGTTCTAAAGAAACATGGCTGTTCATTGTTAGTTCTTAAGAAACATGGCTGTTCATTGTTAGTTCTTAAGAAACATGGCTGTTCATTGAAGGGGTGAAGACGCCTGTCCGATTAAGCAATCAGCGATCCATAGCTGATATGTTAGCGTCAGGGTTAGTAAACCATAGCTGATATGTTAGCGTCAGGGTTAGTGAACCATAGCTGATATGTTAGCGTCAGGGTTAGTGAACCATAGCTGACCAAGACCTTGTCCCACGTCTTCTTTGGTACTCCTAGGAACAGACCTAGCCCCATGGTGGTGGAGTCTGCTTAAGAAACATTGCACACCCCCCCCCCTGCTTTTTAGCTGTGCTCCGGGACTGAAAAAGTAGCTGCTGTAACTCGCTCCCACGCCGATACGATGCTGTGCCTCAACACCTCTACAGCATCGGCTGTAAAGAGCACCAGCTCGCAGTTACAGGGAGTTCGTACAAGTCTGAAGTAATTTTGTAAAAGAACAATGAACTACAAAAAAATGTATATTATTAAAAAATGTACCTACAGCCACTGAGTAAACCACAAAAAAATCTAAATTTTACACATACGTAAAGTTTCTGTATTGTTTCCCTTTATCGTAAATAGAAAATCTGTCGCTGGATTTGTTAACAATCTTCTTGTATTACAGTAGGACAAGTGTACGAAAAAAAGGCGGCCCAGAGGGGGGGGGGAAGGTGTAAGAGACCTACTTTTATATTACATAACTGGAATTTGAGATCTTATCTGTAATCATTAACAGCATGCAGAAATGTATTTCTCCAACTGTGCACAAAAATCAGTATTGGTTCGGGAACGTTAAATTTCTAACCTCCACCAGTTTCTAGAAAAAAAAAAAACAAAGATTAATTTTCTCTTCACCTCTCCATTTTCTTGTGATGAAAATGGGAAATTAAAGAGTACAATGTTTATAACGTGCTGGCTTTTGTATACTTCCTGACGTTTACAACAGTTAAAAATACTTCAGTATATATATATATATATATATATATATATATATATATATATATATATAAAGGGAATTTTATCTTTACTTATAAAATAGAATAGTATAGTATAGTATGTGCTAAGACACGGCACTAATTAAAGTACTTCGCAATTATTGTGTGAAGCCGTCACCCAGGTGATAAACTGAACTACTTTTTCTTCCCCTATCTACTGATTACATCTGAGGAATTTTAATGTGTAACTGAGAACGAACACATCTCAACAGTTTGAGAACCACTAACACTCAAATTGATAATAGCAGTTACACATATTTATTATGGGAAAAATGAGTGGTGAATAAGTGAGGATGTAGCAATAAATTGAGTAAACAGATGAATAATCCAACTCCTCTCACGGCGAGAACTAGTTCGCCATATAGAGAGGGAGTGGGTAACAAACACTCTCAGCTAGGAAAGATAGGCATTTAGCATGATGGAATAAGAGTCAACTTACTAACTCACTGAAAATTCCATGGATCCTTACATACACCTTCACATCACCAAAAATATCGGACTTAAAAGTCCTCAAAAATCTCAGTAGAACTAATTTGCATTTCATCAGTCACAAACTATTTCTAATAACTCGTAGCTGCATCACAAATTTACACATTGGATCAATGAGGAAAAAAACTAACTAACAATTCACATCCTAGCATCCTATCTGAAACATCCTTCTCAGTCAAACTACTAACTAACAATTCACATCCTAGTATCCTATCTGAAACATCCTTCTCAGTCAAACTGTACATAATGAATTTGCAATCATAATGAATCTCAGTCTCATCCTTATCATAATCCTACATAAGATTTTGGTCCTTAAATATGAACTACAATTCCTATTCCTAAATCTTCCCGAAGATTCTATCTCGTGGAAGATAAAAAATCGTGATTAAAATATTTCTGCCTAAAATCTCAATCCGTGTAAAAATTATCTGTTTGTGATCTTGAACAATAAACTAAAAACAACAATCCTAATTTAAGCTTTTCTTAAACTAAAAATAACGAATTAAACAAACATGTCCTAAATAACTTTAGTTAACTGTTAAAAAATCCCGTGCCTGGACATGACAAGAAATGGCCATCAACGTGTCAAACCTGACCTATAGTTGACCTGTACTTTAAAAAAAATAACTAAGGGCGCTAAACACTACGTCAATCTACCAAATAAATCCCTGGTTAACTCCCCTATAAAGTTAAATAAAAGAACAGAATTTTGTTATACCTATAGGTAAAGTTATTTTGCAAAGTTATTCTTAATAGAATTAAAGACATAGCGGATGCTGCAATGAGATAAGAACAAACAGGATTTCGAAAAGAAAGAACTGTCTCAACCAGATCTTTACTCTAAGAATAATACTCGAAGAACATATTAAAAAACAAAAACCATTAATCTTGAACTTCATAGATTTTATAAAGGCATTTGATAGCATACACAGGGATTCATTGTGGAGAATTTTGGGAATATATGGAATGCCATCTAAGATTGTCAACATCATTAAGGGCCTCTACAATGAATATTTTTGTGCAGTCAACATAGAAGAAGGAATGGGTGAATGGTTCCAGATTAAAACAGGCGTGAAATAAGGATGTATATTATCTCCTTTGCTTTTTGGAATTGCCATAGACTTCATAATGAAAAAATGCTGCATGGGTAAAATAGGCATTGAATGGATACATGAAACCCAACTGGAAGATACTGGTTTTGCAGATGATATAACTCTTATCAGTGACAATGTGAAATCAAAGTAGGGAAAAACTGATACCCTGTCTTCAGTGGCTAGTAAAACAGGACTTGAAATTAACAAAGAAAAAAACAAAAATAATGAAACTTTCCATTAGCCATAAAAGAAAAATATACGTAGAAGGAACAGCTGTTGAAGAAGTAAACCAATTTGTATACCTCGGCAGCTACATAGACCAGGATGGTGACACCAGAAAGGAAGTTAAAATTCGAATTGCAAAAGCAGCATTGACCTTCAAGAATCTTGAGAACATATGACATTCAAAAGTTATAAGCATAGAAACGAAGTTATGATTATTCAGTTAAAATGTAATATCCACCCTCATTTATGCATGTGAAAGCTGGAAAACAACTAAGGAAGTTAGACACTTTTGATAACAAATGCCTAAGGAAAATACCCGATATGGAGTGTAAAGAATTCAAGAACATCGCAGAGTTAGGACAGATTTGCGCAACCTGTCTCACGGGTAATCAGAAAAAGAAAACGGACATATATCGGTCATGTGCTGAGAAGTAACAACAAGAGAGTCCCAAAACAGGGTATCAAATGGAACACAACAGGCTGATGAAAAAGAGGTCGACCGCGTGAAACTCTAAAAAGTCATTATTAAGAGAGACCAGTTTGGTGGGAGTAACATCCCTTGATGGGGTTGGGAATCTCACTGAAAACAGGAAATCTTGGCAAACTACCACGCGAGCCCTATGTGACATTTAACGGCACGGGAAGGATGTAAGATGTAAGAAGACAGGTAAATGTAAAATCCCCGTTAAGGAATATGCCATTTAGGCATATTGGGGATACTGTGTTAGGCCCTTATTTCCAAGAACATCGGAGCATGAAAGTGTAATATGGTCAGTATGATGCCTAGTCGTATTTACCCTCCCAGATTTCTCTGGTACATTTTTTCAGAAACCGGATAGATCCCGGGGCCTTTTTTTCGTTGTGTACCAGAAAAAAATCCACCGCTGCTGGGACTTGAACCCCCATACCACCGGATTAGTAAACAGAGGCCTAACCACTCAGTAGGAGACTCTCTACTGTAGAGAGCGGAACAACAACACAACTCCCTAGATCAGGCATGTCAAACATTCTGCGACCTGCACGAAGGCTGGCCTAAATTTCGTTTCAGTTTTATAACCTGTTTTTTTTTCTTTTTTTTCAATTAAAAAAAAATTTTAAGCATTTTTTAAAAAAAATATGAAAATCAGGATATTTAAGAGTAATGTTCTAAGTGTACTACTCTATGGAAGTGAATGCTGGAAAATCACCAAAACCATAGAAAACAAGTTGAATTCTTTCCAGACTAAATGTTTACGAAGAATTAGACAAATATTTTGGCCAAACACCATAAGAAATAACATCTTGTTGGCAGAAATGCAGATGAAACCACTGGCAACAATTATTGAGGAAAGACGCTGGCGATGGTTGGGACATGTGCTCTGAATGACTGACAACTCACTACCAAAAATAGCACTAAGATGGACACCACAGGGGAACAGAATTAAGGGTAGACCAAAAGAGACATGGAGAAGAACAACAGAAAGGATGTTGAGCAATAGAGGGCTCACCTGGGCAAGAGCAGAAAAAAAGGCGAAGGACAGGCATTTGTGGAAAACCCTTGCGGAAGCCCCATGTGCCCTGGGCACTTAAGGTTCAGAGAGAGAGAGAGAGATTTTCTTTTTATTTACTTTTTTTTTATTTTGCAGATTCCACATCATATTTAAAATGGCTAGTGCTCCTCCAGCTAAGAGAAGACGGAAACTGAATGAAGAAGGGGGAGTGTCTCAAGAAAAATGGGAGTTACAGTATTTCTGCACACGGTGAATGGAGAGGTACATTGTTTAATTTGCAACAGCAGCACTGCCACGCCAAAAGAGTACAACTTGAAAAGACATTATGAAACGAACCATCGATCTTACTATAAATATGAAGTCCCAATGCGTGTCTCAAGACTCAATGAACTGAAGGCTAACTTGAGACACAACAGACCTGTTTTACGAAAATTGAGAAAGGGAATGTGGCTTCCGTTACTGCAAGCTATGAGCTCGGCCGAGTGATCGCCATGAGTGGGAAATCTTACAGTGAAGGAGATTTCGTAAAGCAATGCCCTGTAAAAACAGCTCAAATTGTGTGCCCAGAGAAAGCAGACTTATTCAAAGATATTTCATTAACCAAGAACACTGTTGTTGAACGGACTGATGAAATATCAAGTGATTTGAAACAACTGTTGAAGGCCACATCATCAAGATCTGAACATTTTTCTGTTGCTATTGACGAGACCGTTGACATCACTGGAATATCACAGCTTGCGGTTTTCATCAGGGCTTGTGACAGTCAGTTTAATATTTATGAAGAACTGACTGAACTGATCCGCATGCATGACACTACAACAAGCCAGGACATCTTTCTGAAAGTCGAGCAGGTTCTGCATGACTATGGTTTGGATTTGAGTAAACTTACATGCTCATCTACCGACGGTGCAGTGAATATGATTGGCAGACATAATGGTTTGCTTTCTGCCATGTTACGAACAAAAAAAGAAAACTCGCATTCACATTCATCATTTGCACATTTTCACTGCATTATTCATCAGCAAAATTTATGTTCAGACATTTTAACATTGGATCATGTGCTTAGTTTCGTCACAAAGATAGTGAACTATATCAGAGGCCGCGCTCTCAACCACCATCAATTCAGCCAGTTGGTGGAAGATATGGATAATCAGTTTACCAATGTTCCTTTCTACACAGAAGTCAGCTTGTCAGATTGTTGTCATATCACAAAGTGTTGAAAAGATTCTATTTGTTGAGACAAGAAATAATTATCTTTTTGGAGATGAAAGGTCAAAATCAGCAGGCCATCTTGCTCACAACCGAGTGGCCTACAGGAGTGCTGTTAGGGAGGCAAAGTTCCGCAAGGGACATGCAAATGAATGAATGAATGCATGAAGGCCAATATACAGATGAAATAAAAGATGAAAGTTGGCTCCAGAAGATGGCTTTTGCTGTAACACATAATAATTACTGTATAAGTATATAACTATACACGAAGCACTGCAGTAAAGCTGTGATACCAGAATGTATAAAATAGGAAAAAGTAGGAGCAGCTTTATTACTTAACGATTACAAAGTTGTGACGTTTCGGCGTGAGCCTTAATCATACAAAAACATACAGGACGAAGAAATAGAAAGAGGAGATAAAGTATAGATTCACATGAATACTATTAAAAAATTTTTGTTTAAAAGTACTTAGCTGTAAATTGTAAGGTGTGACTTGTAAGGTGTGACTTTGCTCTACTAAATCCATTCCTGACACACACCGCCGGACAAGTCACACTTTACAATTTACATCTAAGTACTTAACAAAATTTTTAAAAAATAATATTCATGTGAATCTATACTTTATCTCCTCTCTCTGTTTCTTCGTCCTGTATGTTTTTGTATGATTAAGGCTTATGCCGAAACGTCACAATTTTGTAATCGTTAAGTAATAAAGCTGCTCCTACTTTTTTCCTATTTTATACATTATGGCTTTTGCTGTGGACATTACTACATAATTAATTTATCTTAATTTTGAAATTACAAGGTTAAAAAAAACTAATCACTCAGTTGTATGATGGCATCAAGTGCTTCATTACAAAACTAAGCTTATGGAAGTCACAACTGTCAAATGAAAATTTAGCTTGTTTTCTTAAATGCAAAGAACTGAAAAACACTGCCAATACTGAGTATGTACTTAGCTGTGCTAAGTATGACAGTCACCTGGAATTGTCGTCAAAAGAATTTCAGGAAAGATTTCGTGACTTCTCATCTTTTGAAAAGCACTTTGCACTATTCTCAGCACCTTTCACCTTTGATGTTGCCAAGGCAAAAGAAAGCCTGCAGATGGAACTATTAGAAATGCAGTCGGATTCTACACTCAGAGCAAAGTATCTTGAAGTGGGGATACCCGGTTTCTTTTCATACCTTCCTGAAAAGTTTAAAAACTTCAGAAAGTTTGCCACAAGGATTATGGCAATGTTCGGTTCTACCTATGTGCGTGAACAGTTATCTTCCCTCATGAAATCAACAAAACGTCTCATAGAACAAGGCTGACTGATCAACACTTGTCACAGACATTTCAGCCAGACATAGCAACAACAAAAAAAGTGTCAAGCCTCAAGACGAAACACTAAAAATAGTTATAGATAAATGTTGTAATTTTTTTACAATGTATCTGTTAATGTTGCATACAAGTCTATGTTGCCGCTTAAAATTTCGTTTTTTTTTTCTTTTGGTAAACTACTTCATTACTTTGTATTCATGCATGTGGCTAGTCGCTAAACCATTTGTATGCACATTGTATGTTTCTAAGTTTAAGTAATAACAATATTCTGCAATAATTTTTGTTAAATGACTTCAGTTAGTTGTCGTGTGTGGCCCTCATGACAGCAAATGTGGCCCATATGGCGCTCGGGGGACCCTCAGTTTGACATGCCTGCCTTAAATCATCAGAGGAAGTAAGTACCCCCCTCAAGCAAGTGTTTTGGCCCCAATTAAACTCCTGAAACTCTAAGGGGGATGGGCCTCCTTGTATCATGACATTATATATATATATATAATATATATATATATATGCAGGAAACTCTCTACCGTAGAGAGCGGAACAACAGCACAACTCCTTCAGATCATCAGAGGAAGTACCCCCCCCCCCCCCTCAGACATATATACATACCCTTTTTCCCTTGTCTTTTTAAGATATAGGTATATATATACAAGGTCCCACAATTAAGTAATGAGACTTATTTTATTATGGCCAAGACAACAAATGAAGCAAAGCATGGAATCCAAAGAGGCAACTTTCATCTATGATTTGGCAACTTTCATCGCCACCCGATAAGCAGACGACAAACAAGCCGCCATTTTGTTGACCTAGTTAGAGGTGCATTGTCACGTAATCATCATGGAGCAAAAAGCTAACATTAAATTCTGTTTAAAACTCGGGAAAAAAGTGCCATCGAGAGAGTTGAATTGATGTGACAAGTTTATGGGGGTCATTGTTTATCTCGTGCACAGATATTCAGGTAGTATTCACGATTCAAAAGTGGTGTGGAAACAATTACAAATGCAACTAGACATGAACGCCAAATTTCTGTTCGTAATGAGAAACTCATTGAAAAAGTCAGAGAACGGATACAAAAAGATAGTTGTTTAACTGTGAGGATGATAGCAGGTGAATTTGGTGTTAACCGAGAGACCATTCGTAAAATTTTAGTGGAAGATTTGGGCAAGAAAAATGTTGCTTTCCGGTTTGTACCAAATACGTTGTCTGATGACCAAAAACATCAGCGTGTTGAGTACGCAAAAGACATAATCAAAACGTGTCGCAGAAATACACATTTCTTAAATTTGATTGTTGCAGAGGATGAAACATGGATTTTCCGCTATGACCCCACAACTAAACGCCAAAGTGTTCAGTGGAAGTCATCGTCATCACCAAAAGGCAAAAAATTTCGTCTTCAAAAGTCGAAATTGAAGACAATGCTGGTGTGCTTTTACGACAGCAAAGGAGTTATTCACAAAGAATTTATTTCAGAGGAACAGACTGTCACTGCCAGAGTCTATATAAGTATTTTGAAACGCCTATTGAAAAGGATTCTCCGAGTCCGACCCGAGTATTCAACACCTGGCAGTTTTTTCCTTCTTAATAATAATGCGCCGGCTCACAGGGCGGTTGCTGTACAGGAATGTTTGGCCCAAAAACAAGTGTGTGTTCTCAACCATCCACGCTATTCCCCAGATTTGTCTCCCTGCGATTATTTTCTATTCCCAGAATTAAAATTACCATTGAAAGGACACTTCTTTGACGATACTGATGACAATCAAAGAGCCGTAACTTTGAGTTTAAGGGCCATACCAACAGAAGAACTGCAGAGGTCGTTCCAGTGTTTGTTAGATCGTGCCACTCGCTGTATCAATGCACAAGGGGCTTACTTTGAATAAAATACAGGTTATGTCTTCAACTGTTGTTTGTTTTTATTTTATATAGAATTAGTCTCATTACGTAATTATCCGACGTGTTTTTAAAGTCTCACTACACTTTCAAAGTAAAAATTAAGAAAATGACGTCATCAAAAATGTGCCGCACAGTCAATCGTGAAGAAAAATGTAGTGAATGGTTTCTATCTGCTGGGGTAATTTTTTGCACTCATAACAGAATGTGTTATCAACGGAAGAAATAATTTTTTGGGTTGAACGAGTGTTTCGGATTTATAGCAAAATTTCCCGATAAACAAGCTCCTCATCGCCCTACGGTTAGAAATTTGTTGAATAAGTTTTGTGATACGGGAACTGTGGAAGATGCTCCACCATATGGTAAGTCTGCTGTGTCTGAATAAAAATGTCGAGATATCCAAGACAGAATCCTGAAAAGTCCATGCAAGTCCTTAAGGAAAATGTCACAAGAACTGAACGTATCACTGAGCACAGTGCACAAAATTCTTAAACATCGTTTACATTTTCATCCATACAAGATTTCTGTTGTGTCTGAACTAAAAGAGTGTGATAATCAATCCAGAATCAACTACTCCACGTGGTTTCAACCATTTTTAGCTGAAGAAAACGAGCCAATTCTCAATTTAACATTCTTCTCTGATGAGGCATGGTTTCATCTATCTGGATACGTTAATAGCCAAAATAATCGTATTTGGAGCAGCGTTAATCTCAATATGCGAAAATTGGGGAATGGTGTGCCATTAGTAAAAAACGTTTAATTGGACCAATTTTATTCAACAACACTATAAATGCCGATCGGTACCTTACTGATATTCTGGAACCTTGTTTAGAACAGCTGAATGAACGCGAAATTGAAGATGCGTGGTTCCAGCAAGATGGTGCAACTGCACACACAGCTAGAGCAACACACGGTATTTTTGGAAGAAATTTTCGCAAATCGCATATCTCGTGGAATTTGGCCTGCTCATTCTCCAGATCTAAATCCATTCGATTATTATCTGTGGGGTTTCTTGAAATGAAATGTTTACAAAGATAATGTACAAACACTTGAGGACCTGAAACAAGCAATCATAATTACCATTCAAGAAATAACAACGGACACGTTGCACAAGGTATTTGACAATATGAAGAGACGTGTACAGTCATGTCTTGTAGCCCGTGGTGGACATTTCCAACACCTGTTATAATGAATGTTTCAGTGGCACATTCCAGCTAACCCAAAAACAGCGTTGTATCATTGCATTTACTATTGTAACTAATTAAATGACTTTTTAGCACATTTTATGATGACGTCATTTACTTCATTTCTCAATTTTTTTTCGTAGAAAGTGTAGTGAGACTTTAAAAACACCATATATAATCCTGAGAACATATGGCATTTAAAAGTTGTAAGCACAGAAACCAAGTTAAGATTATTCATGTCAAATGTAACATACAGCCTCATTTACGCATGTGAAAGCTGGAAAACAACTAAAGAGACAATAAATTAGACTCTTTCGAAAACAAATGCCTAAGGAAAATACTTCATATAAAGTGCAACGAATTCAAGAACATCGCAGAAATAAGACAGACGAGCAAACAACATCTTGTCTCTTGGGTGATCAGAAAAAGAATATGAACATAAGTCGGTCATTTGATGAGAAGAAACAATCAGGGAATCCTCAAACAAGCTATCAAGTGGAACATAACAGGTCGAAGAAAAAGAGGTCGACCACGTGAAAGAGTTTAGAATTGTTTACAGAGGCCAGTTCAGTGGGTATAACATCCCTTGATGAGATTGAAAAACTCACCGAATACAGGAAATCTTGATGAACTATCATGCAGGCCCTATGTGACATTTAGCGGCAAGGGAAGGATGTAAAATGTAAGATATATATATATATATATATATATATATATATAATATATATATATATTATATATATATATTATATATATATATATAAAGTACTTCAACGGTTTTCCTTCTTATTAACAAACACTCTAACGATCCCTGACAAAATGAACACTGCTTTCGCAAACTGACAAAGAATGTTTTACAGGGTGAGACTGTTTATGCGTTACTGTGAAGCTGGTCACTGTTTAAGTACGTACTTCGCTCTCGTGAAGTATACCATCGATTTTGACGGACTCCAACATGAACAACTGATTAAACGGCTAAACATAACAGATTTAACGTACAGGTCGTCAGTAAGGACCAAAGACGTAGTTCTCAAGCTGAGAGAGACAGTAAGCGACCCAGAGTTGACTGCTTGGGTCAAGATTTATGAAGCACAAATGATCAAGATCCTGTTCTAGCTCCTGGCGGGACCCCTCTACTAGTGGAATATATAATATGGCGGAGTGAACAGAGGTCATATGGAAAATAAATCAAGCCCTAAAAATAAACAATGCCGAAAATGGATGTGTCGGACTGAAAGGAGCAGATATAGCAGCCCAGCTATAAAGTGTGGCACAACACACTTCTTACATTTTTTAAGGCAAATAGCGGTGGTAATTTCTGATATACAATGCCCACATTTCAAATGTTTTAACGAAATCGAAGACTCAGAAACATATTATTGAAAATAATGCACAGGAAATAGAAACTGTCGAAAGCTCATAAAAAGACTGAAGTACTAGTGACGGAAACGGGTAGGCGGATAAGGTTGAAAGGAGATGTTTTAAGAAATGCTCAGTGACAAAATATCTGGCCCTGCGTGGATTCAGTTGCGCTAAAACAACACAAATATGAAAAGAAAAATAGGAATGTGAGCATAGATTAGGACTTACACAAAATAACTTCGCTGTCTACCCTTTTTTCCTAACAACCTCTGTTATACTGCCAGCGCGTAGACGGGATTTGCGCTGAGGAGACAGTTTTTATGGCAAGATAACCGAAATGATGTCGTCAGGCAAAGGTAACGCCCTCACGCGCTTTTCATTTCTTTTCAACCTCAGCCAGATAAACTGAGCTACTAGCTCTGCTAGAGGTCGCGGTGTCATCAGCATCTCGTTAATGAGGTATGAGAAATAGCGGCAGATGGGCAGAGCTTGGATGGGACACCCCAGAAGGTGCTCGTTGAGAAAAACAATCTCTGCTTCCTTCAGGTATCTGTAGCTCATGCTGCGGCAGATGAGCATGAGGGCGTTGAGCTCCTGCTGCCACTTGCTGGAGCTGCTGTTCACTTCGAACTTGGCCAGATATGGAAGGATGTTGTCGAAGTAGACGTTAATGGCGTATTTTCCATCGCTGCGGTAATCTGGATTGGCACCGTATCTTAGCAATGACCTGACGATGTAGCGGTCCAAACCAAGAAGACAGACTGAATTCATGTAGTTGAAGAGCACGTCATTTAGCAGACGCCTGTGGGTTCGATCATAGGTTGTCACTGTGGTCATGATTTTTTTCATGAATATTCTGGACACGAATGTGTTTTCAAAGAAGTTCACAGAATTTCTTGCGTTTTCCAAGATGCAGTTAATAGCGCTAGAGTAACAGTTCCTTGCGAAGGAAAAACCGCTGGTTGTGGCTTTTGCGACTTTACCTTCGTCAAAATGAGGATTTGCTTTGTTGTCTAGCAAAATTTTCAGACATTCTAAGTAATAAAAGATTAGCTTTCCAGTTGTTATGTTGAATGCACAGTTGATAAGCGTGTACATGGGGAATGTGCAGTACGCATTGTGTGCATTCACGTCCTCCTTGCTGTTGATAAGAACGCGGGTCATAACGGGCATCATCTCATATCGGTAGTCGGACATCAGACTTTGCGTGTATAAAATATGAAACAGATTGGTTCCATCAAACAACGCTTGTCTTTCCTTGCTTTTCTGTGCCAGCAGAGCTGTTAAACAGTCCGGGTACATCTCACGAATAGCTATAAGAACGGCGCTCTGGTAGTCTGCTCGGGACATTTTCTGGTCCATAAGAAGCATTATAGCCTCAGGACTTTTCGCTTTGGTCGCCAGTGTGAGAGGTTCTTTCACGGCCATATTTGGGTTATTCTTCAAGATGAATGTTTCTAGAATCATTTGGACACACTCTAAACGACCGTATTCGGCCGCTATAGACAGAGGGCTCTTATTCCGCCACGTGCTTGAATCATCCTTAGATAATACTGCATGAGAATCCACCTTCAGCTGAAAATCCTTGTACTTTTTCTTCCCTCTGATCCCAGCTTCAAGGATTCTGGGTAAAGTGGTATTAGTATCTGATTTAAAACGAGACATCCTTTTACTATATTTCCGAATTTGGTTTTCTACTTGCCTCTCAGGGCGAGCATCCATTTTCGCAAGGTTAAAAGCTGGAAGCTTCTTTTGCTGTTCGACTATTTCCAGGACGCTAAGATCACCTTTACGGTAGCCTTCAGAAAACTTCACAGAGACAGGTGGCCCTGCACCTCCCACAACACCTTGTGGAGATTTAGAAAAAATGTCCCAGTAAACCGTTAACATATGGCCGCCTCTTTTGGCCACCAGCGGCTTCAAGATTTTATGCGGTTCAGTCTTTTCAGGCTTCTCCACTTTCCTCGTAGGTTCTGCTTTCTTTGCCCCTGCGCTTTTTCCTGTATAGGTTAAGCCTTTATATCTTTTTATTATTTGTTTTTTACTGGTTTTTTTCCAATGCATTAAGTTCATCCGTCAAAACGCCACCAACTTCGTTTATATCATCTACCTTCACGCGAAGAATGGCATTCTCGGCAGTTTCTGTGCTGGATTTGATCTTGTCCAGTAGTTTTCCTATTTGCTTGTTTACGGTGGTCCGCAATGTGTCCACAGGTTTCAGTTTTTTTCTGGCATTCATCGGCAGTTTGATAGCATGGCTGGGTTTGAAGCCACTGAAGTAGTCCCCAGGTCTATACTGAAGGATCAGGCGGAGGCATTCGGTGTGACCGAACATGGCAGCGAGATGCGCGTAGGGATTCAGAGCTGGCATGTGCTCTTGTGGGAAAAACTTTTGCTCTGCTAACAGAAAAGCAATCATATCGGGGGAATTGTTGATGATGCTGTGATGAAGAATATCCAAGCCATCGACGTCCACCCAAGCTCTAATCAGATTCGAAAACATAGCTGGAATCTGTTTTATTGTGCTTTTCACGTGCCTCAGCACAGACATACTACTTTCTTCCTCTAGAAGCCTCACTACTTTTGTCAGAGAGTCGCTGAGAGCATCCGCGTTGAACCTAGGGAATAACTGCGAGGATGCTCGAGTAGTTAAGTCCCGCTGCCTCACTTGCGCATTGTATGCCTCGGCAAACGTCAGGCTCTGTGACATGTTCTTGTTAGAAGTATCCCTAAAAACACAAATGATAAAACGTTTACGAGACAGGAGCAAAAACGAGACAAATATTGGCTTACATGTGAAAACACTATCCTTTCACACTGTGAGCTAAGCACAATAAACAAATAAATAAAAATAACCATTTCGGTGTTCGTGCTTCGGATACTTAAATGTTAAACTACAAAACGAGTTACATGCAGTGCTGCGTCATTCACAGGTTAAAAACAAAGCAGTGATGTTCCCGTTGTGTACACAAACTGTGTGTGTGTGTGTTTTGTTTATTTTTGTGCAACAATGAATAACTGGTGTAATAAATCTTCGCATTTTTACCACAAGTGGAAAATATGTAACCCTCTTTTTTGTCTTTTTTTTTTAAATATAAAAATGTCTCTGAGAATTTTGTTCTCATGTCATACTTAAAAGTTAGGAACACTGTATCAGTTTGTAAAAGTTAGGAACGCTGTATCAGTGTGTAAAAGTTAGGAACACTGTATCAGTTTGTAAAAGTTAGGAACACTGTATCAGTGTGTAAAAGTTAGGAACACTGTATCAGTATGTAAAAGTTAGGAACACTGTATCAGTGTGTAAAAGTTAGGAACACTGTATCAGTGTGTAAAAGTTAGGAACACTGTATCAGTTTGTAAAAGTTAGGAACACTGTATCAGTGTGTAAAAGTTAGGAACACTGTATCAGTTTGTAAAAGTTAGGAACACTGTATCAGTGTGTAAAAGTTAGGAACACTGTATCAGTGTGTAAAAGTTAGGAACACTGTATCAGTTTGTAAAAGTTAGGAACACTGTATCAGTGTGTAAAAGTTAGGAACACTGTATCAGTGTGTAAAAGTTAGGAACACTGTATCAGTTTGTAAAAGTTAGGAACACTGTATCAGTGTGTAAAAGTTAGGAACACTGTATCAGTTTGTAAAAGTTAGGAACACTGTATCAGTGTGTAAAAGTTAGGAACACTGTATCAGTTTGTAAAAGTTAGGAACACTGTATCAGTTTGTAAAAGTTAGGAACACCGTATCAGTTTGTAAAAGTTAGGAACACTGTATCAGTGTGTAAAAGTTAGGAACACTGTATCAGTGTGTAAAAGTTAGGAACACTGTATCAGTTTGTAAAAGTTAGGAACACTGTATCAGTGTGTAAAAGTTAGGAACACTGTATCAGTTTGTAAAAGTTAGGAACACTGTATCAGTGTGTAAAAGTTAGGAACACTGTATCAGTTTGTAAAAGTTAGGAACACTGTATCAGTTTGTAAAAGTTAGGAACACCGTATCAGTTTGTAAAAGTTAGGAACACTGTATCAGTGTGTAAAAGTATGACAGTCACCTGGAATTGTTGTCAAAAGAATTTCAGGAAAGATTTCGTGATTTCTCATCTTTTGAAAAGCACTTTGCACTATTCTCAGCACCACTCAACTTTGATGTTGCCAAGGCAAAAGAAAGCCTGCAGATGGAACTATTAGAAATGCAGTCGGATTCTACACTCAGAGCAAAGTATCTTGAAGTGGGGATACCCGGTTTCTTTTCATACCTTCCTGAAAAGTTTAAAAACTTCAGAAAGTTTGCCACAAGGATTATGGCAATGTTCGGTTCTACCTATGTGTGTGAACAGTTATCTTCCCTCATGAAATCAACAAAACGTCTCATAGAACAAGGCTGACTGATCAACACTTGTCACAGACATTTCAGCCAGACATAGCAACAACAAAAAAAGTGTCAAGCCTCAAGACGAAACACTAAAAATAGTTATAGATAAATGTTGTAATTTTTTTACAATGTATCTGTTAATGTTGCATACAAGTCTATGTTGCCGCTTAAAATTTCGTTTTTTTTTCTTTTGGTAAACTACTTCATTACTTTGTATTCATGCATGTGGCTAGTCGCTAAACCATTTGTATGCACATTGTATGTTTCTAAGTTTAAGTAATAACAATATTCTGCAATAATTTTTGTTAAATGACTTCAGTTAGTTGTCATGTGTGGCCCTCATGACAGCAAATGTGGCCCATATGGCGCTCGGGGGACCCTCAGTTTGACATGCCTGCCTTAAATCATCAGAGGAGGTAAGTACCCCCCTCAAGCAAGTGTTTTGGCCCCAATTAAACTCCTGAAACTCTAAGGGGGATGGGCCTCCTTGTATCATGACATATATATATATATATATATATATATGCAGGAAACTCTCTACCGTAGAGAGCGGAACAACAGCACAACTCCTTCAGATCATCAGAGGAAGTACCCCCCCCCAGACATATATACATACCCTTTTTCCCTTGTCTTTTTAAGATATAGGTATATATACAAGGTCCCACAATTAAGTAATGAGACTTATTTTATTATGGTCAAGACAACAAATGAAGCAAAGCATGGAATCCAAAGAGGCAACTTTCATCTATGATTTGGCAACTTTTCATCGCCACCCGATAAGCAGACGACAAACAAGCCGCCATTTTGTTGACCTAGTTAGAGGTGCATTGTCACGTAATCATCATGGAGCAAAAAGCTAACATTAAATTCTGTTTAAAACTCGGGAAAAAAGTGCCATCGAGAGAGTTGAATTGATGTGACAAGTTTATGGGGGTCATTGTTTATCTCGTGCACAGATATTCAGGTAGTATTCACGATTCAAAAGTGGTGTGGAAACAATTACAAATGCAACTAGACATGAACGCCAAATTTCTGTTCGTAATGAGAAACTCATTGAAAAAGTCAGAGAACGGATACAAAAAGATAGTTGTTTAACTGTGAGGATGATAGCAGGTGAATTTGGTGTTAACCGAGAGACCATTCGTAAAATTTTAGTGGAAGATTTGGGCAAGAAAAATGTTGCTTTCCGGTTTGTACCAAATACGTTGTCTGATGACCAAAAACATCAGCGTGTTGAGTACGCAAAAGACATAATCAAAACGTGTCGCAGAAATACACATTTCTTAAATTTGATTGTTGCAGAGGATGAAACATGGATTTTCCGCTATGACCCCACAACTAAACGCCAAAGTGTTCAGTGGAAGTCATCATCATCACCAAAAGGCAAAAAATTTCGTCTTCAAAAGTCGAAATTGAAGACAATGCTGGTGTGCTTTTACGACAGCAAAGGAGTTATTCACAAAGAATTTATTTCAGAGGAACAGACTGTCACTGCCAGAGTCTATATAAGTATTTTGAAACGCCTATTGAAAAGGATTCTCCGAGTCCGACCCGAGTATTCAACACCTGGCAGTTTTTTTCCTTCTTAATAATAATGCGCCGGCTCACAGGGCGGTAGCTGTACAGGAATGTTTGGCCCAAAAACATTCTCAACCATCCACGCTATTCCCCAGATTTGTCTCCCTGCGATTATTTTCTATTCCCAGAATTAAAATTACCATTGAAAGGACACTTCTTTGACGATACTGATGACAATCAAAGAGCCGTAACTTTGAGTTTAAGGGCCATACCAACAGAAGAACTGCAGAGGTCGTTCCAGTGTTTGTTAGATCGTGCCACTCGCTGTATCAATGCACAAGGGGCTTACTTTGAATAAAATACAGGTTATGTCTTCAACTGTTGTTTGTTTTTATTTTATATAGAATTAGTCTCATTACGTAATTATCCGACGTGTTTTTAAAGTCTCACTACACTTTCAAAGTAAAAATTAAGAAAATGACGTCATCAAAAATGTGCCGCACAGTCAATCGTGAAGAAAAATGTAGTGAATGGTTTCTATCTGCTGGGGTAATTTTTTGCACTCATAACAGAATGTGTTATCAACGGAAGAAATAATTTGTTTGGGGTGAACGAGTGTTTCGGATTTATAGCAAAATTTCCTGATAAACAAGCTCCTCATCGCCCTACGGTTAGAAATTTGTTGAATAAGTTTTGTGATACGGGAACTGTGGAAGATGCTCCACCATATGGTAAGTCTGCTGTGTCTGAATAAAAATGTCGAGATATCCAAGACAGAATCCTGAAAAGTCCATGCAAGTCCTTAAGGAAAATGTCACAAGAACTGAACGTATCACTGAGCACAGTGCACAAAATCTTAAACATCGTTTACATTTTCATCCATACAAGATTTCTGTTGTGTCTGAACTAAAAGAGTGTGATAATCAATCCAGAATCAACTACTCCACGTGGTTTCAACCATTTTTAGCTGAAGAAAACGAGCCAATTCTCGATTTCACATTCTTCTCTGATGAGGCATGGTTTCATCTATCTGGATACGTTAATAGCCAAAATAATCGTATTTGGAGCAGCGTTAATCTCAATATGCGAAAATTGGGGAATGGTGTACCATTAGTAAAAAACGTTTAATTGGACCAATTTTATTCAGCAACACTATAAATGCCGATCGGTACCTTACTGATATTCTGGAACCTTGTTTAGAACAGCTGAATGAACGCGAAATTGAAGATGCCTGGTTCCAGCAAGATGGTGCAACTGCACACACAGCTAGAGCAACACACGGTATTTTTGGAAGAAATTTTCGCAAATCGCATATCTCGTGGAATTTGGCCTGCTCATTCTCCAGATCTAAATCCATTCGATTATTATCTGTGGGGTTTCTTGAAATGAAATGTTTACAAAGATAATGTACAAACACTTGAGGACCTGAAAGAAGCAATCATAATTACCATTCAAGAAATAACAACGGACACGTTGCACAAGGTATTTGACAATATGAAGAGACGTGTACAGTCATGTCTTGTAGCCCGTGGTGGACATTTCCAACACCTGTTATAATGAATGTTTCAGTGGCACATTCCAGCTAACCCAAAAACAGCGTTGTATCATTGCATTTACTATTGTAACTAATTAAATGACTTTTTTAGCACATTTTATGATGACGTCATTTACTTCATTTCTCAATTTTTTTTTCGTAGAAAGTGTAGTGAGACTTTAAAAACACCATATATAATCCTGAGAACATATGGCATTTAAAAGTTGTAAGCACAGAAACCAAGTTAAGATTATTCATGTCAAATGTAGCATACAGCCTCATTTACGCATGTGAAAGCTGGAAAACAACTAAAGAGACAATAAATTAGACTCTTTCGAAAACAAATGCCTAAGGAAAACACTTCATATAAAGTGCAACAAATTCAAGAACATCGCAGAAATAAGACAGACGAGCAAACAACAACTTGTCTCTTGGGTGATCAGAAAAAGAATATGAACATAAGTCGGTCATTTGATGAGAAGAAACAATCAGGGAATCCTCAAACAAGCTATCAAGTGGAACATAACAGGTCGAAGAAAAAGAGGTCGACCACGTGAAAGAGTTTAGAATTGTTTACAGAGGCCAGTTCAGTGGGTATAACATCCCTTGATGAGATTGAAAAACTCACCGAATACAGGAAATCTTGATGAACTATCATGCAGGCCCTATGTGACATTTAGCGGCAAGGGAAGGATGTAAGATGTAAGATATATATATATATATATATATATATATATATATATATATATATATATATATAAAGTACTTCAACGGTTTTCCTTCTTATTAACAAACACTCTAACGATCCCTGACAAAATGAACACTGCTTTCGCAAACTGACAAAGAATGTTTTACAGGGTGAGACTGTTTATGCGTTACTGTGAAGCTGGTCACTGTTTAAGTACGTACTTCGCTCTCGTGAAGTATACCATCGATTTTGACGGACTCCAACATGAACAACTGATTAAACGGCTGAACATAACAGATTTAACGTACAGGTCGTCAGTAAGGACCAAAGACGTAGTTCTCAAGCTGAGAGAGACAGTAAGCGACCCAGAGTTGACTGCTTGGGTCAAGATTTATGAAGCACAAATGATCAAGATCCTGTTCTAGCTCCTGGCGGGACCCCTCTGCTAGTGGAATATATAATATGGCGGAGTGAACAGAGGTCATATGGAAAATAAATCAAGCCCTAAAAATAAACAATGCCGAAAATGGATGTGTCGGACTGAAAGGAGCAGATATAGCAGCCCAGCTATAAAGTGTGGCACAACACACTTCTTACATTTTTTAAAGCAAATAGCGGTGGTAATTTCTTATATACAATGCCCACATTTCAAATGTTTTAACGAAATCGAAGACTCAGAAACATATTATTGAAAATAATGCACAGGAAATAGAAACTGTCGAAAGCTCATAAAAAGACTGAAGTACTAGTGACGGAAACGGGTAGGCGGATAAGGTTGAAAGGAGATGTTTTAAGAAATGCTCAGTGACAAAATATCTGGCCCTGCGTGGATTCAGTTGCGCTAAAACAACACAAATATGAAAAGAAAAATAGGAATGTGAGCATAGATTAGGACTTGCACAAAATAACTTCGCTGTCTACCCTTTTTTCCTAACAACCTCTGTTATACTGCCAGCGTGTAGACGGGATTTGCGCTGAGGAGACAGTTTTTATGGCAAGATAACCGAAATGATGTCGTCAGGCAAAGGTAACGCCCTCACGCGCTTTTCATTTCTTTTCAACCTCAGCCAGATAAACTGAGCTACTAGCTCTGCTAGAGGTCGCGGTGTCATCAGCATCTCGTTAATGAGGTATGAGAAATAGCGGCAGATGGGCAGAGCTTGGATGGGACACCCCAGAAGGTGCTCGTTGAGAAAAACAATCTCTGCTTCCTTCAGGTATCTGTAGCTCATGCTGCGGCAGATGAGCATGAGGGCGTTGAGCTCCTGCTGCCACTTGCTGGAGCTGCTGTTCACTTCGAACTTGGCCAGATATGGAAGGATGTTGTCGAAGTAGACGTTAATGGCGTATTTTCCATCGCTGCGGTAATCTGGATTGGCACCGTATCTTAGCAATGACCTGACGATGTAGCGGTCCAAACCAAGAAGACAGACTGAATTCATGTAGTTGAAGAGCACGTCATTTAGCAGACGCCTGTGGGTTCGATCATAGGTTGTCACTGTGGTCATGATTTTTTTCATGAATATTCTGGACACGAATGTGTTTTCAAAGAAGTTCACAGAATTTCTTGCGTTTTCCAAGATGCAGTTAATAGCGCTAGAGTAACAGTTCCTTGCGAAGGAAAAACCGCTGGTTGTGGCTTTTGCGACTTTACCTTCGTCAAAATGAGGATTTGCTTTGTTGTCTAGCAAAATTTTCAGACATTCTAAGTAATAAAAGATTAGCTTTCCAGTTGTTATGTTGAATGCACAGTTGATAAGCGTGTACATGGGGAATGTGCAGTACGCATTGTGTGCATTCACGTCCTCCTTGCTGTTGATAAGAACGCGGGTCATAACGGGCATCATCTCATATCGGTAGTCGGACATCAGACTTTGCGTGTATAAAATATGAAACAGATTGGTTCCATCAAACAACGCTTGTCTTTCCTTGCTTTTCTGTGCCAGCAGAGCTGTTAAACAGTCCGGGTACATCTCACGAATAGCTATAAGAACGGCGCTCTGGTAGTCTGCTCGGGACATTTTCTGGTCCATAAGAAGCATTATAGCCTCAGGACTTTTCGCTTTGGTCGCCAGTGTGAGAGGTTCTTTCACGGCCATATTTGGGTTATTCTTCAAGATGAATGTTTCTAGAATCATTTGGACACACTCTAAACGACCGTATTCGGCCGCTATAGACAGAGGGCTCTTATTCCGCCACGTGCTTGAATCATCCTTAGATAATCCTGCATGAGAATCCACCTTCAGCTGAAAATCCTTGTACTTTTTCTTCCCTCTGATCCCAGCTTCAAGGATTCTGGGTAAAGTGGTATTAGTATCTGATTTAAAACGAGACATCCTTTTACTATATTTCCGAATTTGGTTTTCTACTTGCCTCTCAGGGCGAGCATCCATTTTCGCAAGGTTAAAAGCTGGAAGCTTCTTTTGCTGTTCGACTATTTCCAGGACGCTAAGATCACCTTTACGGTAGCCTTCAGAAAACTTCACAGAGACAGGTGGCCCTGCACCTCCCACAACACCTTGTGGAGATTTAGAAAAAATGTCCCAGTAAACCGTTAACATATGGCCGCCTCTTTTGGCCACCAGCGGCTTCAAGATTTTATGCGGTTCAGTCTTTTCAGGCTTCTCCACTTTCCTCGTAGGTTCTGCTTTCTTTGCCCCTGCGCTTTTTCCTGTATAGGTTAAGCCTTTATATCTTTTTATTATTTGTTTTTTACTGGTTTTTTCCAATGCATTAAGTTCATCCGTCAAAACGCCACCAACTTCGTTTATATCATCTACCTTCACGCGAAGAATGGCATTCTCGGCAGTTTCTGTGCTGGATTTGATCTTGTCCAGTAGTTTTCCTATTTGCTTGTTTACGGTGGTCCGCAATGTGTCCACAGGTTTCAGTTTTTTTCTGGCATTCATCGGCAGTTTGATAGCATGGCTGGGTTTGAAGCCACTGAAGTAGTCCCCAGGTCTATACTGAAGGATCAGGCGGAGGCATTCGGTGTGACCGAACATGGCAGCGAGATGCGCGTAGGGATTCAGAGCTGGCATGTGCTCCTGTGGGAAAAACTTTTGCTCTGCTAACAGAAAAGCAATCATATCGGGGGAATTGTTGATGATGCTGTGATGAAGAATATCCAAGCCATCGACGTCCACCCAAGCTCTAATCAGATTCGAAAACATAGCTGGAATCTGTTTTATTGTGCTTTTCACGTGCCTCAGCACAGACATACTACTTTCTTCCTCTAGAAGCCTCACTACTTTTGTCAGAGAGTCGCTGAGAGCATCCGCGTTGAACCTAGGGAATAACTGCGAGGATGCTCGAGTAGTTAAGTCCCGCTGCCTCACTTGGGCATTGTATGCCTCGGCAAACGTCAGGCTCTGTGACATGTTCTTGTTAGAAGTATCCCTAAAAACACAAATGATAAAACGTTTACGAGACAGGAGCAAAAACGAGACAAATATTGGCTTACATGTGAAAACACTATCCTTTCACACTGTGAGCTAAGCACAATAAACAAATAAATAAAAATAACCAATTCGGTGTTCGTGCTTTGGATACTTAAATGTTAAACTACAAAACGAGTTACATGCAGTGCTGCGTCATTCACAGGTTAAAAACAAAGCAGTGATGTTCCCGTTGTGTACACAAACTGTGTGTGTGTGTGTTTTGTTTATTTTTGTGCAACAATGAATAACTGGTGTAATAAATCTTCGCATTTTTACCACAAGTGGAAAATATGTAACCCTCTTTTTTGTCTTTTTTTTTTAAATATAAAAATGTCTCTGAGAATTTTGTTCTCATGTCATACTTGAAAGTTAGGAACACTGTATCAGTGTGTAAAAGTTAGGACCACCGTATCAGTGTGTAAAAGTTAGGAACACCGTATCAGTGTGTAAAAGTTAGGAACACCGTATCAGTGTGTAAAAGTTATGAACACCGTATCAGTGTGTAAAAGTTAGAAACACCGTATCAGTGTGTAAAAGTTAGAAACACTGTATCAGTGTGTAAAAGTTAGAAACACCGTATCAGTGTGTAAAAGTTAGAAACACTGTATCAGTGTGTAAAAGTTAGGAACACCGTATCGGTGTGTAAAAGTTAGGAACACCGTATCGGTTTGTAAAAGTTAGGAACACCGTATCAGTGTGTAAAAGTTAGGAACATTGTATCAGTGTGTAAAAGTTAGGAACACTGTATCAGTGTGTAAAAGTTAGAAACACTGTATCAGTGTGTAAAAGTTAGGAACACCGTATCAGTGTGTAAAGGTTAGAAACACTGTATCAGTGTGTAAAAGTTAGGAACACTGTATCAGATATATATGTATATATATTGTCCAGTTCACTCATTGTGGACTCTAATGTAGTCCTGCATTTTGTTCCGCTCACTCGTTGCTGACCTTTGCTTTGTCTCGCTCACTCGTTGTTGACCTTTGCTTTGTCTCGCTCACTCGTTGTTGACCTTTGCTTTGTCTCGCTCACTCGTTGTTGACCTTTGCTTTGTCTCGCTCACTCGTTGTTGACCTTTGCTTTGTCTCGCTCACTCGTTGTTGACCTTTGCTTTGTCTCGCTCACTCGTTGTAGACACTGCATTGTTTTCAAGTGGCAGTTTTTCGCCCAAATTATAGAGAGACATTCACATTTGCGACAAAGTCGACCATCCGAAGTAGACTATCCGAAGCCCAAAGCGAATTACTTCTTTGTTTTATTATTTCCTCTATCTGAGGACAATACAAGTGAATAAGGGGGCCTGAGTGGCGAGGTAGTTGGTACACAAGTCTCTCATGACAAAGGTCGATGGTTCGAATTCGATCGGATGCCCCCACAGATACCCAGCTGTAGAAACTGACTTCTTCTGTAGCTGGGAAAGGAAAGGCAGCCAGCCGCGATGCTGACCACATCACCCATCTAGTATGCAGACATGTCAAGGAAAATACTAATACCCTTTTCTCTTAATGGCGTAATACGGTTGCCTTTACTTTCTTGGTAAATAAACAAAGAAATACCTAATCGTTACCGGTTTTACTACAAATTTTATTAATTTCTCTGTGTACGCTTGTAAACTTGTGGTCATACTCCACTATTAACTGTTGTGTCAAAATTAAGAGCATTTTTCGTCACGTACCGAAAGCTAAAAAAAGTTGATATTTCAACCCTGTGACAGTGGACGACCGCCCTGAAAGCTGAGTTAACCGGCGCCAAATCGGAGAATTCTTTCTTGATCAGCCTTGTTACTTCCTTTCATATTGTTATAAATAAATGATCTACGTAAATTAATTGAACATGGACTTTTTGGCCTCCATCATCATAAAGATAATAGGTCCCGAGGCGGCGCACATCTTTGGCGAACTCCTCTTTTGGTTTCCTGGTATTTGCCAATCTATTACTCTATCCTTATTGCTGCTAACTATTGCCAGTATATGTTCCCAATAACTCTCAAGTCCTTGCCATCTATATTTTCCAACAGTTCCACTACTTTATTGTTATACAGTATACTGCAGGTTTAAACAATACAAAGTCTTATTTTTCATAACACATTAAGATGCCAGTTCTGACCTTAGCTGTAGCTTTATCACGTAATGAATATTAAGTTTTATGAATCTATTGGCCAATAAGTGGCTGTAATAGCTCGATACGTGTCTCTAGCAATATGGTTGCCGATATACGCATTTCCGATTCTGTAGGTAATTACAAATTTCTTTCTGAAATTCGACACGAAACAAATGGGCGACAATAAATCTCTATAAAACAATACATGTGGGCATTTTCTTCCCTTTTTTTTCACTCTCAAGAGGTATTTATTTATCCATTGTTTGTAAACGCTAAAAATAAAGTTGATAATCTGAAGGGCCCTAATTATGTTACCGTAGGTGAAATAAGATGGATTTTTTTAAACGTTGAAGATCACATTTATCCTGCGTTGGCACCAATCCCTATGTTTGGAGGAAGTGTTCCCTTTTGTCGACTTACATTGTGCAGCGCTCTTAGATAACTAAGCAAGTTTGTCCGTTGTTAAGAAGCCACGAGGAAACAGCTAAGTTCTAGGAATTTAATCCTTGGCATCCCATACTGTGCATCGGTCAGTTGACAAAGGATGAGGTTCCAAGAACGCAAGATGGATATGCATGAACTGAAATATGGAGCGACTAGGCTAGCCAGACGGTCACCACCTCAACCCAGACGGTCACCACCTCAAGCCAAACGGTCACCACCTCAACCCAGACGGTCACCACCTCAACCCAGACGGTCACCACCTCAAGCCAGACGGTCACCACCTCAAGCCAGACGGTGATTTGTCTCTCTTTTCTTCTCCTGCATATTGATCACAGCCCAACAACAACAACAACAACAACAACAACAGCAACAGTCTTAGTGCCTTGGCTTTTAGACATGTTCCTCTGTTTATTTGGAGAGCTGATTCAGAATATTGCATTGGATAGACCGCATTTTAAATTGATGAGAACTGACAAAACAAACAAGGCAGCTGACATATGTATCAATGGGGAAGAACTGGAAGAAGAAGTGGAGAGTTTTTAATATCTTGGATCACTACTAACTAATAATTGAGATACAATGAGGGAAATTAAAAGGAGAACATCTATCACTCTTCAGAAAGTAAAACAACTAAAGAAGCTGTGGAGAGGAGCAGACAGAACCACAGAATGGGATTTTTAAGGGCATGCATCTTTCCCATCGCAACATATGCCTGTGAGACCTAGACACTTAGCAAAACAGCTGAGAAACACATAAAGGCCTTTGAATGTAAATGCTACAGGAGAGTTCTTCAAATATCATGGACACAGAAAAGAACAGGTATATCTATACTACAAGAACTTAATACTGAAAAAGGCTGGCTAGTAAAGAAGATTAAACAGAGAAAACTTAAATATTTTGGACACATTAAACGTCATGATAATCTAGAGAAGACCGTCTTGGAAGGGTACATAATGGGAAAAAGAGAAAGACCAAGGCGAAGATGGCTGCAAGACATCATTGATGATCTGTAAATGAATGCATCAGCGGCAGGCCATGTTGCACACAACCGAGAGGCCTACAGGAGTGCTATTTGGGAGTGAAAGTTTCGCAAGGGACATGCAAATTAATGAATGAATGAGACCGCATTAACTCTAGTTTCTTAGATATGGTTGAATTTATAAAATTTTAGTCTGCTCTTTAGCAAATCTCTTCTGCGGACTTGGGATGTCGTAACAAGCTATCTTATTTGAATGGGAAATTTATGCGTTTAATGTACCCATATTTTTGTGTGTGCAATGATGTTTGTTTCGCAACTATTCGTCTACATCCTTTCCTATAATGCACACTGGCATAAAAATGTATAGTTCAAATAACAAAATCGATTTTCTTCTGTTTTATTTCATAATTATGTGCACAAAATTAAGATGGCAAATCATGGTTTTCGTAGATTACATAAATTTGTATTTCAAAAGTTTCTCAACCTGATCTGTTTAAAACAGCTGCACTGTATAATAGTTATGATCGTATAGGAAGTGTGTGTATATTCCCACTTATTTCATTTTTGCAAATCGAACACCCTAAAGGTTATGGCTACTTCTATGACAGATTTCATGATAAATTTAGTATTTTGACTAACAGATTAAATCCCTTATTTAATTACGACATAGATTGTTGACGAAAAGGAAGGTCATTCTTGACATTTTAAAAGCCCCGAGATTTATGATCATGTTTGATGAACTTTACTTTGACATGTTTTTTTTTTAACTCAAGCTTAGTTAAGACCTTGGAAAATCCCGTGGAATAGCGAATTTTATCCTGACATGTTTTTATTAAAAGTTAAATTTGGAATCTCCAGTTAGTTTTCACTGAAGGTCATTTTTGGACGTTGAAATCCCGAGATTTTGATTGAACTTTCTCTAGACTTGTTTTTATGGCTAGCTAAAATTAGGTTGTTTTTCAGAGACTAGTCCAAGGTCTTAAACAAGCGATTTTCAAAGTTTGGACTTTCTCGTGGACGAATGTTCACGAAAATTGAAAAGTAGAAATTGTTGATGATATTTAAGCGCTGAACTTTTACGTAGGAGGGATGATTGATGGACTGATTATTGTTTAGACGAGGATTAGAATGTGGAATTAGGATAGAAATATAAGAATCATAGTGACAGGCTTGTGATTAGTGATTGAGTTATGTGGTTACATTGAGTGAGATTTGATATCGTTATGGGTTAGAAAGTGTTCTATGAAATTGTGTAGTAATTTTTGAGTTTTCCTTCCATGGATCCAGGTATGTTTACTTGTAACTGAAGAATGCAATAATAGTTCTTTTGAAGCATTGTAGGACTTATAAGGTCCGATACTTGTGTTATTTTCTTACAGATCAATGGAAATGGTTCTTGTGAGAATGTAAGTTGGCATTTATGTCCATTCATGCTGTATGTCTGGCAGTTGGTCTGATTGTGAGTGTACTGTAGCCCACTCCTTCCTTAAATGGCGAACAAGCTCTCGTCAAGGTTAGGAGTGGTTTGTTCATTTATTACAATCAATATTCCTCATCCTCACTGATCACCGCCCATTCTTTTCATAATAAATACATAGTTTACTTGATTCCATAAAATTTGGGTGTCAGTGGTCTTCAAACTGTTGTATTGTCTGTGTACCTGTACATTTAGAGTCTGAGAATTTAAGTTCGTTGAAAATCTATACTAGTAAGGTACTAAGACCTCAGTAGAAAAGTAGTATAACTGGTACCGTGTCTTGGCACATACCATTCTAGTATACTTCAAGACGGAGCTGCTTGAATCATCCCAACGTATTTTGCTGCATTTGTGGAAAGTACACGCTGAAAGCAAGTAGGAAATCTATTTCTGAGTTTGTAAAAGGACCGTATGTATTGGTGTCAAGTTTGGAGATCAAGATAAGCCATGGGTTTCTTATATTGTATGCAAAACTTGTACACAGCATTTACGCAGTGGACAAATGGAAGGAGAAGCTGCCTAAAATTTGGAGGGAACCGAAAAGCCACTTCGATGACTGTTATTTTTGTATTGTATCACGGGCATCAATCGAAATAATTGTGACGCGTGGTCTTACCCTGCTCTACCTTCAGCCAGGAGACCTGTTCCACACTCGGATCTTGTACCCGTTCCACCATTCCTTGAACTACCACAGCTCACAGAGGATGAGTCTTGCATGTCTGATATCGCACACGATAAAGAAAGTGGAAGCAGCGACAGTGAATTCCAAATAACTTCACATAGTGATCGTTTTGATCAGAATGCATTGAGTGATCTGATCACGGGCTTAAATCTTTCCAAGAGCCTTCTAAATTGCTTGTCTCCAGACCAAAGGAAAAGAATATACATCAGCCTGAAACGAGAATTACGCCTTATCGAATGAGAGAAAAGGATTTGCTGCCATTCTTTACCGAAGATAACAACTTAGTATTCTGCAATGACATCGGAAACCTTGTGAAGAAAACTGCTCTTTCAGAATATAACCCAAGTGAGTGGCGTCTTTTCATCGACACTTCAAAACATTGTTTGAAATATGTTCTTTTAAATAACGGCACCATATATAGTCCAGGGCGTAGTGTGCAAAAACACTAAAGTCCGGGGCACAGTGTACAAAAACCACTAAAGCCTGGGGCACGGTGTACAAAAACCACTAAAGTCCGGGGAACAGTGTACAAAAACCACTAAAGCCTGGGGCACGGTGTACACAAAGCACTAAAGTCCGGGGCACAGTGTACAAAAACCACTAAAGCCCGGGGCACGGTGTACACAAAGCACTAAAGTCTGGGGCACAGTGTACAAAAACCACTAAAGCCCGGGGCACGGTGTACACAAAGCACTAAAGTCCGGGGCACAGTGTACAAAAAAGCATTAAAGTCCGGGACACGGTGTACACAAAGCACTAAAGTCCGGGGCACAGTGTACAAAAAAGCATTAAAGTCCGGGACACGGTGTACAAAAACATAAAAGTCATCTTTTCTGCCTTTAGCAATAAATTCCAGTTCTTTCATCTATTCACGGTTAAATATTTTTTTTTTTGCTTTGATATTTCTTTAGGGTGAAGTATTAGGAGTAACAGACGGTGGCATCTGTGCCAACAGAAAAAAAAATGATTAAATTTTGCGTCAGTACACAATGAAATAACATGTTACCTTGCTTAGTTCCCGGAATCCTGCACGATAACGCTGGGCCCAATAACGCGGATAGTACAGATGTTCTACTCGAGCAGTTCAGCTGAAAGGTTTTCGATCCCCTACCAACAAAAGCCTGGACTTGGTGCCAAGCGATTACCATCTCCTTAACACAATAAAAGTTTGACTGGGTAGCCAGCACTTGGGAAACCAACAAGAAGCTAATGGATGGAGTAAACAACTGGCTGGATACCCTGGCGGCGCTGTTCTTTTACGAGGGAGTGCAAAAGCTGATGCCACGTTACGACAAGTGCCTCAGTCTGGGTGGTGACTATACGGAAAAGTAAGGTAATTATGTGGTGTATGTAAGTTTTGTATGTAATAAAATTTGTTCCCTAATTTTTGACTTTTTGTTTCCAGCCAATTGCAGATTGATTTTTAACTATGATCAAGATATATATATATATCGCGTACATGCTCCACGTGATCAGTGTCCTCCTTTTCTGGACATTTGAAACTTCTGTGTGCTCCATTTTGGACATCCAGATATGAACCATCATAGGAATTACTCATCCATCATTGTCAACATTACTGAAAGCACTCTTATTTACTCTACAGTTCAGATAAATGTAGCCTTCTAGCATGCTACTGTTGGTGGTCATATTCTCTCTGACATGTCAGCTCACGTGAAGGTGATGTGGTCTGCATTTACACAGTTGTCTTTCTTTCCCGCAGCTCAAGAAGGAGATAGGCACTGTTACAGCTGGGCTGACCGAGTGTCTGCAGCCAGGGCTGAACCACTGACCTTCACCTTGAGAGATAAGTATACTAATCACTTCATCATTCAGATACTTAGACGTTCATGGATGAGCACTAAACATAAACCAGTCCTTGCCTTGATAACAGCACTAAACATAAACCGGTCCTTGCCTTGATAACAGCACTAAACATAAACCAGCCCATGGGTTAATGACACAGTGTAACACAAATCTTTCTCAGAATGTTTTTATTTATTTCAGTTTTTAAATGTATGATCTTATGAGTCAAAAACAGTTAGCAATATTTACTGCTGAAACTTGCCAAAAGTAACATTTCCATCCTTTTACATTTTACTTCAGAGACAAAGAAAATGGTGACTGGTAAAACAGGTTCTTGTAAAAACAGACAGTGGTGTATGGTTCAGTTTTATGGAAAAATAAACAGAATGAGGAAAGCTAGCAAGAACAAGAGTGGCAGAAATTATGATGAATACGTATAAATGAAGAACATACAATATTGGACTACTGTGTATGTTTGTCATGTATATGTATTCATCATATTTCTGCCACCCTTGTTCTTGCCTGTTGTCTGTTATTCCTGGATGAATAGAAATAAGCTGGTGTCGGGGGGGCTGAGGAATGAAATGTTTAAAAGTCAGACAGAAATCATGAAAATACTATTCCTTGTGTGCTTTCTCTGAAAGCAAACCACATACAGTTCTAAATTGTTCTTTGTAAAAACATTTTTGCCTTCCTACAAGCAGTATGTCAGCATGAGCAGCTGCAAGATTGTAATGTGGTCAATACTGTTTCTCTGATGAACTGTTGACAGCATAGTTAACAGGAGATGCAGGACAAGTGGAGACTCACAAACTACATAGAAACCTGCGTCCTGGTGAAACATCATTGAAACATCATCTGGCACTTCATGGACTGATCTGCAACAACCACTACCAAAAGTCTCAGTACAACCAAATTACAGCGCACTGATAAACATAAGATGAAGACACCCACTATCCTTCAAGGACTGTCCATTTGAAATAACTGGACGTGCACCACTGATGGTAGAATTCATAGTTGTGCACATTTTACAACAGGAGTTTCTGAAGACAAAATCATTACATTATCATCAAAATAAAAGAAGTTTCTTTAATAAATTGACAAAAAAGAGACACTTATGTCTGTCCAAGTACGGGGGAACTGAACCAAATAAGCACCATTATTATAACTTATATCATTACTGCCTGCTGTGTTAGCTTGGGCTTTCAGTACAACCTGTGAGAACAAATTTCATTTGGGACTAAAGTATTGAAAGATGAACAATTGGTGCCACAATCTGAACAATATGAAAAAAAAAAAAAAAATTTTTTTATGCAAGTCATCCACAATCAAGCATACAAGTATGCATTTTGCAGCCAGAATGTAACAGTAACAATAAAACATTCTATGCTTTTCTCAAGTTTGAGGAATTTAAAAAAAAAAAAATCAAATTAAAGGAAAAAAACCCCCAACTTTTTGCATTGAAATAAGGAAAAGTGTTCTAACTAGCACTGCAAAAAACTTCTAAAATAAGACAGAAGCAGGGAACCAGGAAACAATTAGAGAATGTTTTCTGTCCAGTCACTGACACTTGCAGTGATTTAGACATTTAGCTATAGATTTTTTTAATGATTTAAACTGTATTCTTTAATGGCTTCTTTCTTCAGTCATTTCTGGTAATTGTATTCTTAATGGTTTCTTTTTCGGTCATTTATGATAAGTGTATTCTTAATGGTTTATTTCTTTACTCATTTATGATAAGTGTGTTCTTAATGGTTTATTTCTTTACTCATTTATGATAAGTGATTCTTAATGGTTTATTTCTTTACTCATTTATGATAAGTGTGTTCTTAATGGTTTATTTCTTTACTCATTTATGATAAGTGATTCTTAATGGTTTATTTCTTTAGTCATTTATGGTAAATGTGTTCTTAATATCTTAATGGTTTATTTCTTTAGTCATTTATGGTACACACAGTTTCTTTCTTCAGTCATCTTTGGTAATTGTATTCTTAATGTTTTCTTTTTTCTGTCATTATATTACTCCTATACAATTTGATTCATCTTCTTCAGTAAGGAAATGATGATTCCGTTTACTGTTTAAATAAAGGTAAGAACTTGAATATTTTCTCCCCTGAAATGTAAACATGTCACACACTGAACTTCATGAGTATATAAAATGGCAAAAACAATGCTTTCCACTAATATTTATTTTGTTGTCCTCATTAAAAGAAAAAAAAAAAAGATAAAAATGCTCCCACAAAGTTCTTTTCAGAACTTAAACAACTTATACAAATAAAATATACAACTTTCAGATCAAAGATTGGAAGTCTGTCATATCAGAGCTTCCAAAATTATCTGACAGATAAATGATAGATAAGTTAATACCAGGAATCAACATTCACGAATCAGTAACTGGCACATTTTGTCAAAGAACAAAGAAACTGTTATTTTTCAAAATAAAATTTTTTTTTTCTTTTCATCAATATTTAAGCTGTGCAAGTAACTCTGCCAGACAAATATAAATACAAAAAGTTAAATATGTCACTTATAACAGTAAGTGACACTGCTTACTGCCTGGTTTTGTGCTGCATTATAAAGGCAATTCTTAGGTAATGAAATATCACAGAGAGATCAATTAGCAACAGGTATGTCACAGGAATTCACAGAATGTAAAAATTTAAATGTGATCCACTTTACACAGAATACTAAGGTTTAAGGTTAAATCGCCATTTCCATGCCATTAAGGAATACTGGGATACGGTGTTAGGCCCGTATTTCCACGACCTTCGACATGTGAAAGTGTGATGTGGTCAGTGTCACGCCTGGCTGCATTTACCTTCCCAGATTTCTCTGGTACCCATTTTCAGAGGATGGGCACATCTGAGTCTTTTTTTTTGCCGTGTGCCAGAAAAAAAAAATCCCACTGCTGGGACTTGAACCTCGTACCACCTGATTAGTAAAGCTAGGGCCTAACCACTCAGATAACTAGCTCTTTTTGAACAGAATTTAAAAGTATTTCAATTGACATAGAATGTAAAAATTTAAATGTGATCCACATGACACAGAATGTGAAAATTTTTATGTGATTCACCTGACACAGAGTGTAAAAATTTTAATGTTTCTCACTTGACATAGAATGTAAACATTTAAATGTGATTCACTTGACACAGATTGATAAAATGTTAATGTGATTCACCTGACACAGCTTGTAAAAATTTAAATGTGATTCATATGACACAGAATGTAAAAATTTTAATGTTTCTCACTTGACATAGAATGTAAAAATGTAAATGTGATTCACATTACATAGAATGTAAAAATTTAAATGTGATCCACATGACACAGACTGTAAAAATTTTAATGTGTTTCACTCGACACAGAATGCAAAAATTTAAATGTGATTCATTTGACACAGACTGCAAAAATTTAAACATGTTTCATTTGACACAGATTGTAAAAATTTAAAAGTGATTCACATAGGACAGAATGTAAGAATTTAAAAATACATTTTTAAACTCTGCACTCTCTTCCTTAATCACCACAACAGTCTGCAATGTTACATACAAATATAATTGTTTTTCTATTTCTATCTGTGGAAATGATACATTTATTTCAATATTTACAAATATGAAATAACAAGGCTTTCACCCAGTAAAGTAACATAACATAATGTTGTATGGTTAGACCTTGAAAAAAAAAATCATAAACAAAGAAATTTCAAACATTAGAAAAACAAAAATTACAAGAGAATTACCTGGGACTTGAACTATGGACTCTAATAGGAGGAGCAGCCATCTCTTCTAATTTTTCTTTTGATTACATCTAAAAGTGCTTTGTCTAGGAATTTTTCTTGGAGATCTACTGTTTTCTATTAAGTTATTTAAATATCTGCCACAGATATCTTTATCCTTACTTTGTGCTTAGTGAAGTACATTTGCTTGCTAAAATAATTATCACTCGAACTGTAAACACAAAATCAGTGTCACCAGCTGCCGCTGCACATTGAATGATATGTTAATGGACTTGTCCACAGAAAAATGATGATGATTCTCCAAACAACAGTTTTAATACAAATACACAAGTTTGGTGAATGCTAATGGTGCTAATCCAAGGAATACAAACTTTGTATTTACTTAACCAAATTTAAATGAATATATGAATTTTTCTCCCAAAATGTCATCATTAAGTACAAATACACTGATATAATGAATGGATAAAACTTCTCATTTCAACATCAGTTCAGGAAAGATTTATACAGAACATGGCTCAATAATGTTCAACATTAACATCTGAAGATTCGTATGGATGAGGCAGAGGTGACATGGGAAGCTTGCCCTGGATTTTCTCTTCTAGCAGGCCAGGAAAGTCTTGACGGAAACACAAGTATGCAACTGCTGCTCCTATAGAAGAACCAGCAAGCACATCTGAAAAAAAAAAAAGAAGAAAGAATGATCTGTTTAGAAATATTTACTAATGAGTTTAAAAACATAAACAGAAAAATAGAACTTTTGATTAAATAATAAAAATGAAGCAACAAATGCATTTAATTAGAATAAATCTGGCCACGCTGGCTGAATGCTTCTTTATATAAAAAAAAACTGAAGATTATGATGCAGTATCATATGATCTATCTCAGAAGAAGTGAAGACAGATTCTGACTATTCTGAAAAGAGATGTCTCATTTTGATTATGAAATGGCCTAAAACATATATGAATCTGCACAGATTAACTCTTTGAAGAAAAAACACTATTAGTGAGATGGGGGAGTGAGAGGATTAACTCTTCCCATGCCACAGGAAGAAACGCGGACGTTCAGTTGGGTGCTGGAGTAAAAACGATGGTCTTGATAATATACAGCCGGCATAGTTGTAAAATGGAATGGAAAAAAGTATTTCCATGTACGTCCGTGTACTTATTATGTTTCAAAATAAAACTAAATGTATGAAGATTTCATAAATGCAGAGTTTTTTAGGAAAAAAGAAGTAATGTGATGTTTTTAGACAATGAGTGTGCCTGGCTCACCATCGGCTAGGTCTAGATCCACACTACTTACCATCTGAGATTCTTCTTCTTCTTCTTCTTCTTCGTTCGCTTCTACCACCAGGACCGCCCTGTGATCCTACTGAATTTACCCCTGTGGTCCTCGTTAAGTCACATGGTCCCCCATCTGAGATGAATAGATCTACTTGTCGATCTCATATTGTGATTCTATGTTGCATTCTCACTAAATTAATGTCTGAAATAACCTCCTACCTACTTCTCCAGTTGTCTAATATGCCTAGATCTACTTGGGATACATTCAAGAGCAGTGGGGTGGTCACAGGCCATGTCCATACCTCTATCTGCATCATCAAAAATTGAAAATTTTCGATGTTTCTCTTCCTTTTTCTCGCTCGGCATTGCTTGTAACTAAGCACTCTTTCATCATTTTGAAAAGTGTCACCAGAAACGCGGACGAAATATGTACAATCTAAATGTTACACCTGTTTTTTAATGAAACAAACCAAGCGTCAATATAGTGAAGATACGTACTATGTCGGAAAACCGGAAGCGACACTATAGCGACGAAAGGCATGGAAAAAGGTAAGATGCTATCTGATTTAGCAATCAGTGATTCACAGCTGACGTACTAATGTCAGAATTGGCGAATCATAGTTTATCAAGACCCTGTCCCATCTCTCCCGTTTTTTTTTTTACACCCAGTAACTGGCCTAGCCTGGCCAACAGGCAGAGACCACCACAGTCCCCATGATGAAGTCAGCTAAAGAAGCACTGCACACCCCCCAATCTTCAGCTCCACACAGAGACTGACAACAAAATAGATGCTTCCAAACTGCTGTACCTCAAACATCTTCACCACACTGGCTGCAAAGAACACCAGCTTTGCAGCTCCAGGGAGACTGAAGAAGAAGAAGAAGAGGAGACAGACAAGTGATGTATCTATCAAAAGCTGGAAAACAAATTCCAGGGGAGATAATCCAAGAAGCACCTGAGATAATCTAATGCCTATTGTGATCTCTTTGTATCTCATATCGCTCCAATCAATCTATGAACTCTGTCCATTCACACTGGCTCTGAAATAGGTTCATTCTACAAATGTACAACTTTCTTCCCTTGACTGCTGTGGAAGATAAAAAAGCACATTTACTGAAGTAGGTGTGAATGCATGCTCTGATGCTGTGAAAGTTGTTTTTCTTATAGTTTTTTTTTTTTATGTCGAACACCAAAAAAAAAATAAAGGTTCCCCAGATGTAACAGGGATATAATTATCTTACCCAGTCAACCTGGCAACCTGTATCAACCTTGCTAACGTTCACGCCAAGTTTTACCTAATATTAGTCCAGCCCTAGGATCAAACACACAAGACATTCTTAAAACTTTCACTGAGCCTGTTACATGGGGAAGAAGCAAATTCTACAAACCCCCACCTTGCCAATGATGGTGATAATCGGCTGTCCTTGATACAGCTACAAGAGCAGCACAGACTAAAGGAGCAAGGAATGCCAGCAAGCGCAGGCCTGAATAGTGCTGGCTGGTACGGAATACTCGTAGGCTCCGCCCTATATACAGTGACAGGTACGTCATGCAGCTGAAAGCCACTGTGAAAAATCAAATAAATATACTACCGTTTTAAAATAAATTCTTAACAAATGCACTAAGTGTAGGAATGACAGAATGATCATGAAGTGTGAAGATGTGAGGGAAAAAAAAAAGAATTTTATAGAAATACTTTGTCAGCAGAAATTAAATATAATTCATCCATGAAGAAACTATCACATGAGGGAGTGATGAAAAGTTATTGGCCTGGCCCATGTCCTAACATCTGAGCATAATTTGGTCACTGTAGCTAGAAAGAGTGTTATTTTATAATGTAAAGTGCTAATTTTTAGGATCATAACAATAGCATTTTTTTACTTTTTTCCCTGCAAAACAATGACGGAACCATGTCAACAAAACATGTGGAACTCCGGAATGTCACAAAACTCCTGTTCTTGCAGAAGAAAAGTATAAAGGAAATCCATACTCATGTGCTGCAGACATTGAGTGACAAGTGCCCATCATACTCAGCAGTGAAAGAAGTGGTGGCTAAGTTTCAGTGTGGAGATTTCAAGACCAAAGATACAGCAGAATCTGGAAGGCCTTCAACAGTGTTAACTCCAGAAATTGTTGATCATGGTCATGACCTGATTTTGGCAGATCAACAAATTTCACCTAAAAAATTGGTGAGACATGAGAGAACTTTTCAGCACCCCCATGTAGACCAAATGATGCCTCAGATCATTAGATGTGGTTGCTCTTCTTTTTTTTACACAATCTTCCCTGATCATCATGAGAGTATAATGTGTCTACCCTATTCATGTGTGTTGGTTCATCAAGAATGTTTTTATCTCATCAGTCGATTAGAAAAAGTCCATTAATCGCATCTCAGTTGTAAAGAACTATTAGAAATGTACATTTTATGAGTAGTACAAGTACTAAAGTACACAGTGAACTAGCAGTCTCAGATTTGAGTTCTGCCTCGGATTAACATGTATCTTACTTGTAGAGTGACCACTTGGAAAACTTTTGTAGCCCTGGTTAACCATATCTTCTGGCATGTCACACATGGCCAGGGAAAGATTGTATGCATGCTTTGGCGGATTGGAGTAACAGCGTTCAAAAAAGTCTGGACGTGGTCTTAGAGGCAAAAAATTAACAAATTTTAAAAATGAACTTTCTTTGAAGTATTCTGCTATTTTTAAAATTTAAAAAATCAGATACTGTCAGATACTGACACTTAAGAAAATAAATGCTGTGTGTCACAATTACAACACTAACACTGATTAAAACAAAGTAGATATAGCTTAATGATGTAAAATGAGCTGTCTTGCTTTGTCTTCTATCTCTATAGCAGTATGGGAGGCAATCGTGTATATTACTGTTTGGGGGCAAATAGCACCCTTGGTTTGCAGGCATTTTGGTACGGGGGGGTGGTGGGGGTGGTGGTGGTGGGTGGGTGGGTGTCTCTCTCCAGAAGCTTCAAGAACGGTCACTTGACAGCATGAATTTTGGGCTGAGTGAGTCAGTGTTCATCTGACTGTGATCCAATGTAGTTGTGTGTAGCCGTTGTCAACATGTTGTCTGGTTGGTATTTTATGCAGAAATTGTCTTGTTGGTGCTTTTATTTTATTTTTTTTTTGGCAGTTAGTATGCTTCTTGGTTGTTATTTGGATTGCCATACGGCAGGGCAACCTGCAGGCATATCATCATTTTTTTATGAGACATTATTTTCCATTTTCATCCAGTCCATCCATTAAATGTCTTAATAAAAATGTTTAGGCCAAGCTGTTGAGTTGTTGCAAGGTGTATTGTGCCAGCTAATAGTTCTTACAGAGCTTGGGTTATGTCTAAGAGCCAAAGAAAGTGTTTATCTACTTCAGGCTAACTTTCACATGGAAGATGTTCAAAGTATTCATTCATTTGCATGTCCCTTATGAAGTCTACCCATTATGATTTTTAACAGAATTTTACTGGCATGACTAATCAGGCAACAGTTCTGTAGTTTGTGCATAATTTCAGGTTACCCTTTTTTGGCAGTGGTATGAATACAGTTCTTTTCCATTCTTTTGGCCAAATACCTGAATGCCATATCTTTTTGCACAGTGCATGATAGATTGTTGCACACTCCTTTCCTCCTGCTTTAATAAATTCAGCTGTTATCTCATCACATCCTGGTGATTTACCATTTTTCAGATTCTTTATTGCCCATAAAACTTCTTCTATTGTCGGTTCGGGTTCTTCCTCCTCCAATAATAATTCACACTGTTGATTTCTGTTTCCACAGTCGGCTGTTTCATACATTCCTTTGCAATATTCCTTCCATCTTTCTAGAATTTCCTCTGTCTCTGTCAAGGTATTCCCCATCTCATCACAAATTACATTTAGCTTAGGTGTGACATTTCTCGTCAATGTCTTCATTTCTTTAAACATTTCACTATCTCTTCCACACTTCTGATGTTCTTCTATTCTTTCACAACAATCTTGAATGTACTGTTTTTTGTCTTTTCTTATGTTTCTTTGTACTTCTTTTGTTAAAGTTTTATATTTCTCTTTGTTGTTGTTTGTCACTTTCCATTGTGTCTTCATTTCTCTACGTTGTTTTATCAGTTCTAGTGTACCTGCTGTAATCCATCCATTCTTTTGTGTTTTCTTTACTGGAATCATGTCTTTAGCTGTTGTTATTAAGATATCTTTGGCCTGCGTAGCCAATTCATCTGGTGTCATCTCCTCCTGTACAGCCATCAGGATTTCGAAACGGTTCTTCACTTCTATACCGTATTGTTCTGGTATATTTGTAAGATCAAAGCGGAGTGGTCTTGATCCCGTAACTGTCTTTTTTATCTTTATCTTCATGTCTGCTATTAATAACTCATGGTCCGTGTCACAATCAGCACCTGGTAAAGTTTTTGCTGATGTTATACTTGACCTCCACCTTCTTTGCACTAAAATGTAATCTATTTGATTCCTGGTTTTACCATCAGGTGATGTCCATGTGTAAAGTCTTCTTGGATGTTGTTTAAAAAGTGTGTTAGCGATCATTAGCTCATTTTCCATGCAAAATGCTATTAGATTGTCACCTGCCTCATTTCTATGTCCTATGCTAAATTTCCCTACAACATGTCCTTCATCTTCTGCTCTTTCTGTACCAATTTTTGCATTAAAATCACCCATTATTAATACAATATCATTTTTCCGTACCTGGTCTATTGTCGGTTGCAGTGTGTTATAAAAGTTTTCTACTTCCTCTTCTTCTGCTGCTGATGTAGGTGCATATATCTGGATGATTGTTACATTTCTGAATGCCCTTTAGTCTGATTGTTAGGATTCTATCACTTACTGGATTGTAGCCTAGTAATGCTTTTGATGTTGATTTGTCCAAATAAAAAGCCACTCCATTCTTTCCTCCTACTTCTCCACCAGAGTATATAAAGATATTATCATTCTCGTTCTTAAAGTGTCCTGATCCTTTCCATCGATGTTCACAGATTCCCAAAATGTGTATCCCCGTTCTTTTCATCTCGTCACTTATTACTTGATATTTTCCCTCATACATACTTCTTACATTCCATGTTTGTTCAAAGTAAGTCGGACTAATTTGAGTATTAGTTTTGGCTCCAGTTAACAGCAACACCAATATCACTTTTGTTTGGTGCCTAGAGAAGAGGCACATACTGATTCATCTCTCTGTAAGTGCAAGCTGCTGTTTTTTGCAGCCAATGCTGTGAAGATGTTGAGGAACAGCACTGTATCAGTGTCAGAGCAGGTTATGGCAGCTGTTTTTTCAGTCCTCGAGTACAGCTAAAAAGCAGAGAGTGTGCAATACTTCTTTAGCAGACTCCACCACCATGGGGACTATGGCGATTCCTGCCCCATTAGCCAGACTAGGCCTGTTACTGGTGGTACCAACAGAAAGGTGGGACAGGGTCTTGGTCTGATATGGTTCACTAACCCTGATGCTAGTGTATCAGCTACAGTCATTGACTGTCAAAGTGGACAGCATCTTCACCTCCCAAATGAGCTAATAAAAATACCACAGAACAAGAAATCTGTGAAACTGAAAGAGTTCATTTTAAAGTGAATGGAAAAGACATAAAATCTAAATAACCCAAAAGTTACACCAAAGGAAGTAGCAGCAGCAGCCATAAACTGAGTATATCAATAGAAAAATTTCTTTGATCTGATGTTCATTAGAAGTTAATAAACAGAGAATACCAAACTTATGTTGTAGTTAATAAATAAACTTCCTTGCCATTAATTCTGTGCTCTGAACAAAGATCTTCATTTGAATAATCTGAATGTGCAATTATTTGCATATTATCTTTAGATTCACAATTAAGCATCTCATTACTTTTTCGTTTTACAATTATTAAAATAGACCACACTACAGTATATTTCAATTTTCAAATTATAATCAGTGTAATGAACATTAATACAACACAGTAGATCATAAATGGGTAATTTATTTTTTTTCCTTTCAGTCTTACACTACAGAACCAACTTTGAACGCCTGGTTCAGATTTTGCATTTAATATAATTATCCTAAATAACTTAAATTCTGAAAAATTTAAAACATGTTCCTTGCAGAACTTTGCCTCCCAAACAGCATCCCTGTAGGCCTCTCAGTTGTGAGCAAGACGGCCTGCTGCTGATGCATCCATTTGCAGATCATCAACGATGTCTTGCAGCCATCTTTGCCTTGGTCTTCCTCTCTTTCTTTTTCTCATTATGCATCCTTCCAAGACAGTCTTCTCTAGATTATCATGACAATTAATGTGTCCAAAATATTTAAGTTTTCTCTCTTTAGTCCTCTAGTCAGCCTTCTTCAATATTAAGTTCTTGTAGTATGGATATATTTGTTATTTTTTTGTGTCCACGATATCTGAAGAACTCTTCTGTAGCATTTACATTCAAAGGTATTTATGTGTTTCTCAGCTGTTTTGTTAAGTGTCCAGGTCTCACAGGCATATGTTGCGATGGGAAAGATGCATACCCTTAAAAATCTTATTTTTGTTGTTCTGTCTCTTCCTCTCCACAGATTCTTTAGTTGTTTTACTTTCTGAAGAGTGATAGATATCCTCCTTTTAATTTCCCTCATTGTATCTCCATTATTAGTTAGCAGTGATCCAAGATAGTCAAAACTCTCCACTTCTTCCAGTTTTTCCTCATCTGTATATATTTCAGCTGCTTTGTTTGTCAGTTGTGATTTCCATGTTGCTGTCTGGGTTTCTTGGTATATTTCCAGAAGATAGTTTACCATTTTATATATATATAAACAGAACTTACCTCCCCACAGAAAGCTTAATGCAGTTGGTAATTGTCAGGGCAAGAAAGTAGGAGAGGCTCACACCTATGAATGAAAGATCAAACCAAGCTAAATGATGAGTGCCATCAAGTCCTCAGAAAATTACTGTATTTCCAAGATACTTTTATAAATCACTGCAGTTATAGCAACCCAAAGTAATGTAACTGATATTATGAACCACATTTAAAAAACAAAAAAAAAATCACAATATATATTCTACAATGACAGCAAACATCTCAGGAAACACATGGACAGTTTTGTATTAGCTGACTATAATTTGAAAGATAAATGTGAATCAGTGGTCCCCAAAGTTTTTCATGCTACCGCCCTCTTACCTCCCAATCTACATCCATAGCACACCAAGACCTTTTTCTTTTGTTTTTGCTCAGTTGGTTCTGATGTCACTTGCAGCTCTTTTTTTTCCCCTTCAGGATACCCAGATCTTACTGATGCCCCAGTTGGGTTGGTACTATCCACTATGGGACCACTGTTGTAGTTGAAACAGAAACACCAACCAGAAGTAAACACCCCAAGAATTTTAACATCAGAAATGGAAACAGTATCATATAAAACACACAAGAGTTCATATGCTCTGGAAACAAGCTAAAAATATACAGAATGGTTGGCTATGAGATACAAGTCCAGAACTTTCCAAGTCAACAAATTAATTTGTCAGATTGTCCCACCAGAGATGCACATGGGAGCCAAATAGCAACAGATATAAACTCCATATATGTCAGGTCTACCCGTGTGGTACCTGGGATCTGCAAAGAATAGGACCACTGTACCCTACCACGCATGATCGTAAAAGGCGACTAAGGAGGGTTCGGCATAGGGCCAGCAACCCTATCTGGTAAAAAAACTATCAGACTGCTACAGAAACGGAAGCAAGGGAAAAAACAAATGCAGGTGGAAAGAGAAATGCGTATCAGGAAACTGAGCCCATGAAGGTTGTGGATGAAAGCCAGCCACTGGAAGTCCCCAGCCCGACTGCAGACCTCCTGGAACCTAAACACAAGATGCAAATAGGCAGCTGGAATGTAAGAACACTTAACCAGACTGGAAAACTAGCACAAACCATCAAGGAAATGCACAGATAAAACTAGACATACTAGGAATACAAGAAGCAAGATGGACAGGACAAGGCAGAAGGAAATTAACAACACAGCACACAGAAGATACAATAATATGGTCAGGTAAAGATCATCTTCATGAACGAGGAGTAGCACTGATTATAACAAAAGAAGCATCAAGAGCATTGCTGAAATGGACCCCAATAAATGAGAGATTATTATATGCATGGTTCAACTCAAGAATCACGAAGCTGTCTATTTGTTATGCACCAACAGAAGCAGCCGAAGAGGAATTAAAAGAAGATTTTTACAACAGCCTCCAAGCCACAGTAGAAACAATACCCAAGCATGATATGCTACTCATCTTGGGCGATTTCAATGCAAAAGTAGGTGAGGGAAATGAAGATAGAAGAAGAATCATGGGAAAAGAAGGAATCGGAGAAATAAATGAAAATGGAGAAAAACTGTGCAGTTTCTGTGAAGAAAACATGATGACCATCAGAGGGACAATTTTCCAACATAAAAACATCCATAAAGTGACTTGGAGGTCCCCAGATAAAACCACAGAAAACCAAATCGATCATATACTAATAAATAACAAGTGGAAACGGTCACTACAAGATGTGCGAGCAAGGAAAGGAGCAGATGTAGGAAGTGATCACAACCTTCTGGTAGCAAAAATAAAACTAAAATTAAGGAAAGCCAAAATCGGAGAACACAAAAAAATACATTTTGATACAGAAAAACTGAAAGACCAGCAAACAAGGAACGAATTCTCAATAGTACTTAAGAACCGCTTCAGTGCCTTACAAGATGAAGCAGAAATGTCCATACTAGAGTTCAATAAAACGCTACAGGAAACAGCAAAAGAGGTGCTGGGATATCGGAAACGGAGAAAAGAGGAATGGATAAGCAAGACCACATGGGAAAAGATAGAGCAAAGAAAAGAAATCAAGAAAAAATTACTGAACACCAAATCACGAAGGCTAAAAGAACAAGTTTTAAGTAATTATGCACAAAAAGACAAAGAAGTGAAGGAATCATGCTGTCAAGACAAACGTCAATACTATGACAACTTAGCAGAAGCAGCAGAGAAAGCAGCATATGCAAATGACATGAAAACCATATACAAAATCACAAAGCAGATGACAGGTAACTTCAGCACAAGATGTGAGAGTGCAGTAAGGACACTAAAGGGACAACTGGTCAGTGGAGAAAGAGAAAAAATTGAAAGATGGGGGGAACACTTTAACACACTACTAAACAGAACACAAGCAGCACAAACAATAGACATACCTGAAGCAAAAACGGAACTAAACATCAATACAGGACCAATAACAATAAGTGAAGTAAAGGAGGCAATAAAGAAGCTAAAATTAGACAAGGCACCAGGTGAAGATGAAGCGACTGCTGAGATGTTGAAAGCAGATGAAACAGAAACACCAAAACAACTTTGCCGGATATTACAACAAATTTGGGATCTAGAAAAAGCTCCACAGGAGTGGAAAACTGGTCTTATAGTAAAACTACCAAAGAAGGGTGACTCAGAGATTGCAGGAACTGGAGAGGCATTACCCTACTGCCACTCACCAGTAAAGTATTTTGCAGAATAATCATCAACAGAATTGTACCAGCACTTGAAGGAAAACTTCGAAAAGAGCAGGCAGGATTTAGGAAAGGAAGATCATGCATAGACCACATATTTGTACTTAGACAAATATTAGAACAGGCAAATGAGTGGCATAGCACAACATATGCATTGTTTATAGATTTTGAGAAAGCCTTTGACAGTGTCAGCAGAGATGCACTGTGGAAAATCCTAAGATGGCATGGCCTCCCCCATAAGATAGTGAATGTAATCAAAGCCCTATACGAGGGTTTTCAGTGCAAAGTGATCTGTGGAGAACATACCTCCAGCAGCTTTAGGGTACAAACAGGAGTGAAGCAGGGATGTGTACTATCACCATTATTTATCTTGGCAATAGACTGGTTAATGAAAGAGGCAACATCAGACAAACGCAGAGGATTACAATGGACCCTCAACACAGTGCTGGAGGACCTTGACTTTGCGGACGACATTTGTCTACTGTCAAGCAGCCACAAAGAAATGCAAGATAAAATAAACAAACTAACTCAGAATGCAAACAACATAGGACTAAAGATCAATGTAGGAAAGACAAAGTTAATGAAGCAAAATGTGAACAACAAAAATGTACTCAGAGTAGATAGCAAGTTAGTGGAGGAGGTCAATGAATTTGTATACCTTGGCAGTAGAGTAGTAGAAAATGGAGACAGCACAGAGGACATCAACAGCAGACTTACTAAAGCAAACCAGGCTTTTGCTATGCTACAGACTATATGGAAATAAAAAAAACTAAGCGTAAAGACGAAAATCGGGATATTTAAGAGTAATGTTCTAAGTGTACTACTCTATGGAAGTGAATGCTGGAAAATCACCAAAACAATAGAAAACAAGTTGAATTCTTTCCAGACTAAATGTTTACGAAGAATTAGACAAATATTTTGGCCAAACACCATAAGAAATAACATCTTGTTGGCAGAGATGCAGATGAAGCCACTGACAGTAATTACTGAGGAAAGACGCTGGCGATGGTTGGGACATGTGCTCCGAATGACTGATAACTCACTACCAAAAACAGCACTAAGATGGACACCACAGGGGAACAGAAGTAAGGGTAGACCAAAAGAGACATGGAGAAGAACAACAGAGAGGATGTTGAGCAATAGAGGGCTCACCTGGGCAAGAGCAGAAAAAAAGGCAAAGGACAGAGGCATTTGTGGAAAACCCTTGCGGAAGCCCCATGTGCCCTGGGCACTTAAGGTTCAGAGAGAGAGAGAGATATGTCAGGTCTGGACCATAACAAATTAACAATAAAGGCTCTATTACTGAGATGAATGGATGCATCAGCAGCAGCACATACTGCTTACAACTGAGAGGCCTACAGGAGAGCGTTCAAAGTTCCGCAAGGGACATGCAAATGACTAACTGAGATGAGATTCCTGAGAAAAGTAATCAACAAGAAACAGATTCCACATAAGAAGTGATGACATCTATAATACAGTCCAGCTTATATGTCCTGACACAACACAAATAAGACTGAAGTGGTTTTGGAGCACATTAAGACCAAATCTACCTGCTGAAAAGGGCTTATAACAAAAGACTGAATGTAACCAGAAGCAATGGATACCTCTGATTTAAGGGTAAATATAATCAGGGAATCAGATACTCAAAAGTGATCAGCACTGTCAGGTTATTATGCATTAGAATGGAGACCAATCTTGACAAGGTACTACACTTTACGGTAGTCGCTGGTGACAACAAGTCAGAAAATGTTTTGTAGGTATTGAAAGGTGTTAAAAAAAAAAAACAAAACAATTACTTTCTTTAGTGATGCATGAAAGTCCAGTGCTACTGTCTGATTTATTTCATTGTAGCACTTCCAAACAGTGTAAAACGTGACCTTAATTTATCATAACTTATTATGTTTTAACACTAACATATACTCACACATTATACATACGTTGTAACAGATTGTATAACTGTAAATACATTTTAAGTCTATATGTATATTATGGATTACTAGAGTTCTCCCAACATGTTTACAATGTTTCTCTTTATCTTTGAAATCCAGATATGAGGGACAAGAAGATAACCTGCCGTTTTCTTCATAAATATAAGTAACTGACAAGAAGATAACCAGCCATTTTCTTCAAAAATACAAGTAACTAACATGAAGATAACCAGCTGTTTTCTTCAAAAATACAAGTAACTAACATGAAGATAACCACCCATTTTCTTCAAAAATACAAGTAACTAACATGAAGATAACCAGCCATTTTCTTCAAAAATACAAGTAACTAACATGAAGATAACCAGCTGTTTTCTTCAAAAATACAAGTAACTGACATGAAGATAACCAACTGTTTTCTTAAAAAATACAAGTAACTGACATGAAGATAACCAGCCATTTTCTTAAAAAATACAAGTAACTGACATGAAGATAACCAGCCATTTTCTTCAAAAATACAAGTAACTGACATGAAGAAAAAAATGATTCTGACCTTACCTAGAAGTGCACTTATGGCAGCGTTGATATTGCTGTTGTACTTATATATGGCCCAGACCACACAAAGTAGGATGGTCAAGTTTGAAAACTGAAAATGTATTACATTACAGATTATCATCAACATTCTGTATCATAACAGTTCTTTTTTTTTTTAATTTAAATTTGTCTGAACTTCTAAAGGATGGTCACTGAGCAAGTAAAAACAAAAAAAAAAATTTTGAAAAAAAAGGCAATAAACTATGTTATAAAGAGTGACCAAACCACATAACTTCTCAGATCTTCTTCTATGGTTACACTTTTTACTCATCAATATGTGATCAAAGGGAGATTACTCTTAGGTTCATGCTTCCTAGATTAAGTATGATGTTATTTTGTACTATTTCTTATGAGGACGGAAATATTAACCTGATGTTTATGCTTTTTTCCTTACTAATTTCTTGAATTCTGGCTTTACTGGCAATAAGCAAATTTTATACTTTTATTCGGTAATACATCTACAAAAATCTCACCAAAAAAAAAAACATAATTTATTTGTAATGAGTATGCTCCTACATAATGGGCAGCGACTGGGAATGGGCGACTGGGAATGGGCAGCAATTGGGTGTGAAATTCCTATACCTTACCACTCCTAGGAAGTTACCACCAGAACTAATATGCATTTCGTCTGAGTGGCAAAATGGTTAGTGCACTGGTCTCTTATGGCGAAGGTTGGGGGTTCGAATCTGGCTGGAGGCACCCTAATCACCCAGCTGTAGAAATGGATGCCTGACCTCTTTTGGAGGTGGGGAAGGAAAGGCGGCCAGGCGTGATACTGACTATATCACCCTCTAGTGTGCTGACAGGTCAGGGAAATTATGGGCACTAACACCATATCCCTATGTGCCTCTAAGGCATGACAGAATTACCTTTACCTTTGTGGAGTTGGTACACCATAATGTCACTGACCTAATGTCTGGCCCATGCTCCAACTTAGACACCGAAATGTGAAACTGTTGCCTTTTCCAACTCCATCTACAACTGCTTTTGACTCAAATTCCACAGAACTATTCCCAAATATCACTAAGTCTCTTTGTAGAGAAGCAAAGGAAGTGTGGTTAAATGAACAGTGCAAACAAATAGAGGACTCCCACAATAAAGACAGCAAAAACATGCACAAACAAATTAGTGAACTCACAGACAGGAAAACAAAATACACCACAGGATGCTTGAAATCAAAAGAAGGTAAAATGTTAATGGGAAAAAAAGACATTGTGGACAGAGTACATCGGTGAGCTATATGGAGGAAGACCAGAATTAACACCAGATACTGAAAACTGATGGACCACCAATACTTGAAGATGAAATCATAGATGCCATCAAAAACAGGAAGAAAGGAAAAGCTACTGGACCTGATAATATAACAATAGAAGAAATAGAGGCATTAGAGGAGATAGGAATAAAAATAATAACCAAGTTACTGAATGACATTTACAACAGTGGTTATATGCCCAGTGACTTGCTTAAACCCACGTTTATAGCACTATCAAAGAAACCAGGTGCAAAGGAATGTGATGACCACCGGACTATCAGCCTCATGTCACATAATGAAGGTAGTTCTGAGAATTATTATGAGAAGAACAAGGAAAAAGATAAAAATGGAAATAGCAGAGGAACAGTTTGGATTTGTTGAAGGAAAGGGAACACACAATGCCATTTATGCTTTACGAACACTAACAGAAAGAGCTTTAGAAGTACAGAAAGATCTCTACTTATGCTTCATTGATTACACCAAGGCATTTGACAAGGTGAAACATAATGAAATCATTAAAATGCTTGAAGACATCAATATAGATGGCAAAGACCTGAGGATTGTAAAACATCTATAGTGGCAGCAAGAAGCAGCAGTTCGAGTTGAAAATAGGATTGGAAAATATCAACCTATAAAACAAGGGGTGCTACAAGGATGTGTACTATCTCCAGACCTTTTTTCTCTGTATAGCGAGAATATTCTAAGAACAATCATCACAGAACCAGACATAAAAATTGGAGGATACAATATTAACAACCTTCGGTATGCTGACGACACAGTACTGATAGGTGAGAACCAACAAGACCTGCAAAATCTCTTGGATAAAGTCGCTAAAGGAAATGAACAGAACGGCATTACTTTAAACATAAAAAAGACAGAGACTATGGTTATATCTAAGAAACAGAATCCACCAACATGCAGTATAAAATTAAACAGAACTATTCTAAAGCAGGTGCAGAAATTCAAATACCTTGGAGTGGTAATAACTTCTGATGGGAAATGCAGAACAGAAATCAGGAACAGAATAGGCCAAACAAAGACTGCATTTCAGAGTATGAGAAACATATTATGCAACACATCCTTATCAATGAATGTTAGAAAACGAGTCCTAAAATGCTATATTGAACATATCTTGTTATGTGGAAGTGAATCATGGACAATAGGCAGGTCTGCACAAAAATCACTGGAAGCACCAGAAATGTGGTTTATTAGAAGAATGTTGTGAATCCCCTGGACAGCAAAAATAACTAATGAAGAATGTATGAGAAGAGCTGGAGAGACAAAATATCTTGTCAAAAAAATAAGAGAGAGACAATGTACTTTCATAGGACATGCAATGAGAGGATGGGGCATTGAAAATATTATAACAACAGGAAAAATAGAGGGAAGAAGATCAAGAGGAAGACCAAGAGAAATGATACTGGACAGTCTAATGGGATGGTGTGAGAAGAGATCACCAACTGAGCTGATGGCCTGCATGAAGGATCGTGTACTCAGTCGGCACGGCACCTGATGATGATGATGACTCTAGAAAGGAATTTCTTCTTATTAGTAAAATATTATCCTCAATTTTAGGATTGCACAGGTGTGTATACATCTGTATTTCTACCTACATGTAATGTATTTGCTGGAACAATATCCTTAGTGTGTGGATAAGAATACAGCCATGCTTCCTCTGGCTGTATTTTTCTCTTAAAAGGAACTGCATCATCTGTAATTCTGAAATAAGAATAAGGAAAGAAACATTCATGATTCAGTCATCCACGCAGATAATATGTTATGCACCTGAAAACTATCTGATGCTGTTTCCTCCTTATCTCTTCACCATTTTGTACATGAAATACGGGCAGTATTTATTTTTTCAGTAATTACTGAAGACAGAAACCATCATCACAGAATATAAATGACTTTGCTTTCTTTCAGAATGTATAAACTAGGAAAAATGTAGGTACAGCTTTATTACTCACTGAACACACATTTGTGACATTTCGGTGTGAACCTTAATCATACAAAAACACACAGGACAAAGAAACAGAGAGAGAGTGAGAAGATAAAATATAAATTAATATGAATGATATGTAAAAAAATACAATAAAACAAAATAAATGGAGCACTTAGCTGTGACTTGTAAGAATTTGTGACTTGTAAGAAGTTGTATTCAAAAGTGCTTTATGGCACGTAGCTTTATATCTTGCATCCTTCCCGTCCTATTAAACATCACATAGGGCTCGCTTAGTTGTTTGCCAAGTTTTCCTGTTCTCGGTGGGTCTTTCAACTTCATCAAGGGATTTTATGCCCACTAAACTGGATTCTCTTAACAATGTCCTCTTTAGAGTTTCATGTGGTCGACCTCTTTTTCTTTGATTTGTTGTGCTTCACTTGATAGCTTGTTTTAGTATTCTCTGGTTGTTTCTTTTCATAACATGGCCTACATATGTCCATCTTCTTTTTCTAATCACCCATGAGACAGGTTGTTGTTTGATCATCTGCCTTATCTCTGCGTTGTTCTTGAATTCGTTCCACTTTTTACCAAGTATTTTCCTTAAGCATTTGTTTTCAAAAGAGTCTAATTTCTTGTCTACTTCTTTAGTTGATTTCCAGCTTTCGCATGCATAAATGAGGGTGGATATCACATTTGAATTGAATAATCTTAACTTGGTTTTTGTGCTTATAACTTTTGAATTCAATATGTTCTCAACATTTTTTAAGGATTTTGGAAAGATTTTTGGAGTTCTAATTTTAAATTCCTTCCTGGTGTCACTATCCTAGTCTATGTAGCTGCCAAGGTTAGCAAATTGGTTTACTTCATCAACAACTGTTCCTTCTATGTATATTTTTCCTTCTTAATTAATGAGAAGTTTCATTATTTTTGTTTTGTCTTTGTTAATTTCAAGACCTATTTTGCTAGACAAGGAAGACAGGGAATCAGTTCTTTCCTGCATCGATTTCACATTGTCAATGATAAGAGTTATGTCATCTGCAAAATCAAGATCTTCTATTTGGGTTCCATGTACCCAATCAATGCCGGTTTTACCTGTACAGCATCTTTTCATTATAAAGTCTATGGCAACTCCAAAAAGCAAGGGAGATAATATACATCCTTGTTTCACGCCTGTTGCAGTCTGAAACCATTCGCTCATTCCTTCCTTTGACTTGACTGCCAAAACAGAATGCATAATAAAAATACAGAGATTACATAACGGCAGGATTTTTCCCCATCTAGAGTTGCTTCTAGATGGGTATCAGGATGAGGTTGTTGGCCCCACACCCAACTCCTGTTTTACAATGTATGGCGACGCAGAAGACTCATACGCAAGTATGCCGGCAAGAGCGTTAAAAAGCTCCCGCCATCTTATGTTACCCAGAAGCAAAAACCCAGCTTCATATACTTATATACTAATTATTCATGTGTTGCTTTCTATGAGTCTGAATGTTTAAAAAGGAAACCGCATTTTAAAAACAATAATAAATTTTAAATTACATTTGTGGTAATAGATAAAGAGGTGCAATTCATAAATTCTAATATTCTTCACCCATCTTTTCTATGTGTTCTTATTTCCACAATAACAGCACAAACCTATGCAGATTTTTTCATATGTACCTGATAACATATTCAAACAACAACCTGTCTCATGAGTGATCAGAAAAAGAAGATGGACATATATTTGTCATGTAATGAGAAGAAACAATCAGATAATCCTCAAACAAGCTATCAAGTGGAACAAAACAGCCCAAAGAAAAAGAGGTTGACCACGTGAAACTCTACAGAGGTCATTGTTAAGAGAGGCCAGTTCAGTGGGTACAAAATCCTTTGATGAGATTGAAAAACTTGCCAAAGACAGGAAATCTTATTGAACTAACATGCAGGCCCTATGTGATGTTTAGTGGCACGGGAAGGATGTAAAATAATATTTTGTTATCAGGACAGCAAGTACAGATCAATTATGTGCCAGCCATATCACATGATTAATGGATCTTGAGCCATTTACTCAAGAATGTTGAGTCTTAACATCAGTGGAAGAAGAGAGATTGGTAAAGAAATTTCAGAGAAAAATTACATTCAAGATTGCTCACACTTCAAGGGACTTTTTTTCATGAAAGAAACTGATTTTGGTCTGATTAGCTTTGTCTAAAGCCCCATGTTCCTTGGGCACTTAAGGTTCGGAGAGAGAGAGAGCTTTGTCTTATATGATAAGGAAGCAAGCTGACAGTGAACTGTCCTCTTATGAGCAAGTGCCTAGTCCTGCTTGACTCTAAGGTTTGAATCACAGCCATTCTCTTACCATTTCTCTTTCTCTCACTCTACAATGCCTTGTGTTCTATCATATATATTTTTCTCTAATAAAAAACTTAAGGGAGTAAACTGGAGAAAACAATTTGGCAGAATGCTCCTTAATGCCTTCAAAGATGAGCTATTTTCTTTTACATATCTTGGTATTCCTGCAGACTCTGATTTCCAAACAAATGCACCTACTTCTCACAGAATCCAGAGGATGCTGACATAGCAGGCCAAGCTACTTTTTTTAACTTTACCATCCTGCATACTGCTGGGAATATTCCAAACATTTTCAACTTCTTCTTCTTCAGCTTTTCTGAGCCACTAAAGCTCACTGCTGCAGATATAAAGTTCACCTCCATTCCTCTCTATTTCTAATCTTCTCTCTCCAGTTTGTGACATCAATTTCCTTTGTATCCTCTTCTATGTTGTCTTTCCATCTCTGTCTTGGTCTACACTTTGGTCTTGTTTCCTTCATCATTTGTACATCATTTCTGTTGTCTGTTCTCTTCCATTCTTTTCACATGGTCCAACCAATATAATCTGTTCAGTTTTAAAACAGTTATAATTCCAAATCTCATAATATGTTAGACATTCCAAGGTTGTAATTCATTTTTATCTGTCCAATTTCAAATTTCTCTTTCTGTTCCATAACACTAATCATTTTTTATGGAGATGGGGTCATTGGCCCTATGCTCCAACCCCCAACCTGGAGGACATTTTCAACACTTCCTGGAAAAAAAAAAAGACTGGAGCTCTTGATCAGTCATTCATTTTTTGCCAGTTTCAGACGCAATGATCAACCAACACAGGATAAGCGTAATCAGTTACTGTACGCTGAAGGTGATATTTGAGAGGAGACTGAAGCACCCATGGGTACAATGACACCCAACAAAACAGCTGAGAAACACATAAATGCCTTTGAATGTAAATGCTACAGAAGAGTACAATATCATGGGCACAAAAAAAGAACAAATATATCCATATTACAAGAACTTAATATTGAAGAAGGTTGGCTAGTAAAGAGGATTAAACAGAGAAAGCTTAAATATTTGGGACACATTAAATGTTACGATAATTTAGAAAAGACTGTCTTGGATGGATACATAATAGGAAAAAAGAAAGAGAGGAAGACCAAGGCAAAGATGGCTGAAAGATATCGTTGATAATCTGCAAATGGATGCATCAGGAACAGGGCATCTTACTTACAACTGAGAGGCCTATAGGAGAGCTATTAGGGAGGCAAAGTTTTGCAAGGGACATGCAAATGACTGACATGGATGATGGTCCTAGTTTCCAACAAGATTATGTATATATGACAACATCCATCTGTTTGATTGCATAATAAAATTCTTTCATAAAAAAATGTAAGAGATTTGTTCTATATATGAATATTTCATGTAAAAAAATAATGAAGCTGTATTTTATATAATTTAACTGGTCGTTTAAAATCTGTTTATGAGTTTATTTTGCTACCTTTATTACGATATATATATATATATATATATATGTCTGATGAGGCAATCAGTGACCCATAGCTTATATGCTAGTATCAGGGTTAGCGAACCATAGTTGACCAAGACCCTGTCCCACCTCTTTGTTGGTACCCCCAGTAACAGGCCTAGCCTGGCTAATGGGGCAGAGATAGCCACATTTCCCATGGTGATGGAGTCTGCTAATGAAGCAATGCATATCCCCTGCATTTTAACTGTACTCTGGGACTGAAAAAATAGCTGCCATAACCTGCTCCCACACTGATATGATGCTGTGCCTCAACATCTCTACAGCATCGGCTGCAAAGAGCAACAGCTTGCAGTTACAGGGAGTTCGTACAAGTACTATATGTACATATATATATATATCTTATCTTATATCCTTCCCGTGCCGTTAAACGTCACATAGGGCTCGCAAAGTAGTTCGCCAATTTTTCCTGTCTTCAGCGAGTCTTTCAACCTCATCAAAGGGTTTTATGCCTGTTAACTTGGCCTCTCTTAATAATGTCCTCTTCAGAGTTTCCCGCGGTCTGCCCCTTTTTCTTCGGCCTGTTGTGTTCCACTTGATAGCTTGTTTTGGGATTCTCTGATCATTTCTTCTCATCAAGTGACCAACATATGTCCATCTCCTTTTCCTGATCACCCATGAGATTGGTTGTTGTTCAGTCATCTGTCCAGGTAAGCAGGTAGCAGATCACTTTGCTCGCATGTTTGCACAGGACTGCAACATTGATATCCATCCAGAGAAGGAGCATACAGTGCGCATCGAGCCACAGAAAGAGGAGGAACAAGTCAGAAAAGTGGAGGTCATGGATGCACCAATCACACGCAGTGAGTTAGACCTAGCAGTTAGTAAACTGAAACCAAGGAAATCACCAGGACCAGATGGAGTGTCCAATGAAATGATCAAGAACCTGGGAATGGCAGCAATGGGAAAGCTGTTGGATATTTTCAATATGTGCTGGAGCACAGGTAAGTTACCTCAAATCTGGAAGGAAGCAAGCATGGTACCACTGTTAAAACCAGGGAAAAACAGTGATACTGCCTCCAGCTACAGGCCAATCAGTCTCACTAGCTGCCTATGCAAAACGATGGAACGCATCATAGACCTGAGGCTAAAATGGTACCTAGAAAGTGAAAACCTTCTCGTTCCACAACAAGCAGGATTTAGGCAGTACTACAGTACGGAAGATCAAGTGACCTATCTCTCTCAAGAGATTGAGGATGCATTCCAAGAGAAAAACCTTGTACTAGCAGCGTGGATAGACCTGAAGAAAGCCTTTGATAAAGTATGGAAAAAAGGTCTGCTGTGGAAACTAAGAAACTGCAATGTGAATGGAAGACTGTACAACTGGATAAAGTCCTATTTACACAATAGAAGAGCTAGAGTAGTAATGGATGGACACAACAGCCAGAAAGTACTTCTGCGACACGGTGTACCACAAGGAGGAGTCCTTTCGCCTACACTATTCCTTGTATTCATTAATGACCTGGTCAAGGAACTTCCCTATGGAATCAAAGCGGCACTGTATGCAGATGATCTGGTCATGTGGTGTACAGATGAATATGCGACAGTTGCTACACAGAGACTCCAAAGAGCAGCAGACATCTTGACATCATGGACAAACAAATGGTGTGTAAGTATCAACACAGAGAAATCAAGTACCACTCTGTTCACCCTCTCATCTAAACAGAAAGCAGGTAAGATCTTTGTAAATGAAATACCCTTAAGGATGGACAACCAACCCACTTACTTAGGAGTGACTCTTGACTCAAAACTGACGTGGAAGCAACACATCAACAGTGCAGAAGCAAAAGCCAGAAGAAAACTAGCCATATTAAGAAAATTGAGTGGAACCACATGGGGAGCTAGTGAAAGAATCCTCAAGAATGTATATCAGCAAAGTATTCTACCACATTTAGAATATGGCTCAACATCTTGGTGCACAGCATCAAACACTACGCTGCATAATCTAGACAAGGTTCAAAATCAGTCACTACGGATTATCACAGGTGCCATGAGGTCCACACCAATAGTAGAAATGCAGAAAATAGTTGGTGTTCAAGCGCTAAAGGAACGTAGAGACACAAAGGTCATGACCATGGGAGAAAAATTCCTTAGCTCTGTAAGCCATCCCCTGAAGGAGAGATTCAATAACTTGGCATTAGGACGGCTTAAAAGAAGCAGCTTCATTCATCAGGCCAAGCGTATGTGTAAGCTGATACCTGACCTTCCAACTGTAGTCGCTCCATTATCATCTGTACCAGAGCATACACCATGGAAAGAAGCAGATTATACACAGATATCTATTCAGACTGAAGTGAAAGGTGTGCAGAATGGTGAGATGCAGAGCAGTCTTGTAAGATCAACAGCCACACTTAGTGTTCTAGATGACAAATATCCATGTGACACCTGGATTCGTGTGTATACAGATGGATCTGCACATAATGCCATAAAGAATGGAGGGGCAGGAGCATATATTGAATATCCAAACAACACCATTGACAAGATTTCCATACCCACTGGTAAATACTGCAACAACTTTGATGCAGAAGTTAGGGCAATTATTGCTGCAGTTGAAAAACTATCAGACTCCAGAATTGATACATGTCCTGTAGTAATTCTCACAGATGCAAGATCAGTACTGGAGGCTCTTCAGTGCAACAAACTACCAGACCTTAAGGATGCCTTGTCAAAAATTGGCTTACAACATGGAGTCACTTTGCAATGGATTCCCTCCCACTGTGGGATACCAGGCAATGGGAAAGCTGACCAACTGGCCAAAGAGGGCACTGAAATGGAGCAACCAGACATACCAATCACTTATAATCAGAAGAAAAGCATGATAAAAACCTACAGGAAGCCACAAACACCACCACATGATGACTATCACATGCTAAACAGAAAGGAACAAGTCACCATCTTCCGTCTCCGAACAGGACACAGCCGACTCCAAAGTCATATGTATACAAAGTTTAAGGTTGGTACTACTAATCTGTGTACATGTGCCCAGGTGCCCCAAACTGTGGAACATATCCTCCAGAACTGCATCAACTACGAGTCACTGAGAAATAATTACTGGCCCAGTGAAACCACTAAAGAAGATAAGCTCTATGGTTCCATACATGAATTACAAAAAACAGTGAAATTTACTGCAGATATAGACAGACAGTGCGAACGAAGAAGAAGAAGAAGAAGAAGTCATCTGTCTTATCTCTGCATTGTTCTTGAATTCATTCCACTTGATGCCGAGTATTTTCCTTAGGCATTTGTTTTCAAAAGAGTCTAATTTCTTGTCTATTTCTTTAGTTGTTTTCCAGCTTTCGCATGCATAAATGAGGGTGGATATTACATTTGAATTGAATAGTCTTAACTTGGTTTTTGTGCTTATAACTTTTGAATTCCATATGTTCTCAAGATTCTTGAAGACTGATGCTGCTTTTGTAATTCTGATCCTAACTTCCTTTCTAGTGTCACCATCCTGGTCTATGTAGCTGCCAAGGTATGCAAATTGATTGATTTCTTCAATATCTGTCCCTTCTATGTGTATTTTTCCATTTTGATTGATGGGAATTTTCATTATTTTTGTTTTGTCCTTGTTAATTTCAAGTCCTATTTTGCTAGCCAGTGAAGACAGGCTATCTGTTTTTTCTTGCATGGAATTCACATTATTACTGATAAGAGTTATGTCATCAGCAAAATCAAGATCTTCTAGTTGGGTCCCATGTACCCAGTCAATATCTGTGTTACCTGTGCAGCATTTTTTCATTATGAAGTCTATTGTAATCCCAAAAAGTAAAGGAGACAGTATACATCCTTGTTTCACGCCTGTTTCAATCTGGAACCATTCACTCATCCCTTCTTCTGTCTTGACTGCACAACCATATCCATTGTATAAGTCCTTAATGATGTTGACAATTTTAGATGGTATTCCATATAGACATAAAATTCTCCATAATGAATCTCTGTGTATGCTATCAAATGCCTTTTTAAAATCTATGAAGTTCAGTATTAATGGTTTCTGCTTTTCAATATGTTCTTCAAGTATTATTCTGAGAGTAAAGATCTGGTCGAGACAGCTTCTCCCTTTTCGAAATCCTGCTTGTTCTTCTCTCATTGCAGTATCCACTATATCTTTGAGTCTATTCAAAATGACCTTGCAAAATACTTTTGACACAACTGATATTAAGGTTACTCCTCTCCAGTTGTTACAGTCACTAAGGCTGCCCTTTTTTGGTATTTTAACAATGATTCCTTTCTTCCAATTAGAAGGGACCTTTTCTTCTTTCCAAATCTTGTTAAACATTCTCTGTAGTTGTCTCATGTTGTCACTATTGATAGCTTTTAGCATCTCGGCTGTTATTTCATCTTCACCTGCAGCTTTTTTGTTAGCCATTAAATTCACTGCTGTTTCAATTTCATGCAATTTAATTTCATCTAGGCTGACATTTAGTTGTGGGGCTGGTAAGTCAGTTTCAAGGTTTAACAATTCTTTTGGGTGTGGTCGATTGAGTATTTCTTGGAAGTGTTCAGCCCATCTTTGCTTTTGGTCTTTATTTGATGTTAATAGTGTTCCAGTTTTGCTAAGGATTGGTCTTTCTTTAGATGTAATAGTACCTGTTAGCCTCTTTTGTATGTTATATAAAGTTTTGCTGTCTCCTGTTTTTGCTGCTTTTTCTGCCTCTTTCGCCATATTGTCTATGTATTCTCTTTTATCCCTTCTAGCTGAACTTTTTACTTTCTTGTCTATGTCTTTGTATTTTGCTTTTGCCGAATCTCTTTCATGATCTGCTTTTGCATTCAACATGTCTAATTTGAGTGCTCGTCTTTCATGTATATACTTCCATGTTTTATCTGATATCCATGCTTTTCTATTTGGTTTTTCCAATCCAGCGCTTACTTTTGCTGCTGTGATTATGGCTGTGCTGTAAGAATTCCATAACTCATCTATACCTATCTCCTCTACTTCACTGGGTGTTTTGGAATGATTGGCAAGTTCCTGATTGAAATTAATGTTAGTATTTTCTTCTTGTAGGCTGTGGCTGTTTATCTTTCTGTGTACTGATTTCTTGTGCTGACTTTTCAATTTTAGTTTTATTCTCCCTATGCACAGGTTGTGATCACTGTTGACATCTGCACCCCTATAAGCCCTTACATCCATGAGAGATGTTCTGTATTGCTTTCTAATACAAAAATGGTCTATCTGGTTTCTAGTTCTATCATCTGGAGATATCCACGTTGTTTTATGTATTTCTTTGTGTGGGAACTACTCCTCTTGTTGTTTATGCAATACAAAAATAATATAAAGATTTCAAGTTAGTCTGCACTTTGTTATAAATATCAATATGTGATGACGTAAACTGAAGAGAGAATAAATTATCCATGACTTACTTAAATGTAATTATCATAACAATTCTAACTGACAGCTCTGGTAGCAAATTGGGCCGTACTCGTTGTCCATTTCTTACAGGCATTACTCTGTGTATAGTACACGCTGCTGTGTTAGCTTTACACGTAGCACTTACTCATTTTTTATTTACCATGTGTGTCTTAATGTCTGGTTGTCATTTTGTTTTCTTCAATTTTCAACTTTTTGTATTAAGTATTAACTTTTGTATTAAATTTAATTAAAATATAAATGAGGCTAGAAATCAGACATCATTATACTGTATATTTCAAAAAAAAAAAGTTTCTGAGCCAAAGAATTGACCGCACAATGAAAATCAATGGAGTTGGCACTTGTATTATACTTTCCCTGTGCGTGTTGTTATCATTGGAGCTCTTCCATGTCGAAAACGTGTTAAGAATTGCCAGGTTGCCAGAGATTTCAGCCGTTTAATTGATGCTTTGATAATTTGAATTTGATATAAGAAAAAACAGATACCGTCTTCAGTGGCTAGTAGAATAGGATTTGAAATTAATAGCAAAGACAAAACGAAAATACTGAAAATTCACATTATTCAAGAAGAAAAATATACTTAGAAGGAACGGTTGTTGAAGAATTTGTATACCTACAATATGATGGTGACACGAGAAAAGAAATTAGAATTGCAAAGGCAACATTGGTATTCATAAATCTTGAGAAAATATGGACATAAAAGTTATAAGCACGAAAACAAAGTTAAAATTATTTAACTAAAAAGTACTAACCATCTGTATTTATGCGTGCGAAAGCCCGAAAATAACTAAAGAAATAGAAAATAAATGTCTAAGAAAAATACTCTACATACAATTGCACTAATTCAAGACAAACGCAGAGATAAGGAAGATGAACAACACAGCAACCTGTCTCATCAGTGAGTAAAAAAAAAAGATGGACATGCTGAGAAGAAACGATCAGAGAATCACAAGAAAGCTATCAAGTGGGACACAACAGCACAAAGAAAAAGACGCCGACCATATGAAGTTCTAAAGACAACAGTGTTGAGAAAGGCTACAGTAGTGGGCATAAGATCATTTGATGAGGTTGAACCCCCCCCCCCCCCCAAAAAAAAAAAACAGAAAAAAACTTGGCGAGCTACTTCTTCTTCGTTCGCTTCTACCACCAAGACCGTCCTGTGATCCTACTGAATTTACGCCTGTGGTCCTCGTTAAGTCCCGTGGTACCCCATGTGGTCTCCGAAAGGACCACACGAGATCCCCGAGAGGACCACAAGAGGTTCAGAGTATCTCAGGGCTTGAGCCTATATTCTTGGTGGGTCTCAGAAGCGGGATTGCGTAACACCGTGGTTTTCGTTGCACCAGTTTAATCTAGAGTTGGACTTTCTCACCGGAAGACCTCGACGTGTTTTGGATAACAGTATATCCCCGCTGGGTAAGAGATGGTAGTCCACCCAGGCCTGAGTTGGACTTTCTCACTGGAAAACCTCAGCATGATTAGGATACGCATACATCTCCGCCGGGTTTGGCGAGCTACAATGCGAGCCCTCTGTGACGTTTAACGGCAAGGCAAAGGTACATCCTGTTTCCATGCCATAAAACCCGCAAGGGCTCGCTAGATAAGTTGACCAGCTCGCGGTGGTGAGGGTTTGTAGATTAAAATCTACTTAGACCGGCTGGAAGCACCACCTTGTTGATCATGGTACCTTCCGTGGCAGGTAAGAACAGATTTTACAATTTCGATCTTAGCCAAAAGGCCATGAAGCGTTGTTAGGCCCGTATTTTCCATGACCTTCAGCACATGATAGTGTGATGTGGTCAGTGTCACGCCTGCTCGCTTTACCTTCCCAGATTTCTCTGGTACCCATTTTCCGAGGCTGGGTGAACTCCGGGGTCGTCATCATCATCATCAGGTGCTGTGCCGACTGGCGTTGGCTATTATGCTTCTACAGAGTACACGATCCTTCATGCAGGCCGTCAGCTCAGTTGGTGATCTCCTCTCACACCATCCCGTCAGACTGTCCAGTATCATTTCTCTTGGTCTTCCTCTTGATCGTCTTCGTTCTATTTTTCCTGTTGTTATAATATTTTCAATGCCCCATCTTCTCATTGCATGTCCTATGAAAGTACATTGTCTCTCTCTTAACTTTTTGACAAGATATTTTGTCTCTCCAGCTCTTCTCATACATTCTTCATTAGTTATTTTTGCTGTCCAGGGATTCGCAACATTCTTCTAATACACCACATTTCTGCTGCTTCCAATGATTTGTGTGCAGACTTGCCTATTGTCCATGATTCTTCTCAGAATTCAGGGACCGTACTGGTCAGAAAAAAAAAAATCCCGCTCAGCTGGGGATTCAAACCCTCGACCATTCGGTTGCTAGACGAGTGTTAACGGCATGGAAATGATGTAAAATATAATAATGTTATAATAACTTATAAAGAAATATTTACATCTTCGGTCACTTTTTTGTCGCTGAAATGTTTGGAGTTGCATATTTCTCAATAAATGTTACGAAAATGTTACATTGATATATGTACAAGTGTTCACTTATTTTCACTGTTAGTTTCTTCTTTTTTTTTCTTTGCAGATGTTGCAGAAGACTCGAATCGAAACAGTGCTTTACAATATTTTGTTTTCAACGAAGTAGAATTGCCACATTTTCGTCATCAACAGAAAGGGAAATAAATGCGGAATAAAGCTGAATCAGATATTTATAACTTTAAAAAACTTGACTTTTTGCAAAAATCCTGGCTAAGATGTAAGCAGACTTGAACAGCCGCACGTGTGTCACTGCGAAGTGTGTACTCTCTGACAACATGAAAGTTTCCTCCAAGCATGACAACATGAAAGTTAATAAAAGCTACGTGAGTACAAAGCCGAAAGCCAAAATGAAGCGAACAAAGAAAAGAAAACTGCCAAAGAGCTCGTCAAGTAACCCAGCTGCAAAGAAATTTAGAGAAGCAGCTAAACGAACTGCTCTTGGACACTTTCGCCTCGGAAAAAACATAAATCAAGGTGAGAAATTCAGATGAATACTTTTAAATCACCTGAGCTAAGTCTCTCATAAAACTAAATAAGATATAATCCAGGAGCACTACTTATATCAACGTAAACAAAACCACTTTTAGTTTTTCTTAGCGTCGTTTTTAGACTGCCCAAATTAGAAATGCAGACGTTAGAGTAGTCGCATATAGATTTTGTGTGAAATTGTGGGACCATAGAATCCGAGTGTATATAGAAAATTTCCTCCTAGTATGATGAAACGTGGTGACCCACCATTGAACGTTTGGCAGAACTGACCAAGCATGTGCTCGAATATGCTCAATATAAACACCGAGCAAGTTCGTGAAGCCAAGAAGCAGGAGAGACAAGATATGTGTGGTTATAATTTGACATGGGCATAGTAAAGCAAGTTGATACGATAGCTTTAGCTTCAAAAGTGGCAGCAGCCTAAGTAGCAACAATAGAAGATACTGACAGTCATTGCCATCTACATGTTTTTATCTGTCCCTTTAAAATATATGTTGGCAAGTTAACTGGAAAGGCTTAAAATTACAATTGTTTTTTTATGGATTGAGGAGGTGTGTCTCTAAAGAGGACATTGTTAAGAGAGGCCAGTTTAGCAGGCATAAAATCCCTTGATGAGGTTGAGAAATACTCCAAAAACAAGAAAACATGACGAACTACCATTTTACATTTAATGGCATGGGAAGGATGTAAGATGTCTCATGTCCACACGGCAGTTTTTCTTGGGTTATTTTTTTTTTAACAAGTGAGGATACTCTAGGAAAGTGTATGAATTTGTGACAAATAGGAAACAATGAGGCTTACACACGGTAAAGTAGTAGAAGAACTGTGACTGACATGGTAGAAGGATTCTAGTAGAATAGTCAGCTGCCTATCCACAAAAGGAAAACATCCATATACCATTTCCCATTGCCTAAAAGGAAATATAACATGCTTTGTCTTTGTGATCTCCTGACACCCACAAATTAGGTCATTACACAGAGGTTCCAAGAATATTTTTTTATCTTCAAGAAGTGTGAGATGGCCAAGTAGATAACATGTTTTCCTTCTTCATCTGCATGTTTAACAATTTTACCAGCCTATGGTTTGAGTGATAGTCATTCTCTTACTTTTTTAATTCTCTTATTTCTTAAGTGCTTTTTTTTTTTTGTAACCTACAACACTGTGTTCTATCATGATCATTCTTGCCCCACAATAATTTATTTCGTGTGAATCCATCACTAGAGAAGAGAAAATATTGAAAAGTGATACAGGTATAGTAAACACATTTTCTAAATAATGCATTGAAATGAAGATGCAAAGTATTTTAGGGTTTTCACCTGACTTATCTATGTCATATGAACTTTAAGGGAGAAAAAAAAACAAACTTAAGTGCAGTCACTTTCAGGTGTTCTCTGCTATTCTGCTTCTCCTCCTCCTCCCTTCTTCTCTAATGGCCTAGAGATGTTTATTGCTTTCTGATATCTCTCCTGTGCCCCCCTCCCACTGTAACGTTCTCTCCCTTTCACTACCGCTAACATCCGATTACTTCAGTTTGTTTTCCCTTGTGGTCTCCCAGCCTTGTCTTTAAGGTACATTCTGTTGTATTGTGTACAAGGAAGAGTGCCACAAAGTTAAGTTTTTCATTTTTCTTCTTTTATGTTGTGTTTGTTTTTGTATGTGATCCTTGAAAAAGGCCCACTTTAAAATGCACAGATGGTATGATGTAGTCGTTCTTAAACACAGGAACAAAATTTATTTCAGGATCTCAAGGAGCCTTAACGTTGGAGGCACTGGAGAAGCACAATGCTGCAACTGGGGGTTTCACAGAGGCTTCAGTGCAGGATGATTCCGCAACCATCGGAGGCACAACATTTAACACTTGGGCCACCAATCTGACTGGGTGTACCAATGCTACTTTTAGACGTGTTCATCGATATATAAATTCAAGCTCTTCAGTGCAGAAAGAGGTTTGGTTTTAGATAGAATATGGCTTCCTGATATAGGCTGTGGGAAGATCCAGAGGGGCAGTGAGGAGAAAAGGGAGCGGTGGTGGTGGTGTTGGTTTGGGGGGGGGGGCATCAGAATCAGTTGATGGAAAGTTTTTGGGGATGCTTGGGATATTGCCTGAGTGGTAGGGGTACGGTAAACAAAAAAAGGTTGAGAACCAGCAAACTAGATAGTGCAGCTTTAGTAATTATAACATTTAGAGTTTTTATTCACATTAATACATTTAATCACCAATATTGTTCCAGTTCATCAAATTGTGATTCAACCCTTAGATATGGCTACTGTCATCACTTTATAATCATTATGAAGTATGAACTTTAAGGGGGAAAAAACTTACATGCAGACACCTTCACATAGTCTCTGCTATTTTGCTTCTTCTCCTTACTACAGGAACTTAATAAAGAAGGCTGGCTAGTAAAGAGAATTAAACAGTGAAAACTTAAATATTTTGGACACATTAAATATCATGATAGTCAAGAGAAGACCGTCTTGGAAGGGTAGGTAATGGGAAAAAGAAAGAGGGGGAAGACCAAGGCAAAGATGGCTGCAAGACATCATTGATGATCTGCAAATGGATGCATCAGCAGCAGCCCATGTTGCTCACAACCGAGAGGCCTACAGAAGTGCTGTTAGGGAGGCAAAGTTCTGCAAGGGACATGCAAATGAATGAATGAGTGACTATCTAGCGGTGAGCACATTGGCCAGATAGTTCTGATTTCAACACCTTTTCTTGCTCAAGCAGACTGGTCTTAATCAGACAGTGATGTAGGTTGGCCTGGCTAGACCTTGTTTCCCAGGCTCTGATGGCTGCTCTAGAGCCCTTTTTGTCCACATTGAGAAGTGGTTTTTAGAGGAGATCAGATCTTGAAAGGCTGTTTTCAGGTTCTGTCTGGAAAACATAATAAATATAAAGGTAATAGAAATATATGTTGAAAATATTTGTATTCCAGAGGTAGAAAATATATCTTGCATTCACATTCATATAAAAATGTGCAATAATTTAGCACAGATTCATGATGGTTGTCTGAACAGACTTCAGAGTGTTATTCGGTCCCAGATCAAACAGTAAGTTCCCATAATACTGTGGTTATGGGGGATTCCAGGGCACTCTGGGATTCCTGGGAGTGAAGTTGCTGATTTAACACAGCGATGTTCCAACCTTGTCACAGAAAGCCATGTTACAGAAATAAATCGACTAGTGTTTGGCAAGTGCTGCCATGGTGAAAACCTCAAACAGGCTTTATTCATTTTCATATTAAAAAATCCTTTATCTTTATGTATTGCTGAATGAGGGCACACTCATACAGGATGATGATGATTTGAAGTCTTAACAGTGTGTGTCTGTGGCTGCATTCCATCAACCAGTCTATCTTCTGTGTGAAAAGGTAGTATTTGTATACTACCTGTACAAGTCTTGCCCACACACTGTACTGTACTGTGTTTGTGTGTGTGTGCTTAAACAGGTGAGCTGTGGTCACAGTTTCTAAATAGAATTTTTCTGAAGTAACATGTGAATTATTCTGAAGTAACACATGAATTATTCAGAAGCATGCAGAGGCATAAGGAGCACAAAATGTAGTGGTGCTGTTGGTGAGGGGCCAAAATCTTATACCCGTACTCAGAGAACAGCAAAACAGTTTTTGTAAACTTTGGAGGGTGGGGGGGGGGGGGAGATGTAAAACATGCAGGTTTCTTAAATACTTTTTTTTTTTCCCCTTTTTTTTTTTCAAGCACTTACTGTGAAAATGAACTAATGTCAGATAATTATTGCTCAGATTCTGGCTGTGCTGGCAGCAGTAACAGAGGTTATCAAAGAGAAGGGTGGAGAGGGTAAAGATGTGCAATATTTTGCAGTTCTGGTAAGAATTTTTATATTACATGTATTCATTTTTTTGTGTGACCTTGTGTAAATGTATTATTTAATGCTAATGAAGGTTATGTTCAATATATGTGATTACAAAAAGCAAAAAAATTATGTGAAATTTTACTAGTGTGAATTTAATCATTAGTCATCAGTACTTGTCCTAACCAAGAGCCCATCACTAAAGGCAAAAACTTTTCATTAAGATGTGGCCTTTCTCAGTTTCTGGGAAATGTCTGCCACACAGTTCTCAAATTCTTAGTTTAGAAATGTAACCATCTTGTGACACTGGCAGGCATGTAGGCTCTTTTAACCTACATGATACTTTAAGGAAAATGAACATTGTGTGGTCTGTGAGTTGTTGGTCTATACATTGTTTAGAGATTATAATAAATGTTCCTAATCTTATTGAGATAATGGATTAATTCATTTTTCTGTGGATGTTTCTTTTTCTTCAGTCATACTCTGTGTATTATAAACTTTAACTTTGTGCTTTCTTTGTGACTACAATATTTTGTGTCCATCTGTCAGGTTTCAAGTTTGCAAGAAGCAGATAAAACTGACACAAAAATGGCAATGGCTCATTTGTTAAGCATTGTTATCAAAAGGTAAGCCAAATTTAAAGAAAAAAAAATTAAGGTATACAAATAAATATCCACCCTCATTTATGCATGTGAAAGCTGGAAAACTAAAGAAATAGATTAGAAATTAGACTCTTTCGAAAACAAATGCCCAAGGAAAATACTCAGTATAAAGTGGAACGAATTCAAGAACAACGCAGAGATAAGACAGATGAGCAACAACAACCTGTCTCATGGGTGATCAGAAAAAGATGGACATATGTTGGTCATGTGATGAGAAGAAACAATCAGAGAATCCCCAAACAAGCTATCAAGTGGAGCACAAAGGGCCAAAGAAAAAGAGGTTGACCACATGAAACTCTAAAGAGGACATTATTAAGAGAGGCCAGTTCAGTGGGCATAACATCCCTTGATGAGATTTAAACTCGCCGAAGACAGGAAATCTTAGTGAACTACCATGCGGGCCCTATGTGACGTTTAGCAGCACGAGAAGGATGTAAGATACAGACAAATGTTACATCATAAGACTTGAGCGTTTTTTTTTTAGCTGTTACATGATTTTTTTTTTTGCAGCCAATAGAATGAGTTTCTCCAGTTAGGTTGTTGATACTTTTTGTCTAGAACTACATTAAGTACTGTACAGGAAATCATTTGATTCTGAAAGACATGGGTAAGGAAGGTGAAGGTAACTGAAAGATGGAAAAACTAGTAGAATAAAAGTGATTTATCTGAAAAGTTATTGTTCTGACTAAGAAGGGAATAACGGAGCCATGAAACTTGCATGTTATTTTACATGTTCAACAACTTGGCACATCGTTTATCAAATCACTAGATAGCTCAAAATGCTGCAAAATCCCGCTCCCATTTTTTTTCTCATTGACATTGACACTCATACGTTTCAGCACTCACTTGGCCAACAGTTTCTTCAAACCCAAATGCTCGTGATTTATAAACCTAAAGCTTTGCTTGGATATCTCTAGTGTCTCTGCGATTATTTTTAGCTGAAGTAAGTTGATCTGTCAGAATCATGACCATGATTAACAGGTTGACACTATTGAAGATCTTGTAGATCCTGCTGCATCTTTGGTCTCAAAATCTCCAAAGTTAGCACACCATATCTTCATAGTTAAGAATGATGGGTACATGTCACACAATGTTTGCAGTATATACTTACGGATTTTCTTTGCAGTTTTCAACAACAGGAACTTATGACGCATTTGGAAATTTTACACCTTTCGTTGACATGTTTCTGTCATTGATCTGAAAAAAGTAAAAATTAACGCTATGATCCTACAAATTGGCACTTTACGTTATAAAATAAAACTCATTCCAGCTACAGTAACAAAATTACACTCAGATAGTAGGACATGCATCAACCCAGTAAGTTTTCACCACCCCCTTCTAAAATTAAAAAAATAACGTTTCAGTTAGAAGTGAAGTATTTCACTGTAGTAGGAAAATGTTCAAATGTTAATTAAAATGTGTTGCTGTGTTTCAACTCACACAGTATAAAGTTTCCTTTTCCTGATGTGCGTTTTTTTTTTTAAAACCATACTTATGTACTTTTTTTTAAAAACAGCATGCACAGCTTTGATCAGATGAACTATATTTAATTCATTGGCAGGGTTCCAGTAGCTGTTCTGCAGAGCAGATTTTCACAAGTGTCTAAGGCCCTGTTGGATGTGATTACAGCTTGTGTTAAGCAGGAGGCTCTGTCCCCCGTCAAACCTGTGAGAAAATGTCGAACATTTCTGTCCATTCTAACTGATAAGTCTTTTTTTTTTTTTATACGGTAATTCTAGTGGTTACATTTAAGATTACGTATAATTTATTCTTATGTTCAGTAGGTTATATCACTGAAAAAAAAAGTTTCTTTCATTTACTGTGTACAGTAGCATTGGCAGCCATACATCATTCTTTTTGCAGCTCATTTGTTTGTCTTGTACCATACAGCATATTATCTCTTTATTTCTTGAGTTTTCTAGGGTGTGTCTTAACTTCTGTTTTCACACATGTTCACAGAAATGTTTTGTTTGTTTGTTTGTTAAATGGCTTTAAGTAGTTCCCATTGTTCTGAAAATTCTCAGAGGATTTCTTCACTTGTTTTTCTAACTGTCCATGGTATGTGTTATGTCTTACTCCTGAACTACATCTCTGTTGCCTCTTAAGTTTTGCACCCTCTCAGAGTTTCACCAGTCATGGAGTAGTGTCAGCTTTTGTTCATTTTTGGTTTTGAAATATTAATTTAGTAATCACCTTGTGCCAGCCTGCAATAGATACATTTGTATGTTCAAGTCCATAAGCTTTCAGAATAAGAAATATTTGGCAGGTTTTTAATTTGAAATATTAAATGGTGGATGTTGAGGGGGAAGAAGACAAATTATCATTGGCCTTAGTGGTCCGGATCATAAGAAAGGTTTGAAACCACAGTTAGCATGTGCATTTGGATAGCTTGTGATCTCCTTCATAAGTGTGGCTGTAACATGACTTGATGAACTGATTATCACAAAGAGGGGAGAGTGGTCAGTTTTGCTAAAAATGTATATGTCATGGTGAATGAGCAGAAATAAATCTCAGCTGGTGTCTGTCGCATAAGATTTATATGTGAGAGTAAATGTATATAAATGGAGCTTTTATTTCCAAGTATCAACATGTATATGAAGTTGCGGAATAGGTCCAAAATAAGTTATAGAAATACCCATATTGGCTTTTTTTTTTTTTTTTAGGTAAAATAATTTTATTCCATTCTGAGACGAAATGTTTGTAATCTTCAGGCTCTTTTGTGTTTAGCTAGCCTCCTTCGTGTACAGGACATAACCAAATGGACTGAGCCGTCTACAGAACATGCTTACAGAGCAATTTTAGCTTTCGTTTCTCACAGGAAACCAAAGGTAAAGTAGCAGATTTATTTAGAATTGTTTTTTTTTAACCAATAAAATAAAGTAGTGAGGTATTTTTCAAGATTCAGTGAGCAAAGGTGCTTTAGTATTCTGTTTTAGTAGCTATTGAGTTTATGCTTGATGTTCTGGATATTGAAGTCATGTTTAGACTGTTGAGCCACATATAAACATGAAACATGCAGTCTAAATGTTTCTTTTTTTTTTTCATCATCTGTTGTATTCTTGTTATTTAGCTGCGGAAGGCTGCACATACTGCGGTGAAAGTTGTTTTACGAGGCAGTTTGCTGATGCAGCAGACGCCTGCTCCATCTTGTCACCCAGCTGCTCCACTGACAGCTCAGCACTGCTTGAAGCAGATGGAGGCGTCTGGAGGTATATTAATGTAATGATATTACAGTGAATGCATTAACGTATGTTCTTGCTATTTTTAACTCTGATAGAATACTTGCAGGTTATTGATTCTCCTGTTATGCCTCAGACAGGTGCAAATTGTGCATTTGATGGTTACATAATGTAATTATATACATAAAGATATTCTGAATTTAAAAGTTTTTATGTAAATTATATATACATATATGTGGACTAGAATACATAGAGGCCTAACATCTTATCCCCATTATGCCTTAATGTCATGGAAACGGGGATTTTACATTTTTACTTGAATATTCTACAGTATAGCACTTCTTTCAACAGCAGCTGTTATTTATGTCATTTCACAACAATGGAATAAATTTATCTTATGAACTTTTTAAGCTGTTTTTATGAATGGTTATATGTTTTATTAAATGCATGATGTGTCAGTCTGGGTGACTTAGAAGGACTATCTCATGGTGTGGAATGTTTGCTTTCTCAGGATTGTCCAACAAAGTTGAAGTGCTACACATTCTGTCACTGTTGAAGGACATTCTCAGCCTGCTTTCTCACTCAAATGTGAAGTCTTTATGTGAAACTGTGCTGCGGGTCATGACGCTGACAGATTTGGTAAGCAGAGTGTCTGTCCTTGCTGGAGAAATTGTTGGTGATTGTAGTATATCTCTGGATACCTGCAGGGTAATTTAAATGGCATACAGCTGTGCATTGGTTAATCCAAGAAGGAAAATTGCATCACGGGTGTATGGCCCCATGACTCTGGTACAGTTCCTCAGAAGTTTGAATATTATCTTTGCGTGTTAAATCTTGTTTTGTGAGTATATTTCTTGCTAAATGAAGTGACAAGCGTTGCATACTTTGGTGTACATATATCTCTAATGCAGTCAGTTTTTTAACAGTGGAATACTATAGGTCTGTGACTATTTCATACTTATGTAGGATATTTTTTTTTCTGCAGTTTGTATTTGAGCTGTGTGCAGTAATGGCACCTTCTGCTTGTTTGTAATCAGTAGTTGAATTTCTGTGATGGTGCTTTAGTTTTGTACCAAGATTTCTTTTTTTTTTACATCTTCATTATGATTGTTTTATTATCTGAATCACAGATTGTGAATACACCAGTAACATAATGCAGTAAAATCCCGTTATAACTGAGCCTCGGTAACAATCAGGTCCAAAGGTCCAAGCCATGCTCCTATACATATATTTTATTCTGGATATAGAAGACTTTGGATATAATAGGCTAGTTTGTCAATCTCCTTGAAGTCTGTTATAACAAGACTTTACTGTAGGCCATCAGTTTTTATCTAGTTTCCCTTTGTTCTCATGATGCTTTGATGTGAATAAATTTTGGAAGTGTTTTACAGTTCCCCCAATTTTCATTTCCATCAGGTTGTAAGGTCAACTTGTATGGAGGTACTCTATAAACTGTTTGCAGCTAAACCCAGCTCCAAGACGGTCCCTGCAGAAATGAATGGCCAAATTTTAACGGTATGGATTTTCCTAAATTTAGATTAACTGAATTTATGTTTTAACAGTGTTAATAAACTTCATTACACAACAGTTGGTTGATTTGAGCATACATTTGCTTGTAAGGGTATTTTATACTTTATTTATTGAAAGTATTTTTTAGAGTTGGCGTATTTCTAGAGATTCAGCATCTCAGATTTAGTCTGTCAATCCTGTCACAACTGTCATAGCAGTTCAGTTAAGGATTCTCAAGCTGCTGTTGAGTAGGTGCAGTACACTGGGATATTCATTTCAAGGAGGATATTATGACACTTATGGACTTGACCAGCTTACACAGTTGATGATCCTAAAACATTTTAATTTTCTGTATTTGCAGTACTACAAGTGTTTCTCAAATACATTCACTGAAACTGACCAGCTTTGCTTTCTCATTTTGTAGTAAAACATAGTGAATTTGTGTGATTAGGTGGATCCTTATTTATCATAAACAGGCACTCTATGACTACCAGCCGTCAGAGAAAGATAGTCAGCCTATGATTGCCTGGCTCAGGGTAGTTGAAGCAGCAGCTGTAAACCTGGCGATGTGAGCAGTTTTTGTTTGTTATCATTGTTTGATAATCTGTCCACAACTTTGCTGTAATTCAGGCCTTTATAACATTGATTTTTTTTTTTTTTTTTAAGCCTTAGGTTATATCTGGAAACAATTTCATGAATATAGTTCACGCCAAAAACTTTTTTGAAAATAAATTTTCTTGTATAATTTTTATTATTATTATTATGAACAAGCAAATAAAAATAATTAGAGTTCAGTCTCTTGATGCTAAAGTATGTGAGAGTTTAGTTTTCATTGGTCTTAACAGTGCTCCTATTCTGACTTACCTAGCAACATATCAGCAGTTTATCATACTTTAACTCTTCCCCAGCCAGCATATTTATATTAACACTTCTGGTTTGTCAAGTTTCTGCCAGCATACTTATATGTACACTAACTTTGTTTCATTAAAAAGCCGGTGTAACTTTTGATTGTAAACAGTTTAGTGCGCATGTTTTGTGACATGTGTCGCCATTTTGAAAGAGTTATTAACAACGAGGGTCAAATGTTTCAGTCGAACGAAAAAATATCAATTTTTTTTTTTTTGTGACTTCGGAGGTAAACATGTCCCGCTACGACTAGACCACTGTTCATGAATTCACCCCAAGTAGATTTAGATTATTAGATGGACTGGAGAAGTAGTTAGATAATAAATAAATTACATTTTGAGGGTTATTTCAGACTAATTACTTTAGTATGCCACACAACAAGTTGGTAAACAAGTCGATCTAGGCATTGCTGATGGACAGTAGTACACAAATATCAGCTAAAATCATCACGCTACATATTTTTTCCTAAAAACTCTTCATTTATGAAATCTTCTTACATTTATAGATATTGTGATGCATAATACGTATACATAATACTTGGAAATAATTTGTTAATTCACTTTTACAACTATACCCCCTACATATCAAGACCCACGCTTTTTTGTCTGGCCAGATTGGAACATCCATGTTTTTCCCTCCGGCAGGGAAAGAGTTAATATATTACAAGCGTAGGTACCCAGACTGGTTATAATTTTGGATGGGCAGGAATAAAATAAATATGGCTATATTGTTATCAGTGATAATGGTTATGAGGAGGATATAGTTTAGAATAATTTAATTTAATTATTGTGAATATAGGCATGTAGATAGGTGTTGTGAATATAGACATGTAGTTGGGTATTGTGAATATAGACATGTAGTTGAGTATTGTGAATATAAGCATGTAGATAGGTATGAGAAATAAAAAGAACAAAAGTTGCAACTAACAGGACACAGGAACTAGTATAGTAGCTCAACTCTGTTACTGCTTCAATGTTTGTATGCCACAAGGCAGTTAATATTTTCATATGTTAATTTGTGGATGTTTTTTTTCCATTAAGGTTTTTTAAAATCCAATTTCATTAAGGTTAATTTGCCAGCAGTCAGTATTTAATTGTATTTTGTTTTAAAAATCATATATCTTTGCTACCGTCATGAACAACATTCCTTCTGCAATAATACTGATCACTGCCACATTGGTATATAATTTGTAAAATACTGACCGTGTAAATGAGTTCATTATTTAAACAGATTAACAAAATGTTTATCAGATTTAGTGTTTGCTTATAATTGTTGATGCGTTGCTTATAATTGTTGATGCTCAGTTCATCTAGCTTTTATAGTACTGTCATGTATTTGATTTATCATTCTGTATTGCATCCTTCAGCCAAAATGCAGAGCTGTGTATTAGTCACTTGCCACGCCTTTTCTCCACCTGCATGGCATGTCTGCTTTCTGATAGACATGATGTGGCAAAGACAGCTGTTGCCACCATGAAGGTTGTGTATTATTTCATTAATTTGAACATTTTACAGTATGTATAATTGGAAATAAGCATAATAATTCTTCTTCTTCTTCAGCTTACTGAACCATTAAGGCTCATTGCTGCATATAAAGTTCACCTCCATTCCTCTCTATTCCTAATCTTCACTCTCCAGTTGGTGACACCCATTTCTTTTATAATCCTCTACTATGTTGTCTTTCCACCTCTGTCTTGGTCTACCCCTTGGTCTTGTTTCCTTCATATCTTGTGCATACATAATTTTTGCTTGTTTCTCTTCTATTCTTTCTACATGGCCTAATAATAATTATCTAAATTCTCTTTTGTTTACAGTTTTTTTTTTTCCTGATGAATTTATTACTTTCTTACAAACTCTTGGTTGGTCATGATTACAGCTTATAGATTTACCGGTACCAATCTTTTGGGTGATTTGAAGTATTTGGAGAATTTTGAAGTAACTAAGAAGTTAACAGTGCAGTTTAACAGTAAAATAAAAATGAGAGTGAAGCCATGTGTATCATGTGCCTAACATAGTACACTATTACTTAAAATATAGACACAGGAGAGTTCATTCTAGGGATGGTAGTGGTCTTGATAGTTAGCTAAGTTAAGTGCATGCTTTTTGTTCTTTGAGATATTTCACAGATATGGGTTTCATAATGTATCATCAGTGCTAAGTTTAGGGCATCATTAACTTGTCTGTTCTGAAAGAGCAAACCCATTTTAATCTTGCTGGAGGCCTACATGAAGTTCTAAAACATTCAGCTCAGGCAGAGAGGTCAAGTACTTGTGTGGGTGTGTATGCGTGCATGCATGAGTGTCTCTGTCTCTCTCTGGAAATAGCTTGACTTTCTTATTACATTTGGAAGTTTGTCCCACAGTTTGATTTATTAAATGTTGACTTTTTAGGTACTTCTTCTGGAGTGTGTGGAGACAAGTAAAGCCAGATTGACTTCTGACAGCTCTAACAACCAATCATTGACTGCCCTGCACAAAGTGATTAAATCCTTGGAGACTGGCCTCAGTTATCAGTTCCATTCAGTGTGGGCTTTAGTTTTTCAGCTGTGGTCTACAGTTTTCTTGGTGAGTTGTAGCAGCTCATCATTTGCTTTCAGGAAAACTAATAAGCAGATTTTCTGGTATGATCACATGTTGTATCCTAGCATCCACATGTTAACAGATATGATACAGGTGTATGCAAATATTGTTACCATCTCAGACAGCAAGTAATTCATTGTCAGTGTTTCTGGCACCTTACAGAGACACACCCTGCTTAATACCAACTGTACTGTAACTAATCTGGTACAGAGTCTTAGAAAATGCATTTTGGAATAGCAAAATATTAAAATACGTACACCTAATCTGATATGTTTGTATATCTAAAAAAAATGTGGTAAACTTTTTTTAAAAATGTCTTCATATATGAGATAAATACTTAAAGGCCCATAAAATATGATATACTTTATTAGAACTTAAAGAGGAGGCACACCTTGCATTGGTTCCCTCAAGTGTCATGTTGTCCCTTGATTTCTTGAATACTTGGATCAGATAGGAAACCTAAAGAAAAAAGGACGACATGTACACACTGTGCATTATAAAGATCCCAAAGTTGGTAGAAATTGTGGATTATAGGCCTGATGATCATTGTCTTGAAATTTCGTTCAGAGTCATTGTACTCCGTGCTTGAGACAGAAAACAAATAAGTGCTTCAGATGTGATTGCAAAAGGAGGACATTATTATATTGTGTGCTTGATGATTAAAAATAACTTGGGATATGTTACAGATTTACAAAGATATATTTTTACTAAAAATTTGGTTATAGAAATGTCCTAATGAAGTGCGTTTATGCAGCAGCGTTTAGTTAGCATTTCTTAGTAGTTGTATTTGTTTTGTGAGTGTAATTTTTCTTGCACAGACATTTTACTGGATTGTTTCACATTACAGGTGATTGGTAAAATCATGCCAAGAATGCTGATGAAGGTAAGCATATTTTCATTATAAATTGCAACATTTTGATTCCCTAAAAGGTGGCTGTGCCAAAACTAACAAAAATTGACCTTTACCATATAGGTTTGTGCTACATTTTATGCATGTTGTTAAACATTTTTCAACCATTTATTTTCTTCTTATTGCTGCTTGGGGTAAACAACCATTAAGCTCTCAACTTTGGAGTGTGCCCCAGTGAAAACTTGAAAAGCACTGTGTACACTATAAATGACATTTCTTTTTTTGGTCTCTTATTATTATTGCAGTAAAATGACTTAAAGTCAAACTTTATAATCTGCAGTCTGATTTGTACTTTATACACAACGTGTATCTCAAATATAGCTTGTAGATTTTTACCATTTAAGATGTCTTTGTCATGGCAAAATTGTCATTTTAGGGACCAAAATGAGCTTGTCTTTTCTTAATTCCATTGAACATAACAGCACTTGTAAATAAATAACCTTAGATTTAGTCATTCTGTCAGCCTAACAATTCAGAGTGTTTCAGAGATAACAAGATTTTATTTTAGTGTTACAGTTGTTTAATGTGAAGATATTTTTTTTTTTTTCCTGTATACTTACTGCAGTGCCTGTCTTCCATGGGTGACCTCCGTGATACTCCACATTTCTCATATAAAGGTGAAATGGACCATGCCATTGGCAGTGCAGTGAAAGCCATGGGTCCTCGCTTGGTGTTGGAGGCTATACCTTTAGGCATCACTGGCGAGAAGTAAGCTTTGTTATATTACAAAATGAGAATTGTATTTTCAGTCTTCTGCTCTCCATTTGTTTTCTCCATAATTTTGTTGTGAGATTTTTTTTTATATATGTGGTGGTATAGGAAAGTTCTTTGACTGTACTTGCCTTGACCATTTGACAGATACTCATGGGATATTACTTCATGAATGTCACTACTTCTAAGCCTGCAGAGTCAGTCTGCAACTTGGCATCATACTTATTATCCTGTTTGTAGCACAAATCCTTCATAATTTGCACATGTTCATTTTGTACGCTTGGCTTTGTGTTAGGACCACTCCGCAATCATTATGATGGGTGACAAATCTGAACATCAAATTTTGCATGAGGCTCAGCAAATCTGTTGCCGAAACCACTCTCAAAATGTTTTTTTCAGACTTTTGGAAAACATTCTATAGGTCAGACACGGGTTTTTAAGTGGTATGTGTATTTCAGGGATGACTGGAGAGCCTTTATCTGTGGCCTGTGCTCTCAAGGGAGTGAAAGGTGATGATGATGTATCTGTTTAAGATGATAACATTCAGGGCAACCAATCACCAGCAGCATGGCAGAAAATGTGGAGAAAAATATGTGAACTCACACATGAGGACCATCACTGAACAATTCATCAGCTTTCACACTTAATTGAATGCTCGGAGATCCTCATGAAAAGCCTGAGCATGCATCGTGTTGCTGCAATTTCTTCAGGGTCTTGGCGTTTGCTCAGAAGCAGAGGCATGAGCTTTGAGTTTCATGAGATGGCTAACAATCCAGAAGGATGATAACTGGCAATGAAATTTAGTCTATGGCTGTGAGAGAGAGAGAGAGAGAGAGAGTCTGTCATAAAATCCAGCTTAAGATATTAAATTCTGTTGAAAATAAAATTGTGTAAAATGTAATGAAGTAGTTTATTCAAATTATGAAGTATTTAGTGTTTAAACAAGTGAGCTTTAACTCATCATCATCTTTTTTGGATACAAAAATACAGTTCTGCAGATAGAATGTGCTGCTGGTTTTTAGCAGTGTCAGTTATGACATTAGTAACCCTGTTACAGATTGTTTAAACAGTTGGGTGTTGTTGACACAGAAAACAAAATGAGAACCTCTCCCAAGCCATTATGTGGAGCAATAAAGAAAATGTTTCGAACAAGTTCATAACTTTCAGTAAATTTTTCTTTCTTTAAATTGAGTAAATTACTATATGGAATCATTGTACAGACTCTACGTATCTTTTATAGAAGATATAAATTATTGTAAACTCCACACAAGACTTTTAAAATATCCCTGTTATGTGTGTGAGTGGGTGGATGGATAGACAGTGCTATGTGGTGAAACAGGCAAAAAAAAGGAAAGGAAAAAAGATATTTTTCTTTTTTTATATACTTGATATTTAAGACACTGATTTTAAATGATCTTTCAAACGTTCACAGTTTGTAGCTTACTGAGTGTATATTATATTTTGAAGTGACAAATGTCACTCAGTTTATTACAGCAACTGAAATTGTCATGCTTTTTATGTGTTTCATTGTTAAGCGACAACTTGGAATTTCCTCGAGCTTGGATTCTGCCTGTGATCAGGGACAATGTTGCCAGAACTGAACTTGGTTTCTTCACAGCATATTTTCTTCCATTAGCTGCCAAGTTTAAGAAGACAGGTATGTGATCATGATTTTTGAGAAAAAAATATTAAAACAGGTCTTTTCTGGTATATTTTATTTAACTTTTATTTTGTTCTGATTGTGATTTGTTAGCATGAAAGTAGTGATGAAGGGGTGAGATTGACTGAAGTAGTTCAAAGTCTCTGAGAGACAGCTTTCCTTTCTTTTTTTAAGTCTCTGAGAGACAGCTTTCCTTTCTTTTTTTTTTTTTTGTTTCCATTTGTTCAATGTTGAGTTTGCTTTTAAAAAATTCTTCCATTTACTGTGAATGTTAATCACCATGTTATTAGAATTACAGACAGAACTGTATTTGGCAGTGATTAAGAACAACAAATGTGTAGGCTTATCTTAGTGCCTTTATGTGTGTAAATCAAACTCTTACATGTGTAGGAATTATTGGAAATGTGGGATCATGCTGAGAGAAATGCAAACTTCTATACACTAGCAGTGGAAAAGAAAATGAACTTCAAATGTGTACTGGTGGAGAAGACTTTAGACTGAAAAACTTGACAGAAATGGAATAGGCAGTATGGTACTTCCATGATGAAAAGAATGTTAGTGGAAACTACAGAATAGATTCTTCTAAGATGTTAGGACTAGTGTTAAAAGAAACAGTTCTTTTGCATTGGGAATGTTATATAAATGTTGGAAATCAAAACAGCTCCAGTATACATATAGGCACTTGGATGCTAGTACAAATGGAAATAGCAAAAGCTTACTACTACTTACTTCTCCTTTTGTTGAACGTAGCTTGTGGCAAAAAAAAAAAGTAATAAAAGTAATATGTTTTCATAATGGTCCTGTAATTCCTCATTTTTTAATTTCTCTCTCATATCCTGCAGCCGACACATGTGCCAGTGAGAAACGAATTGCGGAGTCAAAGGCCTATGATGCTCTTCAGCTTCAAATCTGGTCCATGTTAAAGGGTTTCTGTGATCATCCAACAGATTTAAAACAAGTTTGTATGCCTTCCTTTAAGTCAGATAGTGGTAATATTAAACATGGATTGAAAATCCAATATCTTGCCACTTGCTTCTGCTGAGAAAGATAGATGGCAGGATGCCACTTTGCCATACTTGTCATTACTATTCCTTTTAGTTTTTTTTGTTTATATGTATGTATGTATAAGATATATTTTATCCTCATTGATAAATTGTTTATTAAAACTGGTCTGTGTAATGCTAATCAGAAGTTTGTTAAGTTGTTTATCAAAACTGGTCTGTGTAATGCTAATCAGAAGTTTGTTAAGTTGTTTATCAAAACTGGTCTGTGTAATGCTAATCAGAAGTTTGTTAAGTTGTTTATCAAAACTGGTCTGTGTAATGCTAATCAGAAGTTTGTTCTGATACTGTCAGAGTTTTCAGGGTATAGCCAAGACTTTGGGTACAGCACTGAGTGACAGGGAGGACCTGAGAATGGATGTTCTGGGTGCCCTGCGTTCTCTTGTTTCATGCAGTCTGGAGACAGGTCAGCCTTTTCCTTCCTGCATGATCTGACATTTGTTTTCTTTGTGTTGCTTGGTGTACATTTCCTTAGGAGGCTGACCAGATGATTTGGTGGGGGGAGGGGAGGGGGTGGGAATGGCAGCTGAACAAAGGGTAGCTTCAGATAGAGCAGCATACATCATGCTAATAATGTGACACATGGTGAATGAACATTTTCTGTACTACATTCTAGCATTAAAATTGCTTCTTATCAAAGTAACTTGCTGTGTATTGTTATCAAACAAGATGTAGATATTCAAGATGTAGAGTGTGAAAGTATGTGGAAAAACCATGAAAACTTGTAAACCTAGAAAACTTGAAAATGTAGAAAGTTTATTTATGGTATAAAATAAACATAGATATTTTCTGGAGACTTGGGGTGATTGCTACTCTTTTGATCATTGTTTCTTGTAGAAGTTCAGGGATAGTTCGATCCCTGGGTTTGTTTTGACAGACTGTGTTAAATTGTGGCTTTGTTTTGCCACATAGTGGTTTTATTTTGGCAGATTGTGTTAAATTGCGGCTTTGTTTTGGCAGATTGTGTTAAATTATGACTTTGTTTTGGCAGATTGTGTTAAACTATGATTTTGTTTTGGGACATTGTGGGTTTGTTTGCTGTAGGATTAATTTTTTTCGTTCCGTTGATAGATGCTGACAAATCTGAGGTTGGGAGATTTGCCAAGAATTACTTGCCCATTTTGTTCAACCAGTTCACCACTGAGGGCATGAATGAGGGCACACGTCTGGCCGTGTTAGAGACAATTAAAAAATACTTTGTAGTTGCTGACAGTAAGGTATGTATTATGGTTTGTTGATTTTTTTGTGATCTTTTATTCAATCTTTTATAATGTGCTTATAAAAATATGTTCATTAACTCTTTGTGTACTCTGGGTTTTTTCCTGAAATGACCAATCTCACTGGGGTAAATTTCATAAAGTGGAATGGGATGGCTGTCACATTTAGAAGTATCACAAAGGCATAGTCTGAATCGCAGTATGACATTTTATACATTAATGAAAACATTAATTAAAGGAAAAGTTTTATATTTTTCTAATAAAATTGTTACTAAGTTATTAGTATATAACAGAAAAAAGAGCTAAAAATTAACTCTTTCCGTGCGTATGGTTGAATTTTCGACACTTCCGGTGGTCCCAAGTGTGCGTATGGTCGAAAATTCGACATTGTTTGTTTCATTAAAACAAGCAGTGTAACATTTAGATTGTACATATTTCGTCCTCGATTCTGGTGACACTTTCAAAATGGAGAATGTGTGCCTAGTTACGAGCGATGCCGAGTGAGAACAAGGACGCGAAGCATGGAAATTTTTCAATTTTTGATGATGTAAATAGGGGTATGGGCATAACCTATGGCCACCCCGGTTCTCCTGAATGTTTTCTAAGTAGATTTAGACATATTTAGACGACTGGAGAAGTAGTTAGGAGTAGTTAGGAGGTTATTTCAGACATTCATTCAGTGAAAATGCAATACGGAGTCACAATACGAGATTGACAAGTAGATCTACACATCTTAGATGGTACGTAGGGGTAAGTAGCGCGAATCTAGACCTAGCCAATGGTGAGCTGGCCACAATCAGTCTCTAAAACATCACATTACTTCTTTTTTCCTAAAAAACTCTGCATTTATGAAATTTTCATTCATTTAGCTATACTTTGACACATATTACGTATACGGAAGTACATGGAAATACTGTTTTCCATTCCATTTTACAACTATACCCCCTTACTGTCAAGACCCACGTTTTTACTCCCGCACACAATGACATGTCCGTGTTTTTCCTCCCGCACGGAAAGAGTTAAGAAGAAAAAAACGGAAAATTATGATGAAAATTTTTGTGACTTACCCCTCAACTAATCCGCTTTTCATGTATCTAGCATATCCAAACTGAATAAAATTTTACACAAACACCATTTCCTCCAGAAAATATACGCTAATTATTTATTTACAGTTTACAATACACAAATAACATGAAAACACCCATGGGTGGCGGCTTAAAAGTGTAGAAACAAATTTTAAAACTTTTCAACATGACTCTCAATTTTCACAGTGTGGGACCTCATGTAAACGCTATAACATACTGGAAGTTTGGCCAGGTTTAAGCAAGTTTGATTAAATTCACATTTATAAATTCTGTATATCAGATGTAACAAGAGTTAAATTTTATTTTCTTTCAGAGTTCAAAACTATGCAGTGTTTTCATATTTCTCACTACTTCCTCGTATTCTTCTTCTCTGTTTTTCTATGAACATTTTTGGATGTGATTTTAAGCTTGGAGAAAGTTATTGCCACTGAATTCTAGCAAGGGTCACGTGTGCTTTATTTATTATTTTCAAATTTTTGGTGCAGAATGGAGTAAAGCTTCTTGAAGGTCAAAAGTAATGCTGCATTATCAGGGAATTATTAAGTTTGATTTAGGCACAGAATTGAAAAGATTATTAAAATTAATGTGCTGAAGGGTTTAAAATATTGGAGAGCAATGTAGTATTTGTTCTTGAGAAGACTAGAAAAATTCATGAATTAATTTTGTTTTTCTCAAAGCTGTTGCACACTTTTCTGGATAAATGCTTGGAGAAAATGGGAGAGCTGGATTCCAATGTATTCAGAAAGTAAGTCTGCAGATTTTAGTCTCATATTTTCAGTAATAAAAGATGTGAATGCCAGAGTGTATTCTAAGTAGGTGGTCACATTCACAGCATTTTTATCAGATTCAGTCACAAGCAGTGTTTGAAAAATCACATTTTACATGTGGTCTGAGAAATACATATGAGGGGTGATTGAAAAGTTCTCAGCATAAGGTACAAATACTTGAAACGCACAGTTGATGTTAAGTGCATTTGTAGATAAGGTTAATGTAATATTAAACACCAAGTTTCAAGAAATTAACTGCAACCAATTTTTTTTTTTACGGGTTACTGATGTGATAAGGGGTGGCAGAAATTGAGAAAATGGATAAAATTTCTCGTCAAGCAGTCATTCGCTACCTCGACATCAATGGCTTATCATTGAAGGAGATCCATGAGGATATGATAGAGACTCTAGGGGAGAGTGCTCCTTCTTACAGCACAGTGAAGAAATGGGCAGCTCAGTTCAAACATAGAAGGGAGAGTCTGGAAGATGATCCCCGTCCAGGAAGACCAAGAACGGTAACCACTGATAAACCACCAGCAGAATCCATGACATGATAATGGAGGATCAACAACTAACTGAGCGGTACATTGCTACTGAGTTGGTCATCTCCCAGGCCATTATTCACAATGATCTTCAAATGACAAAGGTCTCTGCTTGATGAGTCCTGAAACTTCTTAGAGCTGATCACAAACGACAGCGTCTCAACATGTCAAGAGACAATCTTGGCCATTTTTGTGCAGATCCTGAAAAGTTTCTTCAGCAGTTTGTAACTATGGATGAGACTTGGGTTCATCATTTTCAACCAGAAACCAAAGAACAGTCAAAGCAGTGGAAACATCATGGATCCCTCCCCCCCAAAGAAAGCAAGGGTGGTTCTGTCTGGAGGCAAAGTGATGGCTTCCATCTTTTGGGATTCAGAAGGTGTGCTTTTGGTAGACTATCTTCAAAAGGGCAGAACGGTCACTGGAGCCTATTACGTTAATCTTGTGAAGGAACTGCAGGTCAAACTGAAGGAAAAGCGTCGAGAGGAGTCATCTTTCATCAAGACAATGCTCCATGGAGTTCACAAGTCTGTGGTGGCAATGGCTGCCATTCGTGAATGCGGCTTCCATCTTCTTGAACATCCTCCTTACTCCCCAGATTTTGGCCCCTTCGGACTATTACCTGTTTACCACACTCAAAAAGGACCTCATTCATTTGCATGTCCTTTGCGGAACTTTGACTCCCTAACAGCACTCCTGTAGGCCTCTCGGTTGTGAGCAACATGGCCTGCTGCTGATGCATCCATTTGTAGATCATCAATGATGTTTTGCAGCCATCTTCGCCTTGGTCAAAAAGGAGCTCAGTGGTCGCAGATTTGCTTCAGATGATGATGTCATTCATGCTGTAGACCACTTTCTACTGGCACAAGATGCTGACTTTTACAAAGAAAGGATCCGTATGCTCTAGGATCACTGGACTAGGTGCATAAATTTGCAAGGGGACTATGTTGAGAAATAACCCCAAAAAAAGTTGTCCATAAATAATCTATTGTACCTTATGCCAAAAACTTATCAATCACCCCTCGTGACAGAATTTCAGTATTTAAGATTTGTAATAGATAAACTGTAGTATAAAATTCCATTATTTTTTCTTGCAGCATTGCACTGCTAGATCTATCCATAGCTCTGATTCCCTATGCAGGCTCGGAGAGACTGAAGAGGATGTTTGAACTTGCACTGCCTCGAATACAGGTATGTGAGTTATAGAGAATACAGGTATGTGAGTTATAGAATGTATAAAAATATCAAAATGCCAGCTGATAGTCTAGATTTAGATCTATAAAGGTATGAGTTGTGAACCAGTGTCATTGCACATGGTCAGTCTATAAGTGCTCTGCTGTCTGGTCAGCAGTTTACCAGAATCTGCAGACTAGTGTTGTTATCAGCACAAACTCCGTACCAGCATCATTCATCTTCTGTCTCAGAGCGTTAACCCTGGTACATATTTTTTCTTGAGGCTGGGTGAATCCCGGGCGTTTTCTGCAAGTCTCTGTTTGACTGCCGCTGCTTAGATTTATAATATATTGGAAATCCTCTGTCTAATATAAACCTTCATTATCATAATTTATCACCTTTGATAAAAGTATTTTTATATAGTTAGACTGATTAACCATTTTTTGAGGTGCAAAAGTGAGCTGTGACAAATGTATACCCTGGGGATACTTGGTAGTAGAAAAACTCATTTGTATGTGTCTGAAAATGCAGTCTGAAGATAAAACCATCCAGAAGAAGTCGTACCGTGTCCTAGAAGAAATATGCAGCGGGAAAACGGCAGCCTGTGTGGAACTCGTGTCTTCATCTCTGGACAAAGTCACAGAAACCCTGCTCCACTCCTTGTCCAAGTCTAGCCCATCATCTAAAGCTGTAAGTGGATGCATTTATGTTGGCTTTTTGTGAATATAATAAAAATATATGATTTTCTACTAATTAATGCAAATAGGCATTTTTAAAAAAAAAACCGAGTTGATCGCAAAAGAGAAGCTTGTCTTAAATTATTGGAAATAAATGTATTGACTGAAACAGGTTTTAAATTGAGAAAGCTGTCACATCACTAAAAGTAGACTTACTAATCCAGTTAGCTTTTGCAGACCAGTGTTTAATGAGGGGGAAAGGAATTTTTTTTTTTTTTTCTTAAACTGAAATGTTAAAGTGGTTACATTTATGTGTAGAAATAGTTCTGATCAGTAAACATGAGAAGAATAATCTTATACAGCTCTATTGTCCAGACAGTGTGGAATAGCAATATCACCATGAGAGGCTGTATGTCATGAGTTAGTGTTAACATTTTTGTAATAAATGGTTTGAAGTTGGTGAGAATGATGTGACTAACACAGCCTGCTTGTGTTAACTCTTTCTCCACAGCCCAGACTTCGATGTCTGATTCATGTTTACAAGACCCTGCAGGAGAAGAATATGTACCTGTTCATGGCAACTCTGCCTGAGGTTAGCTTAAGTTGTTGTCATATCATGAACTGTCAGATCATGTTTAATTTTCCTTTCACAGGATTTTTGTAGGGGAAAGTATGAATATGTGTAAATCAGTATATCAGGACACTTGCCTACCAATCAGAAGGTCCCTGGTTTGATTTTGGACTCAGGTGGAATTTTTTTGGACAGACCAGCACCAGATTTAAAAAATAGGTACCAGGGGTTTCCTTAGGAAAACAAAGGCATTGAGTTGAGATGCTGGCATCCTGACCTCAGATGCTGTATTGACCTAGAAATGTGAGGACACTAAAACTTCATACCCCTAGAGCTAACTGAGCTAATGCATTTCTCAAGGAAAAAAAGGTTGTTTATACAAGCTTCCTGTCATCCAGGGATTGTTTACTGAAGCTTCTTTTTTGTCTAAAGATTGTTTATAAATGCTTCTTCTTATCTAAAGATTGCAGAGCTTGTTTATAGAGGTTTCTTATGATTGAAAGATTGTTTATAGAGGTTTCTTATGATTGAAAGGTTGTTTGTAAAGGCTTATTATCTAAAGATTGTAGAGATTGTTTATAGAGGTTTCTTATGATTGAAAGATTGTTTATAAATGCTTATTATTTTAAGATTGTAGAGATTGTTTATCAAGGCTTCTACTTATCTAAAGACTGTTTTGCAGAAGTTTCCTGTCATAAAGCATTTCCCTTGCAGGTCTCCATTTTAGGGTTTGTTACATATTTAGTTATGTTTCTTCCTGCCATTTAACTAAAGAGTTCAAGTTACACAGTTAATAGACTGTTAGAGCAGCATATATGTTTTAATGAGGCCTTGCTGTTCTCCATAAAACTGGCACTAAATAGTAGTTCTTCCTTTTAAAAATATTCGAACAAAATATATTTTTATTTCATTGTATGACTATCAGGCCATCCTATGTACGAAAGAAATTGGTGTGAAAGCAAGAGCGGCAGCTTATGAATTGATCATTGCAATGTCTGATACTTACATCAGATGGCATCCAGACATCCCAGAAAAAGGTAAGGGTTTTCTTAGATTGACTGTCTAGAAAGTGTTTTGGTTAAATTGATTAGTTGTTTATATGAAGTAAACTTTTTTTGATATAGAGATGTAGGTCAGATGTGGTTTTCAGCAGAAAATTTTGCTTTCATTCTTGGTTAATAATGCCTACAGTTTTTAGTTTTAGTCTTTCTGTGTGTGTTTTCCCATGTGTTTTTGCTGTTCTCTATATTCTCCATGGTCATCAAGAAAACTTATGCTGTTCTCTAGGATTACTACTTTTGATTAACTTGAAGATTTAACCATTGCTTCTGTGATTTTTTTTTTTTTAATCAACTGGAGTAATTTATTTCATACCTGCTTTCTTTTTAAACAGATAGAACGTAAGATGCTGATCTTCTCTTTATATTTTTTTTTATGTATGTATGTATGAGTTAAGACAATGTTCATTTTTGCAATTAGTGATCTATAGCTGACTAGGACTTTGTCCCACCTCTCCACTGATAGCCCCTACCAACAGGCCTAGCCTGGCCAATGGGACAGGGATTGCCATTTCTGCATATTTGTATCAGTATTGTTTTGATGGTGTCTTGAATTTCCAGCTTTTGTCACATTAAGTCTGGAATTCTATTACTGGGACACTGTTTCCTCTAGATTTTCATGGTATGTCTCTATAGCTTCTACCTCGGTCCAGTCCCTCTTACTTGGTCAAGAGGTGCAGTTCTGCACAGACTCGGTAGCCTTCGTTCTGAAGTTACACATGCGTGTGTGCACATTTATTTGTGTGTATTGTAAACCAGTTTTTGCTACCTAAATAGTATCTACAAAGTGCCAGAACATATTGAACAGCTGATGTTGGGGGACATTTTTTAATGTCTGTTTTAATGGATGTGGTTTGATGTGGTGTGTGTTATTGTATTTGCTATTTAATTTTTGTCTTGCTGTGCTGAAGTAGATGAGAAATATTTGGCCATGTGTACTGTCTTGGATTTCAGAAAGCTTGGCAGAGTTTGTGAGTAAAGTACTGGCTGGTCTTGCTGGTTCTCCTCACATGATTAGTGCCACCTTGCTGGCCTTGACCCGCATTGTGTATCACTACCGAGGTAAGTTGTCGCTCAGGTTTTGTGTCTCATTGATCACCAGCACTAGCCTCATCCACATGTGAAGTTTTCATGTGAAATGAGTGGCCAAATCACACAAGTCACTATACTTACTATTCATATCCTAAGCCTTAAAGCTACCATTCATTGGCTGAGCAGTCACTTGTCCAGTACACTTGGAGATGTCTTGCAGGGCAGTATTAAATCCTCACTTGTCATGGTCAGCAGCCAGCCTTTGTATGGTGTCTCAGCTGTGTTGCATTCTGATCATCTTGTAAAACAGCGTCCTTTCAAAGTTTAAAATTTTTTTTTTTTTTGGGGTGGAGTGAATGAAATTTGCAGTATGAGTGTTTGCATCTAAATTAGAAATTACATGAAACAGGGTAATTAGATAAAACTGTAAATGTTTTAAAAATTAAGGTCAGATATGCTTCATGGGAAGCTGAGCCACACAAATAGTTAAATGATGACATTGGTGCTTTTTCTGCAATGTGGAGGTCACGATGGAAACCATGGCTGTGACAAAAAGTTCTGAACTGGATACAGTCACAAAACTACACACAAACATGCATTTTGAGTGACTCTACAAATATGTATTAAAAAAATGGCTTCCTGAGATAACAGAAACTCAGTTACTTGCAGACATTAACAGATTTATCAGTTCATTTTTATCCCAGGCCCCTTCACATGTCAGCTGACTGACTCAGCTGTTGTAGAGGAAGGGCAGGCAATGGATCGGGCCAACATCTTCAACGCTATAAGAGAAGCTAGTTGGAAAAACACAACACTGACAACTCAGACTTGGCTTTATGGTCAACAGTGAAGGAATCGAGGGGGAAACTTTGTGTGATAGAACATGAACGACTAAACAAAAGCTCAAGAAGGATGGTCAGTCAGCGCAGGATGGGTGTCATCAGTTATTGTATGCTGTTATATATTGAAAAGGAGATTGGTGCACCCATGGATGTTTCAGGAGTGCAGAAATAATGGAAATTTCCTTCATAACCAACTGACTGAGTCACACATGAGGTGGTTCTGCTGATTAACAGATTCATGGAGGCAGCCTGTCTTTGTCTAGATGGCTGAGCATATAAATACAGAAGGGAAATAAATATGCTTTTAAAATACAACACTGTAGCATTTACTGACCAAAAAAAAAAAAGATTAAATGCATTTTATGCTGTTGTTTGGCTTTATAATTTTTTTTTTCCCTAATCCTATGTTAAAACAGAGAGACTGACTGGTTCAGTTCTTGACAACATGATAGACAGTGTGTGCTTGTTGTTGGCATCCAAAACCAGGGAGATTATCAAAACTGCTTTGGGTTTCATCAAGGTGTTATTATCTGCTTATGAGAATACAATACTGGCAGCACACCTGAAGGATTTGGTAGGTCATATTAATTTTTATTAATTTTTTTTTTCACTTTAATTCTCAAGCATTTTTTTTTTTCTGTCTGAGGCTAAAGTTGTTTGGCTACCAACAGAATCTGGAGAGAACTATGAACTTATCCTAATTCTGCTTGGCTGCCAACAGAATATGGAGAGAGCTATGAACTTATCCTAATCCTACTTGGCTACCAACAGAATCTGGAGAGAACTGTGAACTTATCCTGCTTGGCTGCCAACAGAATCTGGAGAGAACTATGAACTTATCCTAATCCTGCTTGGCTGCCAACAGAATCTGGAGAGAACTATGAACTTATCTTAATCCTGCCAAATTAGATTTAGCATGATCCAGCACTTGAGTTACAAAAAAAAAAGGAAATTTTGTTTTGAATTTCTCTGTTTATTCAAGATGTAGTCAGAAACACAGTGTGTAGTTAACAAATAAATACATTTAATGCTGTATATTTGTCTCTTCATTTTAATGGGTGGATGGCCTAAAAACTGAAAACTAAAATGACTTTGGCAGCGATAGACTCACAGTATGGCAGGTTACTTCCCTCTCCACCAAAAAATTGAATATGGGTTTTTTTATGCTAGCAAATTCGTATGAAAACCTAATAATGTGTCCATATTATCTTAAGTATTTGGTGTGTCTAGGCCTTAAAAGTGATATGAAGTTGAACAGACTCTACTGTTGAGGGCATTTGACCAAGGAACTAAAAGAACAGAGCCAAGCGATCAGTGTAATATTCATGGGTATAATTGAATCGTGTTGAAAAATGGAGCCCTGCTATTTAATTTAACCGGGGACAAAGGTCTCTTTTCTGGCCATGGCATATGGCTGTCTAAGACTTTCCTTGACTCATTAACTCTTTCCGTGCTGGAGGAAGAAACACGGACGTGTCGTTGCGTGCGGGAGTAAAACGCGGGTCTTGTCTGTAAGGGGGTCTAGTTGTAAAATGGGATGGAAAACAGTATTTCCATTTACTTCCGTATACATAATATGTGTCAAAGTGTAGCTAAATGAATGAAAATTTCATAAATGCAGAGTTTTTTAGGAAAAAAGAAGTAATGTGATGTTTTTAGACACTGGTTGTGGCCAGCTCACCATCGGCTAGGTCTAGATTCGCGCTTCTTACCTCTATTTACCATCTAAGATGTGTAGATCTACTTATCGATCTCGTAGTGTGACTCCGTATGGCATTTTCACTGAATGAATGTCTGAAATAACCTCCTAACTACTTCTCTAGTAGTCTAAATATGTCTAAATCTACTTAGAAAACACTCAAGAGCAGCGGGGTGGCCATAGGCTATGTCCATACCCCTATCTACGTCGTCAAAAATTGAAAAATTTCCATGCTTCGTGTCCTTGTTCTCGCTCGGCATCGCTCGTAACTAGGCACGCATTCGCCATTTTGAAAGTGTCACCGGAATCGCGGACGAAATATGTACAATCTAAATGTTACACCGCTTGTTTTAACGAAACAAACAATCCTGACAATACGCTCTCAGCATTGAAAGCGGAAGCGGCAGGATAGCGCCAATACGCTCGGGAAGAGTTAAATTGTGGTATTGAATACAGCCATATAGTACTGTAGCAAATAAAGCAGAGGTCAACATTCTGCCTTGTATTGGAGCTTGCTATGCTCACTGTGAGGGTGTTGTACCAAGGAATGAGAAAATATTCATGTTTTTCTTTGGTTAACTGTCATAGGAGCAGAGAGCCTTGTCCTGTAGCTTTCAGAATAACTTTGCATCTACACATAGTACACAGATATGTCATGTAGGATATAATATACTTTTATGATGGCTGTAAACTTTTTGTTTACTTTATCATAGCTGAACAGCCTTCATGAAATTGCAGTAAAAGGCAATATGAGACGACTGACCAAGATTATCTACCTGAAACTTATAAAGAAATTTGGGTAAGATAATGTGATGTGGTGCTTATTATAAGTAATATACACAATGATAATGTATACAAAATATGTGTGATTTACAAAAGAAATAAGCTATGCTTTAGATTTGCATCTAGAATACATACGAGGGGTGGTAGATAAGTTCTCAGCATAAGGGACAAATGCTTGGAACACACAGCTGATATTAGGTGAATTTGTAGATCATGTTGAAGTAATATTAAACACCAAGTTTCAAGAAATTAACTGCAACCATTTTTTTTTTTTAAACAGGGTACTGAAGTGGTAAGGGGTGACAGAAATTGAGAAAATGGATAAAATTTCTCATCAAGCAGTCTTTTGCTACCTCTGCATTAAGGGCTTATCATCGAAGGAGATCCATGAGGATATGATGGGGACTCTAGGGGAGAGTGCTCCTTCTTACAGCACAGTGAAGAAATGGGCAGCTCAGTTCAAACATAGAAGGGAGAGTCTGGAAGATGATCCTTGTCCAGGAAGACCAAGAACGGTAACCACTGATGAAACCACCGGCAGAATCCTTGACATGATAATGGATGACTAACTGAGCGGTACTTTGCTACTGAGTTGATCCTCTCCCAGGAACGTGGTCATGCCATTATTTACAATGATCTTCAAATGACAAAGGTCTCTGCTCGATGGGTCCCAAAACTTGTTAGAGCTGATCACAAACGACAGTGTCTCAACATTTCTTGGCCATTTTTCTGCAGATCCTGAAAAGTTTCTTCAGCAATTTGTGACTATGGATGAGACTTGGGTTTATCATTTTCAACCAGAAACCAAAGAACGGTCAAAACAATGGAAACATCGTGGATCTTCACCTCTAAAGAAAGCAAAGATGGTTCTGTCAGCAGGCAAAGTGATGGCTTCTATCTTTTGGGATTCAGAAGGTGCACTATCTTCAGAAGGGCAGAATGGTCACCGGGGCCTGTAATGTTAATGTTGTGAAGCAACTGCGGGTCAAACTGAAGGAAAAGCATCGAGGGAAATTGACAAGAGGAGTCATATTTCAGTAAGACAATGCTCCATGGAGTTCACAAGTCGGTGATGGCAATGGCTGCCATTCATGAATGCGGCTTCCAGCTTCTTGAACATCCTCCTTATTGCCAAGATTTGGCCCCTTCGGACTATTACCTGTTTACCAAACTCAAAAAAGAGCTCAGTGGTCGCACATTTGCTTCAGATGATGACGTCATTCATGCTGTAGACCACTTTCTACTGGCACAATATGCTGACTTTTACAAGGAAGGTATCCGTACGTTCCAGGATCGCTGGACAAAGTGCATAAACTTGCAAGGGGACTATGTTGAGAAATAACCCAAAAAAATTATCCACAAATAATCCATTGTACCTTATGCCAAGAACTTATCAACCATCCCTCGTATACCCTATTTACATGTATTCAGTGTGAAGATATTGGATGAGGTTTAGATTAATCGCTTTATGGAACCATAGACGTAACAAGGTTATCTCTAGAGAGCCAATATTGAGAACGCAAACACTTTATACAGATATATTTGTCTGTATAATAAGGATGTGCATTCTGCAGTGCCTTATAAGAAATGCTTTTATAAAATACTGTAATCATAACATTGCTGAAAAAAAAACTTGGAAAGGCAATAACAAATGCTAAAATGATTTCTCGTGTATACACATCTGATGATCTGAGAAGTTCTGTGGTAGTTTCACTATGATATAGTTTTCTGTGCATTTTTTTCCCTTCTACTCTTTTCTTCTTTCTGTTGGAGAGGATTTGTTTGAGAATTTCCTAGACCAGGATTATTTGTTAATAAAAAATGCTGGAACATTTAATGTTGGTGAAAGTTGAGACATTTTGTAAACTGTTTGTACTCTTTCACTAGATATGAACTGATTGTGAATATGACACAAGGAGAAGTTCACAAGCTGCTCAAGAACATTTACAAGACACAAGAACGAGCAAAGAGAAAACAGCGTGAAGCAGATGATAGTGGAGATGAGGAAGATGAAGAGGAAAGTGACAGTGAAGATAAAATGAAGGCTCAGCCTGAAAGGTGAGTCATTTATGTATTATAATTTGTTCAAGGAAAATAGAAACAAGGTGATTAATTCATTGATGAGAAATTGGGGAAGATCAAAGCATGTGTAGTAATATCCATTGTTATACCTTACTATAGCCTCACAGGGTGCGTTATAATTTTTTTCACTGTTCTGTGCTGCAACTGACATGTAACTTTGGTTTAAAACAAAGGTCATTGTGACTGATTCAGTGTTTTTTTTTTTTTTTTCCTAATCTTCCTAAGCCACAACTTCCAGTTAGATTCCTCCTTTTCTCGTCGCAGATTTACCATAGGCATTGGCAGTTGTAAAAGAAAATTGTTAATTACTTAATAAAATATGTTTTTGTTGACACATGTCAATAATTATCATTCTGTTTTTGAGAAAGTAGTCATCTGTAAATTTATGTGCATTATTTTACTTTTTTGGAGTAAAATTATTAATTCTTACATTAACTGTAAAGACAAAATGTTTTATGTTGAGACCACATGTTTCAGCAGTCACCTTTTAGCTTTATCTGCAACTGGTACCTCACATTTTAAACATGTACCATTTTATATGATCAGAGGCATGCACTTTTTGTACAAGGGCTGGGTGACCTTACATTGACTAGACACTGCTACACTTCCTGGTGGTACTCCAAGAAGCAGTCAATATGCTATCCAGTGAAAAGTCTAGCACTTCCATTTGTTGGGAAGTTTTCATGAGAAAACCATTATAACAAATATTGTCATCACTTGATAAAATAAACTATTTAATACCATAGAATTCATAAGAACATAATGAACTGGATCAGAGTATATTGAAGTTGTATGTAAATGTATGATGTTTCAAATTGTTTTGAAACTTTCATATTTATTTTATGTATGAATTAGTATCGATGAGCTGCTCCGAGACACAGATTCCGACATGGATGAGGAGGATGATGAGAAGAAGATCAAGAAAAGCAAAAAGAAGAAACATGGCAAGGATGCCTGGCTGATGGAGACTGGAGATGATGAGATTGTGGATTTCATGGATCCATCTGCATCAAAACAAGTTATAGGTAAGCATGATCTTACACAATGCTTCTTTTCTTGAGTTTTCTTTCACTGAAAGTAGTCCTTCAGAGTGATGGTCACTAGTTCAAAGGCTGATAACAGCGGTGATGGAGTAGCCTGTGATTTGTGCTATGTAGTAGCAGGGTCAGACTTTAGATTTCATGTACCTTTGCTTTAACACATATATTACTTAAAGGTTTTATCATAGAATAGTTGACTGAGTTTATTTTGTGTCATTTTGTTTCCTGATTCTTTATTTAAGCATGCAGGGTTTTTTTCTTGTTCTTTTCAGCATTTTTTAATGCCCCCATTCCAAGTCATTGCGATGTATAAAATTATACTGCGGATTTGCAGTTCTGTACACTAACTTGAGAGATTTCAACGGAGTCAATTTTGTGTTTGTCAGATTGGTAGTGGATCTATATGTTTTATTACAGATTGCTACAATTTATTTCAGCAGCCGGACCAAAAGCTGATATTTTTTGTATGCTGTATGTTTATTTCAGCCACCAGACCAAAGAAGAACCTCAAGGATGAAAAGAAAAAAGATAATGAAAGAGGCTTCAAGTTGTCTGCAGATGGTCGACTTATCATCACAGAGGAGAATGATGAAGACAAAGGAAGAAAAAGTAAGCACTGTAATATCACTGTCTGTTGTGTTCTTTCAGGGCATTGTCAGTATCTGCTGGTTGTCATCCACAACCTGGTGTAATATGTAATACAAGCGGTGATTGATTAAGTTCTCGGCTTAAGGGACAAATACTTGAAACACACAGCTGATATTAGGTGCATTTGTAGATCAGGTTAATGTAAGATTAAACACCAAGTTTCAAGAAATTAACTGCAACCTTTTTTTTTTGATAGGCTATTGAAGTGGTAAGGGGTGGCAGAAATTGAGAAAATGGATAAAATTTCTCATCAAGCAGTCATTCGCTACCTCTGCATCAAGGGCTTATCATCGAAGATCCATGAGGATATGATAGAGACTCTAGGGGAGAGTGCCCCTTCTTACAGCACAGTGAAGAAATGGGCAGCTCAGTTCAGACATTGAAGGGAGAGTCTGGAAGATGATCCCCGTCCAGGAAGACCAAGAACGGTAACCACTGATAAACCACCAGCAGAATCCATGACCTGATAATGGAGGATCAACAACTAACTGAGCGGTACATTGCTACTGAGTTGGTCATCTCCCAGGCCAGTATTCACAATGATCTTCAAATGACAAAGGTCTCTGCTTGATGGGTGCCGAAACTTGTTAGAGCTGATCACAGGTGACAGCGTCTCAACATGTCAAGAGACAATCTTGGCCATTTTTGTGCAGATTCTGAAAAGTTTCTTCAGCAATTTGTGACTATGGATGAGACTTGGGTTTATCATTTTCAACCAGAAACCAAAGAACAGTTAAAGCAGTGGAAACATCATGGATCCCCACCTCCAAATAAAGCAAGGATGGTTCTATCTGCAGGGCAAAGTGATGGCGTCTATCTTTTGGGATTCAGAAGGTGTGCTATTGGTAGACTCTTTAAAAGGGCAGAACGGTCACTGGAGCCTATTATGCTAATCTTGTGAAGCAACTGCGGGTCAAACTGAAAGAAAAGCATCGAGGGAAATTGACAAGAGGAGTCATCTTTCAGCAAGACAATGCTCCATTGGAGTTCACAAGTTGGTGGTGGCAATGGCTGCCATTCATGAATGCGGCTTCCATCTTCTTGAACATCCTCCTTATTCCCTAGATTTTGGCCCCCTTCTGACTATTACCTGTTTACCAAACTCAAAAAGGAGCCCATTCATTCATTTGCATGTCCTTTGCGGAACTTTGATTCCCTAACAGCACTCCTGTAGGCCTCTCGGTTGTGAGCAACATGGCCTGCTGCTGATGCATCCATTTGCAGATCAACGGTGTCTTGCAGCCATCTTCGCCTTGGTCTTCCTCATTTTCTTTTTCCCATTATTTACCCTTCCAAGATGGTCATGACGTTTAATGTGTCCAAAATATTGACGTTTTCTTTGTTAATCCTCTTTACTAGCCAGCCTTCTTCAATATTAAGTTCTTGTAGAATGGATAAATTTGTTCTTTTTTGTGTCCATGATATTTGAAGAACTCTTCTGTAGCATTTACTTTCAAAGGCATTTATGTGTTTCTCAGCTGTTTTGTTAAAAGGAGCTCAATGGTCACAAATTTGCTACAGATGATGTCATTCATGCTGTAGAACTCTTTCTATTGGCACAAGATGCTGACTTTTACACAGAAGGGATCACTGGACTAAGTGCATAAACTGCAAGGGGAATATGTTGAGAAATAACCCAAAAAGTTGTCCACAAATAATCCACTGTACTTTAGGCCAAGAACTTATCTATCACCCCTTGTACATGCTTCTTTTCTGTCTGCTTCTGTGTGATTTTCTGTACCTTCTTGTGGACGCTCTGTTCATAGCCCCATCTTAACTGAAAATCCCGCTGACGTACCAAAATGGTCTGCACTCCTTAGAACATGTGAAATCCTGCACTCAGATAGTGAGTGGGATGTGTGCACATGCACGCACACACACTTGTTGTCCTTATGCAGTAGCCAAGAATCAATTTCCAGCTTTGCTTGACAGTTAAGTACACACAAGTTTTTATGTAGGCAAGGCACATTAAATTTAGACTTTCCAAAGTTTGTTGGCACAAGCAGGAGCTGCATTGATGAAATCTGCATGTCTGTATTCTGCTCCCTTTGTTTTTGTTGTTGCTGTTGTTGTTATGAAGATTTATTCCTATTGTTTTATTCATTTACCTATTGTTGTTGTTGTTGTTGTTATGAAGATTTATGCCTATTGTTTTATTCATATGTAGGTAAAGTTGGTGGTAAAAAGGGAGGTTCTGACGAAGAGAATGATCTGGAGGATCTGCTTACCACACTTAGTGGTGAACAGAAAGTAAGTATGTTAGACCACACTAAATAGGGAACATAAAGATGTTAGACCACGCTAAATAGGGAACATAAAGATGTTAGACCACACTAAATAAGGAACCTAAAGATGTTAGACCACACTAAATAGGGAACATAAAGATGTTAGACCAAATTTAAGTGATGAACATAAAGTAAAGATGTTTGTTTTTGTTTTACTTTGCATCTTGTCTGCACAGCTTCAGGTTAAAGTGGCAAACATGAAATAAATAAATAATATCAGAACATTTACAAAGAGATGTCAGCAGTGGAGTTTTGTCACATTTTCAGATTTTATAAGTGTTACAGATAAGCAAGGGGCTCTGGAATGGAGTGCAAAGAGAGAAGAATGCAGAGTGACAGAAGAAATTATAGAAGTGAAGAAGGCAGTACTTAGAACAATGAGTGAAACAGGCATGCTCAGAAGACCATTTGCTCTATGTCATATGTACAGAGCCAGCTGTAAAAGAGCTTATCTACATAATTAGAGGCTGAAATTTTGTAGCAACTTCAGCACCACAGCAGTGTGGGATAGTTGTCTGGTAGTACTTCTTGTAGTTTTTGTATATTTTAGATAGTGTTCATTATGTTACTTTGTTATCTGTACAGAGTGTGGTTAGTGTTTACATTAACGTTGAATGTAATTTCAGAACAAATCAAGGAAAAGAAAGCTTGACAGTGGAGCTGATGATGATGATGATGAAACTGAGCCCCCTCCAACAAAATATAAAGGTAACTAACACTGACCTGTTAGAGCAAGAAAAGGGAGAGAATTAAGCTTGTTTACATGTATCAGGTAATCAGTGGGCTCTGGAGTTGAACTGTAAAGAGAAATAAATACACTTTAGTAATCTTAAAATGGAAGTACTGTGTCCCACATTTTCAAATATCTTTACATGCAAGCAGCAGCAGAAAGTATCATGCCCACTTTGGTATGTGGCAAGATTTTTCTTTCACTCCATCACATGTTGATTCCAGTTTCAGATATGAATGAAATCTGATGTTTACTGATATTCAGGATCATCAGACAATGAATCTTTTGAGGACTAAACATTGTTCTTTATAGATTTGTATAGCATCTAGTGTTGTGGAATATGTTGTATTATCATTTCAGACACATTACCATGTCTGTTAGTTAGGAAGACCCTTAGACACATCCGTAGGTGCTCTGATTTCCTCTTCACTATATCCTACAGTGAACAACAGCTAATTACACCTGTCCGTTGTTGATTGAGCATCCTTGTTGAGCTTTTATTTGGTCATTTTTGTTTTGCCGCACCAATTTTCACCCCCAGCTACATCGTTCTCGACAATGAAAGTGATCATAGTTGTCTGTAAAAAATAGTATCTAACCAGTTTATCTTACATTTTGATGATGCTGGCTTGATTTATTGACCAGCTTTCCTCTGTGATGGCTGAGACAGTCATTCAATGAGCGCTTTCATGTCCCTTGACCTCTGCATGGCTGGGTGTAAAAATAGTTGTCTGTGACATCAGCAAGTTGCCTTTGATAGACAGCTTGAATTTTCTTTAGCGTGTTCACTAGGTGTATGCTTGCATGTAGCAGTGACTTCAGGCAGCTGAGAGCTCTTGTCACAGTTCTTCCATTGTGGGGCCACTTGCTGCAAAAATAGAACTACTGATCCATCTGTGGGAATAGATCTGTTGCCATCTCTGGTGTTTTCACTAATTAGTACTTTGAGATCAGCATATACTGTGGCAGGAATTGTGTTCTCTGCATTTTATGCCAAATGTTATGTGAACTGACAGAACCACTTTGAAGTTTGGTGGTGCGGGTATCCATTCCTATCTGGGATTTATAGTCTCGGAACACACATCTACATAACTCATACATGATTCACCTCTCTTGAGCTGACTTCCTTCTGCTCTTACCAGTTTATGGTGTGGGGTGGGGGTGGGGGTGGGGGGAAGGTAGGTTTGTTTTTTTTTGTGTGTTTATGCTTTGTTTGAGGTAGGCTTTTGCCCAGGCTAATTTTATTCTATTGTCCGTATTAGGAAAGTGTAGCAGATACCTCACTGCCTTGCAGAATGTAGCTCTGGTGCATCCAAGAATACATATGTTTTGCCTCATTCCCTATTTCTCTGTTTTCCTGCCTGCTTGAGACTGAGTGTCAGGATTGGCAGAGCAGTCTATCACAGAAATAACCAACCAGTGATATAGGAGAATAAACAGACACTGATCAAGATTTGGTGTTACTGTGATTTTTATTCCTGGCCTCTGTTGTTATATGGTCGACATGCTTTTTTTAAAATCCCAAGCTGCAGTCCTATGTTTAGACTCGTCATTGAACCAGTTCTTCAGTAATACATTGTTGAATTGGCAAAACAAGGAATCAGCAGAAACAAGCAGCCATCATAGTTAATAATAATTGAACTGTCTACTAACTTTGAGACTGAAAAGAACAAAGAAAACAAAGCCACCAGTGCATCAGACAGAATCATGTGATGGGGATGTGCTTATCTTGAGAATAAGTACATGATAAGACCGCAGACTGAAGAGCTACATACTTCACAAGGTACAAATAGAAACTAGCCCAGGTTGTATAAATTACAGGCAATGGCAGCTTTGATATCAGCTGCTTTCATTGTTACACCACTCCTTAATCTGGTCTAAGTATAATGTCATTGATGGTTTTTTTTTTTTTTCTTGGTTCCCAGCTGGTGGTAGTGGCATTCACAGGCCCCTGGCCAGTGCTAAACGACTCATGAAGAGAAACCCTGTAGATGCTGGGGAGGAGTACAGATCAAAGGTGATAATTAGCCAAGTTCTGAATATACTTTTGCAAGTGTCTTTTCATGTTGAGTGTTACCAGATTTTTACAAGTGTCTTTTTTATGTTGAATGTCACTAGGTTTTTCCATAGACACCAAGGAAAAAAAAACACAGATACAGTTCAGTACCATTTAAAATAAAATAACTTACACCCCCATACTTTATTCTTTTTAATCTGTCAGTTTATTCATCATATCAGAAACTGATGTTTTTCTCATTGTTCAAATGAAACTGGATACTGATTTTTAGAACTGGGTCATCAGATGTAAAAACACCATGAATGTTGGATAGACATGATTTTTGTTTGTTTGTCATATTTAACATGTAAGAAGTGCAGAAAGTAGTGATTATTATATAAACTAGGAAGGGTACATAATGGGAAAATGAAAGAGAAGAAGACCAAGCCAAAGATGGCTGCAAGACATCGTTGATGATCTGCAATTGGATGCATCAGCAACAGGCCATCTTGCTCACAACCGAGAGGCCTACAAGAGTGCTGTTAGAGAGGCAAAGTTCCGCAAGGGACATGCAAATGAATGAATGAATGAATAAAATTAGGAAAAAGGTAGGAGCAGCTTTATTACTTAACAACTACAAAGTTGTAATTTACACATTCTGGTATCACAGCTTTACTGCAGTGCTTCATGTATAGTTGTATACTTATAAACTAATTATTAGGCGTGACACTGACCATATCACCCTCTGGTGTGCTGACAGGTCAAGGAAAATATGGGCACTAACACCATATCCCTATGTGCCTCTAAGGCATGACAGGGTTACCTTCACTTTTTACTTTACACTAATTATTATGTGGTCATTATATAGAGTGATAGTCCCACGGACTCATTTGGTCATGAGAGACACCAGCAACATAAGCTAGCCTTTTCTGTTTTGTAATATGCTGTTATGTTACTGACATTTACAGAAAGCACCTGGTGATATAAAGAAGAAAGGCAAGCCTGATCCTTATGCCTATGTGCCTTTGAACTTTGGCAACCTCAACAAAAGGTTTGTTTTACTATATTTTGTTTCACAAGGTTTTAAGTGAAGAATGTGAGTAGAATCCAGTGAGGATGCAGAGAAAACCTGGGAAAAAAACGGAGGCTTTGACTCAGAATTGTCCGTCTTTGCCGTGTTCTCTACAAGTAGCAGAAAATAAAAAAAATCCTCTTTGGCTTCAATATTTTGCTGCCATTGATCCCATTATCATAAGATGAATTACATTTTTTGGCTTTAATTATTTCCTGTACAAAGTCAAAGTATTTCTGGCAGATGAAAGGGATAGTATGATAGCAGGGTTAAAGTATAACAAAAGTTGAGGTTTGAACGTCACAAGATAATAATAACAACCTCTGCATGTATACAGTTTGAGACTTTGAAGAGCATATGCATTCTAGGTTTTTCCCTCAAGAGTTCAAGATAAATTTTATGTCTGATTTGTGTAAGATACTGTATAAAAATTGTATTAAATTATACAAAAGCAGTATTACAGTGACAGCTCTGTTCAGTTTGGCATATCTTACCACACGAGATAAGCAGCGTTTGTTCAGTACAAGAACATATGTTAAAATTATTTCCGGAGTTGGACTGTCCAAGGTGATCTTCCTGAACAGTCATCTGTTGAAACAAGTGAAGCATTTTAGATAATTAGGTTGTACTGTATCATCCTCTGGGAAAATCAGTGCCAAAATTAAGAGCCGATGCAGTCAGGTCATTAGGCAAATGATGTTTCTGCTGAAAAACTAATACAACTAGGGAAAAAAAAAGCCACTGTAAAACTTGATCTTTTTTCCAACTCTGTGCTTTTGGTGTCAGACACTGAGATGCTTGAGAATACCGCATGTAACAAGAAAATACTAAATCAGATATGTCACCATCAAGGTAAAAGTTAGACTAACACCAGTATTACGCTACATCCAGAAACAGCAAGCCAAATGGCATGCCTGTGTTACATGATTACCACCAGTGAGTGTTGCATAGAAAACATTCATTCTAAGAATTGTGGGAAACAGGAAGGGCCAGTCCATGAAAGTGGAGGAGAGAGAAAATGACAGAAACCTTAAATATCCCATTATATGAAGAAAACCAAGATGCCTTTGTCCCCGCAATGCTGAAAGCTGTATGAAGGAGACAGGATAAGTAATTAATTTTTTTTTATTTGTGTGTGTGAAACAGGAAGCAGATGAAAGTAAAAGGATCATTCAAGAACTTGGTCAGAGGAGCACAGAAAGGGGCAGCCAAAGGGTCCAAGTTCAAGGCACGTCGTAGCAAGCGTCAGGTTTAGCCGGTGTATTTGCAAAGACTGGATAAAATGTGGTTATATTTTGTGTTATCCCCACATGGTTGGCTGCATTAGATCTTCAGGTTCATCCCATTTTTGTCATTATCATCTTGGCAAAACAGATTCATCTCTTGATGTTTCCCAGCCGTATATTGTTACCTCCTTACTCTTTTCCTTTGAGTATGGGTTTTATTATCATCAAATTGATAAAACTGTTGAATAGTTTTGTTTTTTTAAAATTTGGACATTCTTCGTGATGTGCTGTCTGTTTTACTGTTAGGAGAAAGGTTGTTTCTTAGTTGACTGTTTCATGGTTGGTTGAGACTGTGTGTTTGTTCAGAGTTTTGTAACTGAAGATATTTGCAGGTAAATACCTAAACAGACAATGGTGATCTCTGTATTCATGACCCAATGTCTGAAGTTCATATTAGTTCAAAATGAGTTCAGTCTCATCATGAAATTTCTGCCTAGTAATTTGGATTAGTCTGTACAGTGCAATGGATGTTATATTTTGTGATGCATTCATTTTTGATGTTTCATTCTTCACTAAAATATAGTGGTTTGCCTAATAAGATAACATTATGTTATTTGAATTAGAATTGTTTATGCAGTAGAATGTCTCTTTATTTTGGGTTATTATTAGAATAACATATCTCTACTATTTTATAGTTTGACTGCTAAATTTAAAAAAAAAAAGACTTACAGCATGAATAAACATATATGCATATGTGAGAGATAAAAGAAATGATGACTGCAGTAAAATTTGTTCTATTAATGAAAATAAATGGAGGTGTGTGGCATGTGTATGTGACAGATGTTTTTTTTCCCCCTTTCTTGTAAAATGAAAGTAAGCTGCTTTGTCAGGATCAGATTATCTTCAAGGATGTCATAATTTATTTCTGTAAAATCTTTACACTGGTATTATTATTGTTGTTTTTTTGTTTTTGTTTTTTTTTTTCAATCAATTCTAAAGTTTTAGTTTGAATTATTCATCATTAATAAATCAGCCAGACATTTCATTTGTTGTATCAAGAAACTGTTCTAGAACATTCTCTTATACTTTATGTATTCAAAATGGTCAGTGGAGTTATTATGATACAGTTTGTTAATTGCATATAAATGATATGTGTTTGGCATATGCTTCAACAGTGTTCAGAGTTATTATTAAGATGTATTATTGTATCAAGTAGCTGCATACATGTATTTGTGTAACACACAATAATTAGTGTACAAGTATATAACTATACACGAAGCCACTGCAGTAAAGCTATGATACCAAAATGTAAAAACTAGGAAAAAAGTAGGAACAGCTTTATTACTTAACGAATACACAGTTGTGACCTTTTGGCATGAGCCTTAATCATACAAAAACATACAGGACAATGAACTGGAGAGAGGAAATAAAGTGTAAATTTACATGAATGCTATGTTTTAAAAAAAAAAAGAGGAAAAGAATGAAATAAAATAAATAGATCCTGGCTGTAAGCTGTGGCTTGTCCAACGCTGTGTTCAGAAATGCGCATGGTAAAGTGTAGAGAATATTTAAATGGAGACTTGTGATGTGTGATAGGTGCTATAACTGAGGGTGGTGGATGGAGGAATCATGGAGGGGGGAGAGAGTGATTCAGTGGTGACCTAGCCGGGAGAAGGTGAAATAGGTGATTATAGTTGGGGTAGGGGGGGTTATGATTGTGAAGAGGAGAATGTTAGGTGTAGCTGAATGAGTTCAAACCATGTTGTTCCACATTTTTTTTTTTTTTAAACATAGCATTCATATAAATTTATACTTTATCTCCTCTTTCCAGTAGTTTGACCCATGTGTTTTTGAATGATTAAGGCTTATGCCAAAATGTCACAACCGTGTACTTGTTAAGCAATAAAGCTGCTCCTATTTTTTTCCTGGTTTATACATGTATTTGTGATCCTTGGAAAGGTATAGGGAAGGCTGCGAGGGTAGGAATCTGGGGTTTAAAATAAGAGAAACATTGCTTGGAGGAAAATACCAACATTTATTGTAATATGTAGCTGTTAACACAATTGGCTAAACAATTAGGACATAACATCTAAATCTGTTAGTCATGGTGTCCAGTTAGACTTGCAGATCATTTGTACACTGTATGCTCACTAGATCTTTACATTTGTTGGTAATGAAGTCTGCATTATAGATTCTTCTTTGGGTAATTCACCAGGCAAAATAGTTCCTTATTCATTCACATGTTCATTTTACCTCATTCAAGGACATTGTTTGATCAAATTAGGAAGTTTTTAGTGATCATTTTTAACTCATTTAAGAGCAATCATTAACCACGAAGGGAAGTCTTTGGCCGTGAAGAAAGACGGTAAAACATTAAAGCAGTAGAATTTATTTTTGTTTTTCTTTTCATTTCTTAGATGGTTTTTGCCTGTTTTATATTCTAGTGAAACTTAACAGCATAAACTTATCTTATTTCATATTTTATCTGGTTCTTGCTTCATATAGGAAATGAAATATTTCATGTTTTCTCCTCTTTGCTCAGTTATTTCATCAAACGTTTTCTCCAGCTGATCTTCCTTCACATGCATTTCAAGTCTTTTTTTTTTTTTTTGCTCAGCGTGTTCTGTTTAGTAATTTGCTTTATCTCATTCAGACTTCAGTAATGGACACTGTGATTTCTGAATATGAAATTATGATCACAAATATACCTGATAAACTTGCAATAAGAAGTTGAGTTCATGTACATGAGAAAGGAAATTTTAGTACATAAATTCACAGTTGTAACAATGGTTATGACATAAGCTGATAGTATGTTTATATATCACTGTGTGCACAGTCTCACTAGGTTTTATATCATATACAGTCACATTTATAAGGGGTCTTTTATTTTGTTGCTTGTTCTTTCTTTATTTAGATGAGTTCAAGAATATTGTGAATACACATGGTTTATTTGTTGCAGCTAATTTTTCTAACTTTCTAATCTAAGCCTGGTCGACGGATGTAGTTGGCTTAAATCTCTGCCATTGTCAGACACACCTGATTCCTGCAGGTAGGAGTCCAGGACAAGAATCCTTCCAGCCATCATTGCGGCAGGCATCCAGCCTCTTCTCGTGACCACTGCATGCTATCTTGCTCAGCCATGGTGAGCTCGCCTCGCCCTGCCACTGGCCAGTTTCTGTCTCTCTGCCATCCAGAAAACCCATCTGCTGGCATGCCACTCGGGCAGAGTAGCCACTCCAACCTTCTCCACACACAGGCAACCACATGCCCTGAAGATACAGTTAATAAAGTTTTACATTACATATGAAGAAAACTGTTCAAGAAAGTCAAGAACAGTGTCAGGACTGAAGATGTAGGGGACTGTTCAAGAAAGTCAAGAACAGTGTCAGGATTGAAGATGTAGGGGGACTGTTCAAGAAAGTCAAGAACAGTGTCAGGATTGAAGATGTAGGGGACTGTTCAAGAAAGTCAAGAACAGTGTCAGGATTGAAGATGTAGGGGACTGTTCAAGAAAGTCAAGAACAGTGTCAGGACTGAAGATGTAGGGGACTGTTCAAGAAAGTCAAGAACAGTGTCATGATTGAAGATGTAGGGGACTGTTCAAGAAAGTCAAGAACAGTGTCAGGATTGAAGATGTAGGGGAGAGAAATGAGAGACGCACTGACGTCATAGGAAAAAATGTCAAATGAATAGCCCAAAAATCAGCATCTGGAACTCGAGAAACGTAAATATGCAAATCGTGTCATTTATTTTTAATTTGAAGATGCTGGTTCATTAATTTTCAACCAGGCATGCGGGCCTATTTGACATTCTACCTTATTCCTCATACTTTCATATTCATTTAAACATTAATTTGATAGAAAATTGCTGTATAGACTGCATGGAGATATTATGGTGCTACTAATAATGCTAAAAATCTTTCCCATCGACCTGGACACTTAACAAAACAGCTGAGAAATGCCTTTGAATGTAAATGCTACAGAAGTGTTCTTCAAATATCATGGACACAGAAAAGAACAAATATATCCATACTACAAGAACTTAATATTGAAGAAGGCTGGCTAGTGAAGAGGATTAGGGAGAGAAAACTTAAATATTTTGGACACATTAAATGTCGTGATAGTCTAGAGAAGACTGTCTTGGAGGGGTACATAATGGGAAAAAGAAAGAGAGGAAGACAAGGCAAAGATGGCTACAAGACATCATTGAGGATCTGTAAATAGATGCATCAGCAGCAGGCCATCTTGCTCACAACTGAGAGGCCTACAGGAGTGCTGTTTGGGAGGCAAAGTTCTGCAAGGGACATGCAAATGAATGAATGACTAATAATGAAAATATTAATGACCTGCTCAGGGTTTACAAACTTGTGTTACGATGCCAGCGTCCATGAGGATCAACAGCATAAGATAAATAACTTGTTTTAAGATGCACTTTAAATCACATCAGCTTGTGGTAATTATTCCATTGTTGACAGTACGAGGTGTGCACAAATTAGTGGTCAGTTTTGTAAGACCTTATTTTCACCAACACTGAACAGAAATATATGATAGTGCCACTGTTTGAAAGAGGATTGTTTGAAGTTTCATGCTGACCTTAAATGCATTTGATGTGTGACCCACGTATAGCACGGCAAATGTCCAGGCAGTACTCCTAGGGTTCTGAATAAAACTTTGAGGAACTTTGTTGACCATCTCAGCTTCATTGGTAACGCTTGGCCTCCCTGCACGACCTTTCCCTTAATGACAGATGCATCCTCTACTGTGAAACTGTTTATGCCACCTTCAGACTGATGATGCTAGTGGCCATGATATCTAAACTGCCATCAGAACGCACGTCGAACCACCGCAACTGTCCCTCCCTGCACATTTCAGGACACACCAAAGACACTCGGTAGGACAGGCATTTTCTCCAACACTGATGTGAACCTTTCCCATGAGATGGCAGCAAACGGCACTAGGCCCATCCCAAACTTACATTCACTGTGTGTAATCCACACAACTTTCACAATCCTGCTGACATTTCCAGTTCAGATTGTGGTGTAATGAAATGGGCCAGTAATTTATGCACACCCTGTATTCTGAAAAAGTGATGAATCTAAGTATGAAGAAAAAAAAACCAGATCACCTTACCCTGTGATGAATCTCTAGTCTGCCAACTTTTCCTTTGGTGGAGCCATCTGGTGATACTATTCTCAGCATGTGGTCTGCAGGATTTCAAAAATGATTATGCAAAAGTGTAAAGGGTTACAATGGGTGTTGGGTTATTTTATTTCAACATTTAAATATAAAGCATACACAAGGAGGATGGTAAGTACTCAAAAAGATCACACAAGGGAGGGTAAATAAAAAAAAAAGAGTACACAAGGGAGAATGGTAAATACTCACACACATATAAAAAAGTACACAAGGGAGGATGGTGAATACTCAAAAAATAGTACGCAAAGGAGAATGGTAAATGCTCAAAGAATACACAATGGAGAATGGTAAATGCTCAAAGAGCACACAAGGGAGAATTATAAATACTTAACAACAACAAAAGTACAAAGGGAGAATGGTAAATACTGTATCGTGACAGATTACATATGTTAATAAATAAACTCTCCAAACTTGATCTGATGAAGTGGGTAGGCCTCACGCCAGAGAGTCAGGGCAAGTTAACACGTGCCATAACAGGCTACAAGACGATGGTTTTTCGTAAAACTGGCAGACATCAAAAATTAACAACAGAAAACGAATCAAGACTTCTGCTGAAGCTTTCTGGCGGACCAGCAACGCGAAGAGATGGTGTGATAAAAGACATTCACTAATGTTTGGAATGTAGAGTGCCGAGAATAAGAAGACACAGTGAGAAACACAAACATTTGAGAACTTGAATCAGAGCAGTGGACTGTTTCTCATGCTTGGTGTTGATGGTTCAAATTATGCCGGAGGCGGTCCAGTCACCCCTGCTGTAGAAATATGCACCTGGATCTGGGTGACCAATCACCTTCTAGTGTGCCATGAAAAATCTGGACAATAATATTGTGTCCGGTAGTTGCCTGATAAGACTAGCTGTGTTTTTTTTTTTTAAGGAACCTTAATTAAACATAAAAGCAGCAGACAAGCTGTGACATGAAACACGACAATCAATGGGACATTCCCATATTTGTTTGACACCCCCGACCCAGTTACGATCTCAGAACGCGTGTCGCAGTTACTTCAGTCGCCTGCGCCAATATCCGTTTTAGAATATCCTAGAACTTTGTCCGGGCAACAGCAATCTGACTTACTCCTTTTTGCGATTTCCAACAGTCGAGGGATTTTTAACGTGCGCGAAATTGCACACGGACGTTCGGTTATATTATCTAGAGCAGTGTTTCCCAATTAACAAAAGTCCGCGGACCCCCTGCTGTTTCAAAGTCCAGGCGACGGACCTCAGTGTATAGGGAAACTTCACTCAAGTTCCAGTAACATCAAAAGATCAACCTCCCTCTAGTATCCTCTTTGTTCTTCTCGCAACTGCCCGACCGTAGAACCCATCATATTAGTTTGTCACCGAGGCTGCAAAATCGCGCGCATCAGAAAAACCGTTTGGGGGGGGGGGGTGTCCCACAGAGGATTCGCCAAAACATCGGTTGTTAAATATTTCACACAGAAAATTTTTTTTAAAAAACCTGTTGTTTTTGTCACGGACCCCACGGCAGACTTCACGAACCACTGGGGTTCTGTAGACCACCATTTGAGAACCACTGATCTAGATGATTCACGAGAAGAAATTCCGGCCACTTCTGATCGGATTTGAACCCTCAATCTCCAGCACCTGAGGCTAGTCCAACCCCGAGACCATGCTGCCCCCCACACGAAAGTATCAATAATAACTAAAGTGCAGGAGGTGAACTTACCACATATAACACCTGCATCAAGATCGTGACTGCAGCGGCCCTGCTCTTCCGAGTATGTCACAACAGCACAACGAGACGCTGCCAGGCACGAAGCGTTGAAGCTCCAAGTGGTTCCAGCGCCAGGTCCAAAATTTCCAGCGCCGGCAGAAATTCCTCCCCCGAAACCAAGATGGCGACATATAAGATCCGCTTCGGCGTGTGTGAAGTCATCATGGCATAAGGTACCCCACATACTGTTGTGGTAGATCTCAACTCTGCCCTGGTCTGGTCTCCCTCCACCAACCAGGGTTATGAGAGGGTCTGTAGGGAACAAATGAAACGTTAGTGGCATAGATTTGCATTTCATCTTGCTAAACTAATAGAAAGAAGAGTCTAAATCGGCGTAGAGACAAATGAAACGACTTAACTCTTTCATTAAGTACATGGTCGAAAAGTGGTTCATATGTTTTTCTGATCATCCAAGTTGCATGTCCAGCTTTCTTCATAACGCCCATGTCCATTGCTTGGAATTTCTGTTTCTGGTTATTTACGTGGTGTAGTGGTTAGTGCACTTGCCTGCTGATCAAAAGTTCCGTGTTTCGATTTGGCTATCGGGCGGAATTTTTTTCAGACTAACCAGCACCGGGATCAACTCTAGCCTCTTAGAAAAAGAGTACATGGGGTTTCCCCTAGGGTAGCGGTTCTCAGACCCTTTTGCTGCACGGCCCACATTTAAAAGTCAAACAGTTTTGCGGCCCACTAATAAAGTGCTTTATATTTGGAAGGTGTAAATCTAATTTTATAAAGTATTATGTAATATTTTCTCTACATGTTTAAGATTATTGACTGCTACACAAAAGTTTGTTTTTTTTTCATTTACATTGAAGATGGCGCTGTTTCCGGTTGGATAGCATGTCTATTCTGGCTGGAATTTGTCACAAACACACTCGAAGATCATCCTCCACGTTCATTCTTGAACGGTATTTCGTTTTCATGGCAGTCAATGCAGAAAATGAAACACCGCATAAAAAGGTTGTTGAAAAAGGTATAACTACTTTCATCGCCGAGCTGACAACGGATATCCCAGCGAAACAGTGCACCAAAGGAAAGAGATATCCACAGCGGGGTCGTTACATTTGATTTGTAATGTGCAAGCGCTAGACAGTTCCGCTAATTCTTCTTGTACACGACCGGTTAATTCAGAGAAGGCACACTTAAAAGGATTACGAAACCAGTCGGACGCTTAAATGTCTTCGGGCGTGAAGTATTTGTCAAAATATTCAACAAGAGATGTCATATGCCCTTTTATTACACCAGTGACCCCTTCCAGAATCTCACCATTAACTTCATTGCACTCTATAAATTCACAGAACAAGTGATACATGTTCTGTACTTCATTGCACTCTATAAATTCACAGAACAAGTGAAACATGTCTTTTGATTTGTTCTATAGTCGCGTGGGCCAAAGTCGTAGTTTCTTCTTAAAGGCTGCAACTTTGTTGTATGTCTTGAGTATACTGGCGTCTTTACCCTGGAGTGATATGTTCAAACTATTCAAAAGGCTAAAAATATCAGTAAGGTATGCCATCGTGGCAAGCCACTCAATATCAGCTACCTTACCTGCCAGGTCGAGATTGTGTTCTGTCAAAAACTGCATCAATTCTAAACGAAGCTCAAACACTATTGCAAGAACTTTTCCTCTGGGCAGCCAATGCACAGTCGAGTGCAATAGGAGATGCTGTGTTCTGCATCTGACTCAATACAAAGTTTAGCAAATAATCGATTGTTCACTGTTCTAGTTTTTATGAAGTTTACAATCCGAACACAGTCTTCGAGTACAGATCCCAGAGTTTCATTCAACTTCTTTGAAGCGAGTGCCTCACGATGGATCATGCAATGGGTGCCTACAATCTCGAGTGACACTTGCTTTATGCGTGTTACAACGCCATTGTTGAGGCCAGTCATTGTGGCAGCACCGTCGATGCAAACACGCAGTCCAAAAGTTGTGGAAAAATCGTTTAAAACACGAAATATTTCATCGGTCGTCGCTCTCGCTGGCAGTGACTTGCAAAAAAGAAATTCTTCTTGCTTACTATTTTGCCAACAATAGTGAACATGCAGCAGCTGTGACTGGCCGGCGATGTAAGTTGATTCATCTAACTGAATAGCAAACTTAATCGATTGTAATCGTTCAGTTAGCGGCGCGACAGTGTCCTCGGACATTTCTTATATTCTTCTGCGGACAGTACCGTTCGAAATAAGAATGTTTTTCAGTTTTGTAGCATATTCTGAGCCGAACAATACGTCACAAATGTCAACAGCGGCTGGCATTATAAGATCTTCTCCAGTCGTGTGCGGTTTCTTTGATTTTGCCATTCTATGGGCAGTCAGGTACGACGCTTTAAAAGCATTTTCGTTGAGAGTGGCTCTTGTTTTTAACACTGTCTTCTGTCTACTATATTCCTCGGCTTTACGTTCGAAAAATTCTTTGGTTTTATTCTGTAGACCTGGATGTCTTGTAGTTGGATGACGACGGAATTCTGTCGGCTTCATTGCCTCATTAGAGAGGATTTGCAAACAAATAACACATTGTGACTGATTTTGGTCATTTTTTGATGGAACGAAACCGTACTTAATATATTCCGTACCATATTCTCGAGCCTATTTAGTTTTCTTACATGTATCAACGTTGACGTCGTCTCGATCACAGTGACTTTCGCTGCCACTATTATCAATTTATTTGCGCGAAGTCGATAGCTTACGTTTCAGAAATCGATCCATTTTAGCGGCTAAAGTTTTAAAGTTTAAACAATAAAAGAGGCTATCCGAAAGTCTCCTCCATCACTACGTGGGTTACTGGAATCCGGTGATTAATCCAATAGGAATTACACACAGCACCAAGACCGAATAGCGGCTCCCAAGCCAAAGAAATATGATTTTTAAACTAAAACACAATTTCTGAGAATTATATTTCACTTCTGCTCTCTCGCACAATCTACGCCAACTGTTCTCTAAAATTACATTGTAAAACTGCATGTTTCTGCAACACGGTCAGAAAGTTTTATGTACGTCAAACTTCTGTTTGATGCTGGAAGAAACGCTGTATGGACCATCCTTTCTCCAATAGCCGCACTGCAGACATACTAATTAAGCGATCTACAATTCTGCGGCTTGCATCCGTGCAGTCTGCCCCTATGCATTGCGTGAAAATGTGGCTATTTATATCAGTCTCTGGGTTGAGTTAAAAAAGCAGGGGGTGTGCAATGCTTCTTCAGCAGACTCCACCACCATAGGGACTATGGCGATCCCTGCCCCATTAGCTAGGCTAGGCCTGTTACAGGGGTACTAACAGAGAAGTGAGACAGGGTCTTGATCAGCTATAGTTCGCCAGTCCTGACTCCACGCCGGCTAGGAGTCGCTGACTGCCACATCGAGCACCGCCTTCACACTTCCTGCCACTCGATCTCATGGAGCAGGGAAAAAACCCAATGAAAAGCAAATATCACTGAAGGTAACGGGGCTTTATATCTCAGATGAATACTAAGGCTAGCAGAGAATACTAGACTAGAAGGGAATACTAAGACTAGCAGTAAATACTAAGGCTAAAAGGGAATACTGAGACTAGCATGGAATACTAAGACCAGCAGGAAATACTAAGGCTAGCAGGGAATGTTAAGACTAGAAGGGAATACTAAGACTAGAAGGGAATACTAAGGCTAGAAGGGAATACTAAGACTAGCAGGAAATATTAAGACTGGAGGGGGATACTAAAACTAGCAGGGACTACTAAGCCTAGCAGGGAATACTAAGCCTAGCAGGGAATACTAAGACTAGCAGGCACTGGTAACGTGAATAATAAGTGTATATTTCAACACACTCCGTACAAAATACTTTCTCTGTGGCATAGTTTTATTTATTCTCAAACAAATTCTTTCTGTCGTCTAAGACAACGATAACAAGAGTTGGCAAATCTTGCACGGCCATGAGAATCGACGCTCAAAGTAATATAGTCTCAATACAATGAAAACTAGCAAATCTACAACCCTGCCACCAGTTTGGATAACCCACTGTGGTTTCCTACTGTGCTTCTTTCTACTGAAATTTCTCAACAAAATTTATTCAGGCGTTTGTAACTCAGAGTAAGAGCGTTAACAAAGTTTGAAAATCGCTCTCATTCGCTCACTGTCTTTCACCTTCCTATACAACTACAGTTTCCTTAGACTAAAAGTGATAATCGTATACAGACAACGTCCAACGAGTGCATATTTGTTTGTGTTGGCAAAACAAATCAAGACGTATAACCAGTGATCGCGTTAACAGGCAGTTATCGATAAATTACTGGTTAAAAAAAAAAAAAAGAGAGAAAATTCCAAATTTTTGGAAGTCGTAAGTTACCGTAACTGGTTTATATTATCACAAACCTAGTAAAAACCAAAATAGGGAGATAGCCTGAAGGATAATCGGGTCAATACTTTGATGATAATCAATTTGCATGAAGGAGAAACTGCCAGTTCTCACTTTGGTTCAATATGTGAGCATTTTGTAAAGATAAAATCTCGCCGCTAATAAGATAAGAAGAAAAGTTCGTATGAACATTTACTTTCCACTGATGTTTGTAAAGTATGTTTAATTTTACATAACAAAAATTCATAAAGTACCGAATGCTGTATTGAGAAAACCGATATTTCAGAAAGCAGTTCATGCAAGGTGAAAGGCAGGTACAAAATGTGCCGGTTTAAAAAAATTCTACTTCGATAACTGTATATAATTATTAAAAAGAATGGACAGGAAGAATATACTTTACGGTCAGAGAGAAATCAAGAAACATTTTGACAACGGCAAGAAACTTTTCTATATGAGAATCTTAAAAAGAAAGAAAAAAAAAAACAAACTAAACTTAGCACCCCCATTGTTCTAAAACTTATGTTCTGCTTTACTGGCCAACTAACCCTGGCGCCAAATTACTGCAACTATTATCATTAGAGAGAAAGGAAATTACGCCTGGTCTTGAAGAGATATCGTACATAGCAGCAGGCATTGGGCTATAAATAAACCACTCTCGTGGCTAACATAGAGACCGTGTCTGGCTAATAGGAAACAGGAATTGGCTCTTAAAACATCCTTGTTACCTGCACGTGTGTTGATGGATGCTTTTATTAGACATGTAGATAGAATCCAGGGCAGACTGCTGGCTAGCGTAAGAAGCTGTAAGAGAACAAAGATGGATGTGCTTACAGTGACAAGACTGATTTTATCAGAGTAAGTGAACCACAGTTGGTCAAGGCCTTGGTTGTCTCTGTTGCTCCTAGTTCTGCTGGCTCTGTGGGACAGGGTTTGCCATGGTTCCGTTGGTGGTGGAGTGTTACTTTTTGGGTCCACCACAAGTTTTCAAGCGACCCACCGTTAGTTTTACAGACCGGCGGCCAGCACATGTTCAGCCAATGAGCGTTAAATATAGTATCTCATATCAAAATATCATTCTTTTCATATAAAATGTATTACAATGATGGTGCTAAGAATTTTTATTTAAACCTGCACATCTGTACTTGTCTTTTACCTTGCACATGAAATACCTGCTTTCTCATTACAACATTCGGTACTTTATACACTTTTTAAAATGTGAAATTAAATATTTTACAAACACCAGTGGTAAGATATATTCGTGTGATTTTTTTTAACCTAATTTGAAATGAGATTTCATCTTTACAAAATGTTCACACGCTGAACCACGGTCAAATCTAACTGATTTTTCCTCCATGAGAATCAACATATTGGCTCGATTATTCTGAAGTCGATTTCGCTCGTTGCTTTTTAGTAGATTTTTAAAAATAATATAAACCGGTAAGGGAAACCGACGACCTCGAAACTTCTCGGTTTCTCTCTCTCTCTCTCTCTCTCTCTCTTTAGCCGGTAATTTACCGGTAACTGCCGGTTAAGGCGATCATTGGTATTACTGTTTGAAAGCACAGCCTTCTTCTTCTTCTTCTTCTCGTATTTCGCGAGAACTAGTGAGGAAAAACATTTGGAACACATGCATGATGTATAAACTAATACACTATCTCACATTTATGTCTCCCTCCCTCCCATCCCTTATTTCCCTTCCTTTCATCCCTCCCTTCCATTTCCTTCCATTCCTTTCATCCCTCCCTTCCATTTCTTTCCCTTCCTTTCATGCCTACTTTCAATTTCCTTCCCTTCCTTTTATCCCTCCCTCAATTTCCTTCCCTTCCTTTCATCCCTCTCTCAATTTCCTTCCCTTCCTTTCATCCTTCCCTTCCATTTCCTTCCTTTTCTTCTTTCCTTTCCTTCCTCCATTTCTTATTTTATTCATATAGTCTGCGAAATATCACAATGAAGCAATTTACGGTTATATTTATCAAATGATAAATCTGAAAATAAACATGTGTAGAATAATTATTGATTATATAATATTTGATAACTAAAGAAAAAAAAACTAACAAATTCACAGTTTACATTTTCTGATTGCTTTTTCTTTTCAGATACTGAGAATTTGTTTTTCATTTTTTCTATTGTGCTGGAGACACTCTGTCGCGCTATTTACATTCATTGATATACAGAAATTACGATTTATGAGTGGCATTAGTATACAGGATTCTGTACGGTCTGATATAGGATGTGATTTATGGTGTTTGAGATGTGATAGCATGAGTTACCGCACTTGGTGACACCATCTCTAGTGACGCCACTATTGCTTATTATCATGAATGATGAATGTATAAATGTGCATCGGAAACAGCTGTTGAGCCCCGTTACGTGATTCTAATACCAAGATTCACATTTTTAAAGTCTCTCTACGATCATCTCTATGATACTGAAGGTCACTGCCTATGTAGAATTGTTATACCACTGTGTCCCAAAAGTAAGTGTACATATTTAGTAAGTGTATATATTTCCATGTATATAATACTCGCAGGAAATTACAAGTTATCTGCTTCAAAGTACGACCTTTGGGAAGTTACACAGTAGTTCCAACCTTTTTTTCCACTGATCGTAGCAGTACTGGAAATCATTTTCCATAAGTGTTCTTAGTTCATCGGTTACAATTTTTTGAATGATTTTCACAGTCCCGAAATGATGACTCTTCAACTTAGATTTCAACTTAGGGAATAGGTGGAAATTGCTAGATCTGGGATGTAGGGAGGTTGTGGGAATGCGGGGACGTTTTTCTTCAGCGAAAACTCTCAAACTGAAAGCGCTGTGTGAGCAGGCAGCGTTATCGTGGTGTAACATCTGCAGTGTCTCTTTGGACTCGCCGGGCTCGTTTTTGAAATCGTTCCAAAATATTTTTGTAGAAGGTCTGATTAACTGTCTGTCCTGGAGGTAAACATTCTTTGTGCACAATTCCAGGGCTGTCCAAACTCGCACATCGCCTATTTACGAAAGTGGCCTTCCGGAGCGAAATTCGTCTTCAACATTTTTTTTTCGACCCTCTTTGAAAGCTTCGTGCCATCTAAAAACCATATTTCTCGATAGAATGACACCTCCTTAAGTTTCAGTTAAATTTTCAAACGTTTTGGTGACAGATTTATAGAGTTTCACACAAAATTTGCTAGCATGCCACTGTCCAATATTTCGATCTACGCGTTAATATAATAATAATAATACTGAGGTATTAAAACACGAGCTTACACAAACTGCAGTAGCACACAAATGACCCGACAGATCCAGCTGAAACTAGTCCGAACATGCATCTAAAATCTCTATCAACATTTCTATATACGACAATGATGTGTCAGTCAGCCTGCATGTCCCTTGCGGAACTTTGCCTCCCTAACAGCTCTCCTGTAGGCCTCTCGGTTGTAAGCAAGATGCCCTGCTGCTGATGCATCCATTTACAGATTATCAACGATGTCTTACAGCCATCTTCGCCTTGGTCTTTCTTCGCCTCTCTTTCTTTTCTCCGTTATGTACCATTCTCTAAATTATCATGACGTTTAATGTGTCCAAAATATTTCAGTTTTCTCTGTTTAATCCTATTTACTAGCCAATCTTCTTTAATATTAAGTTCTCGTAGTGTGGATATATTTGTTCTTTTTTTATGTTCACGATATTTGAATGTGCTATGTTGCATATTTGTGCACAGGAAAATCAATACATCTACGTTTTGGACACACTGATATATATGTACCCGCATGTATGTAGACTGATTAATACAAACAATTCATCATCATTTCGGCTTAGCAGGGAGTTATGGGGGCTATTTTGTCAAGGAAACCACCTCTGAAAACGGGACTTTTCTGTTAGTGCAATCCGCTCCTGTTCTTCTGATACACGATCTCGGAAGGCTCAAGAATAGCGCCTTATTTTCCAGGCTGGCTGTCTCCACCCAGAGCTGGAATTAACAATAAATTCAGCTTCCTTTAAACTTCTTCAGATTTCCACCCACTCTCAGTTGTTCGTGCTCTACTTTCTCGTCTTAGCCCCACTCATTTCGCTGCAGTTTTTCATTCATAAGTTTTAGCTTATCTCCCAGCTCTTGTCTTCTTCTCCAGCAGCTAAAAGGTATTTATAGCTTCCTGGTCTCTCCCCCACAACTTTCTTCACTCCACACCCACACACAGTTCTCTCCCTTCATCACCTACAAGCCGCTGACATCCGATTGGTCGAAGTTGTTTTATTTTTTTTCTCTCTCTCCTCATCTTTAGGGTGAATATGTTCGTTTCTGTACCAGGAGAATGCCACAAAGCTAAGTTTTTCATTTTTCTTCCTTTTATTTATATGTTGTTCTTGTATGTAATCCTTGAAAAAGGCTGATGTTGAAATACTAGATGATGTATGTTTTTCATTTATACATTCTCATCTCACTTTCATACTTTCTGCCATATGTGTGGTTTTTTTTTTCATTTTCCTGATTCCCTTTGCCGTTTTGTAAAACTGAACCTCACACCTGTGTCTACCTTCAAAAAGCGGAGAGTATGCAGTGCTTCTTTGGTGGTCTTCATCGCCAAGCTGACTATGACAGCTAGGCCAAGCCTGCTACTGGAAGCACTAACGGAGTTGTAAGGCAGGGTCTTGGTCAGCTAGGGGTCGTCAGCCTTGACCCTAGCATGTCAGCTACGGGTCGTTGAATCTAAAAATACTAGCAGGTGTTTTGTAAACGCTACTATGTGGTTATATATCCTAAGTTCTTTTATCTTATCTTATATCTTATATCCTTCCCGTGCCGTTAGACGTCACATAGGGCTCGCAAAGTAGTTCGCCAATTTTTCCTGTCTTCGGCGAGTCTTTCAACCTCATCAAAGGATTTTATGCCTGTTAACTTGGTCTCTCTTAATAATGTTCTCCTCAGAGTTTCACGCGGTCTGCCCCTTTTTCTTCGGCCTGTTGTGTTCCACTTGATAGCTTGTTTTGGGATTCTCTGCTCATTTCTTCTCATCAAGTGGCCAACATATGTCCATCTCCTTTTCCTGATCACCCGTGAGACTGGTTGTTGTTCAGTCATCTGTCTTATCTCTGCATTGTTCTTGAATTCATTCCGCTTGATGCCGAGTATTTTCCTTAGGCATTTGTTTTCAAAAGAGTCTAATTTCTTTTCTATTTCTTTAGTTGTTTTCCAGCTTTCGCATGCATAAATGAGGTGGATATTACATTTGAATTGAATAGTCTTAACTTGGTTTTTGTGCTTATAACTTTTGAATTCCATATGTTCTCAAGATTCTTGAAGATTGATGCTGCTTTTGCAATTCTGATCCTAACTTCCTTTCTAGTGTCACCATCCTGGTCTATGTAGCTGCCAAGGTATGCAAATTGATTGACTTCTTCAATATCTGTCCCTTCTATGTGTATTTTTCCATTTTGATTGATGGGAATTTTCATTATTTTTGTTTTGTCCTTGTTAATTTCAAGTTCTATTTTGCTAGCCAGTGAAGATAGGCTATCTGTTTTTTCTTGCATGGAATTCACATTATTACTGATAAGAGTTATGTCATCAGCAAAATCAAGATCTTCTAGTTGGGTCCCATGTACCCAGTCAATACCTGTGTTACCTGTGCAGCATTTTTTCATTATGAAGTCTATTGTAATCCCAAAAAGTAAAGGAGACAGTATACATCCTTGTTTCACGCCTGTTTCAATCTGGAACCATTCACTCATCCCTTCTTCTGTCTTGACTGCACAACCATATCCATTGTATAAGTCCTTAATGATGTTGACAATTTTAGATGGTATTCCATATAGACATAAAATTCTCCATAATGAATCTCTGTGTATGCTATCAAATGCCTTCTTAAAATCTATGAAATTCAGTATTAATGGTTTCTGCTTTTCAATATGTTCTTCAAGTATTATTCTGAGAGTAAAGATCTGGTCGAGACAGCTTCTCCCTTTTCGAAATCCTGCTTGTTCTTCTCTCATTGCAGTATCCACTATATCTTTGAGTCTATTCAAAATGACCTTGCAAAATACTTTTGACACAACTGATATTAAGGTTACTCCTCTCCAGTTGTTACAGTCACTAAGGTTGCCCTTTTTTGGTATTTTCACAATGATTCCCTTCTTCCAATTAGAAGGGACCTTTTCTTCTTTCCAAATCTTTTATACGCAGAGCAAAATATGTTAACGAAAGTGATTCATAAATTATGAAATTTTAACTAGAACTAGCCAGTGACGAACGCTTATTAACTGGGAACCAGGGAAATGATATCAAGTACAGCCAACTTGGGAAGCTCTTAACACATTTCGTTTAATCAGCACCGCTGGCCAGGGAAGGAAAGGGAGGCAGCACAAAAGGATTGGTGAGAATAAAGTCAGGTTTATTTACTTTCACTGACCTTTCAGAAGGTCCGCGGCAGCAAGCAAAGATTAAAACTGCCGCCAGATATAAGCGCCGTTTGTTGTTGTTGTTGAGAGCAGGCCGGGGAGTGGGGGGGAGGTCAGTAAGGTCATGAATCTCTTAGCAGTTTAATTGGGAGAGTACAAAGGTTGAGTGAGGAAAACAAAAAATATTGAACTTTGACAGAGAGCATATAAAAATATGTGAAGAAAGTCACGTGATACACTAACATCGCTAAATTAGGAACATTAGGAACATAACATACAGTTTTTTTATATAAATTTATAAAACTATACAAATATACAGTATGTCACTGCAGTAAAGCTGTGATAACAAAATAATATACTATTCTTGTTATTAAAAATAAGGTAGGATCTCTGTTTTATTCATTCACAAAGTACACAAATGCGATGTTTTGACTTATATCGTAAAAAAAACATATAACAAATAGGAATAGAAGAGAAAGTTTAAATTTACGTGTATGATATATAACAAATAAGAATGGAAGATAAAGGTTTAGAGAGAAAATAAGTTATAAACAAGAGAGAGAGAGAGACAGAGAGAGAGAGAGAGAGCACTTAACTGTGGCTTGTCTTTTTTTTGTCTCATGCTTATTTGCTATAAATTACACATGCAAAGTTAGACTTCCTCTTCTTTTATTTCTTCTTCTTGTATGGTTTTGTTTAATAAAGGCGTAAGCCGAAATGTTACAGCTGTGTGCTCATTAACGAATACAGTTCTTCTTTCATTTTTGTTGTTGTTGAACAGACTAAAAATTGAGAGAGAGAGAGAGAGAGAGAGAGAGAGAGAGAGAGAGGACAGTATAAATTTACATCATTTAGAGGGAAGCTAATTAGAATTTCAAACGATGAAGAATGAAACAAATAAGACGATGGGAAAGAATTACATTCATTTATAAATGTGGGTTGCAGTGTGTGTCCGACGATGTGATAGTGCACAAATGAACTCAAAATATAACTGCTTATTGGTGGAATGAAGTCACACATTAGTTTAGCCGATGAATATGAATAGAATAGAAAGACAACGTCGATTCTGAAAGTAAGCCATGTCTAAAATGGATGTGTAGAGTCAAAATTAGCGTATTTCATTGTCTAAAAACGGTGGCACATCGCCCTTTCCAGAAACGTGGAAGAAGAAGAGAAACCCCCTTATTATCTGTATAATAGAACCGCCAACAAAAAAAAAAAAAAAGGAACCGGCAATAATTTCAAACAAAAACTTTCTGTAACAATATTTTCTGACTTGAGAGATTAAAGTTGATAGTTTTCTTGTCTTTTCTGAGTCCTAAATGGTCCAAACATAAAAAAAAAAATGTTAGAGCTTTAAATGGTCCAAACTTAAAAAATTGTTCAAGCCCTAAATAGTCCAGACTTGAAAAACTGAGTCCTAAATGTAAAGTATTAAAAAGTCTACTTCAAAAACGTATTCACTCACCAGGTTCAGATAAGAGCTTAGTAAGAGCAGGCATGATTCTCTTCAGTTGGAGACTTGTGCTGTGTAATGTCTCCAAAGAATCCCTGTTTATTGACCCTTCTTCCTTAGAAGACGTGGCCGACTCCCCACTGGAAGTGCCATCGTCATGAACCGGCATAGGATGTGTTTTGTTGCTGACGTCTGAAGCCGGACTATTTTTTTCTGAACTTACTTCTGTGGACGAGATCTGGGCCGTTGTATTTTGCTGAGCAGTACGAAGCAGCGCATGATTTTGCATAGCAACCTGGAAAGAGCGATTTGCTAGAGACTCGATGTTCTGAAAATTGTTGAAGATCTGAGGAATCCAGCCTGTGTTGGATGCTACTGCCTCGAGTAATCTTAGAGTTTTCTGAGTTGTATTGGTCAGCGCAATCATCGGATCGGATGCATCGCCGCTAGTCTTGGCCAGAAATGTTGTGGATAGTTGGGTTCTGATTTCATCCATATGTTTTACCTCATTTTCTAAAGCAGACGTGGCTTGGGTCAGAGAGACGGAACTCAGCTGTGCTAGATCTGTAAGCACCTGTAGATAACAAGGACAGCAGAAAGAGCGTCACAAGATGATGTTTTCTTAAGAATGTTGTCTCTTTTAAAACATACAGTCACCAAACTCACAGAGGAATCACTAACTTGCTGTTGTATCTATTTTTTGTCAGTAATTCTTTCATAGGCCAATGTTTCATCAACTATTTTGTCATTTTGTCTCCTTTTCAATTACTGAGCTTGACTCATCTTTCTCTAGCTCTCATTCAGACAAAAGGTTACACACAAAGTAATACCTATAAAATTACATTCATGTCACATGGGCATAAGTATAACATAACACTTTTACTGCATTAAACATAAAAGTTATGGAGAACGATTACAGTTAGATTGCACACAACATAAAAACTGGAGGGAGGGAACTGATTAAGCTAGTGTCACTGTTATACAGCACAAAACATGAAAGCTCGGAGAGAATTGATTGCAGTTAGTGTTACTGTTATACTGCCCAAAACATGAAAACGGGGGGAAGTTGATTACAGTTAGTGTCACTGTTATACTGAAAAAAAATATGAAAACTGGGGGAGAAATGATTACAGTTAGTGTCGCTGTTATACTGCACAAAACATGAAAACTGGGGGAGAAATGATTACAGTTAGTGTCGCTGTTATACTGAAAAAAAAATATGAAAACTGGGGGAGAAATGATTACAGTTAGTGTCACTGTTATACTGAAAAAAAATATGAAAACTGGAGGAGAAATGATTACAGTTAGTGTCGCTGTTATACTGCACAAAACATGAAAACTGGGGGAGAAATGATTACAGTTAGTGTCGCTGTTATACTGAAAAAAAAATATGAAAACTGGGGGAGAAATGATTACAGTTAGTGTCACTATTATACTGAAAAAAAAAATATGAAAACTGGGGGAGAAATGATTACAGTTAGTGTCGCTGTTATACTACACAAAACATGAAAACTGGGGGAGAAATGATTACAGCTAGCGCCAAGCAAACGATTAAAACCTCAAAGGATGATACTGAACAATTTTCTGCATGCCACATTTAGTTCTTCTGATAAGATGTGTTTGAGCAATCGTTTCATTGTTCAATGTGTGGGTCTAAGGATTTAGCTGCTATTTTAATTATACATACACTCATGGATACAATGTCACAACTGTGATAGATTATATCTGAGTGCGTAAATCAGTTGCAAGTAGACAAATAAGATTAGAATATATGATCTGCATGTTCAGTTTTTTGCCCTCATGAATATAAAATATGTTCATTCGTTTGTTCGTGTCAGTTTTTTTACATAACCATATACACTGAATTTGATTTAACTCACAAACTGACTACTTACCTCCAATAAATGACTGCCGTTTTTTATAACATTTGCCAGGCTACTAATCATATCCATAGGTAGCACACAACCTTCGCCTGCAGATCTAACTGCAGTAAATAGGGTATGGTATGTCTGCTGTCTTTCCCTGTTGTCTGTTCCAGGAATAATGTTGCTTTGTTCTGGTTCTACGTCTTCTGTAGCGATGAGGCCATTTGACAGTGAAATATCTAGCCTACGGGCAAGATCTGTTTGTTGAACTGTAATGGAGTCTGTGTTTGATAAAATCTGCTCCAGAATGCGTCCACTATTGCGGAAATAACTCACAGCCTGTAAAACACTGCCTGTCATGTTGTACAATGCGTTCATCACTCTTTCGTCATTTTCGTCCTGGTACTTCTTGGATTGGTCAGTGGAAGCCCGCACTGTTGCATCTTCAGACGGGGTGACATTTTCACTCCTGTTCCCAGATTCTAGATTCGTTACTCTAGAACTGACAGTTTCCTGTGAGCTACTGTCCTTTACAGTTTCATCTTTACAGCTACAGCGTTCTTTTATATCCTTCTCCTTGTCTTCTGTATGCTCTCTTTCTATGCTATCAACACGGGCACCCCGTCTCAAATCTAACTTGGCAGCATTGATAAGCTTGACAAAGTGAGCATGTGTCTGCATTTTAAACTCGGCGAACCTCAAGTCCACGTGCTCGGAGATTCCAGAGAAATCTACCTGGCAAGGAACAGGCTCGGTCTGGAAGTAAAAGATTCGAAACATTATTCTGTAATTTATAGTTAGACTTTAGTCCAAACCCAATACACTTATCTGACATCATTCCCGTGCTGTTAAACGTCACATAGGGCTCGCAAGATAGTTCACCAAGTTTTCCTGTTTTCGGCGAGTTTGTCAACCTCATCAAGGGATTTTATGCCTACTAATTTGGTCTTCCTTAACAATGTGCTCTTTAGAGTTTCACGTGGTCGACCTCTTTTTCTTTGTCCTGTTGTGTTCTACTTGATAGCTTGCTTTGGGATTCTCAGACTGTTTCTTCTTATCACGTGACCGATATATGTCCATCTTCTTTTTTTCTGATCACCCTTGAGACAGGCTGTTGTTTGCTAATTTGTCTTATCTCTGCGCGCGCACGCACGCACGCACATACACACACTTATATATATGTATATGTATCCACATATACATTTAAATTAATTAATCTAATTAAAAATTGGAAACTGCAAAGTTGAGAGCAATTATTTTTTTCAAATTTAACATTATGAATGCAGCCAATGTTTCCCACTATCATATTTATGGATGTTACTGTGATGACCTACGTATAGCCAGGATTAGTAGAATCAGCCATAGATGGAGTTTCTTATCTTAAACATCAAGCATCTGTCTGCTTTAGAAATGGTCTTCTAAAACGACAAGTGCCATATAACTGTCATATTTTGAACAATAGCGACACTTAAAGTGCCCGTAAAAGCTTTTGTAATTAAAACAAATGAAAAAAAAATTAATAAGATTAATTTTACCCTCTGTATTTCATATCCAAGCGCCACTTCGTCAAATCGTTTAGACAGCTGTGTGGTTGCTTCGCCTACATTTTTAGCGACTGTGTCTTCCACTGCGGTCTTGATCAACTGGCCTTGTTTATCAACGCTTTCGTTTATATAGTAGACCGTGGACTCCAGTTCGTTCAGAAGATCTGTGGAACTTTTCTTCAGTTCCGAGACATCCCTAGCTAGAAGACTCGCCGTGCTATCCTGTGTTTGTCCACGGGATTCGAGCTGGGTCACCTGTTTAATATAATAACTAATGTTTTTGATAAGTGTCTTTTCTAATACAGTTTTCTGTTTTCAGTAATTCGTGAATATTGCTTCAGCTGGTCCTAAAGGTATAACGAAACGGTAACTACCCATATATATTTGTCTGTAATATTCTATAATCCCACCCAAGGTACAATTTATTTTATTTATCTTATCAATACAGATGCCAAATTTTATAGTTCCTTGCAAAAAGGCAGCAAGAGAAAATGTCGCAAGTTCCTTCCACCTCATTATCTCAACAGGGGGCTACATAAAAATGCACGGCATTGTTTTATCTCAGCAAATATTTAAACATAGTGAATTGTTCATAACGAAAATATGTTTGATTTATACCAAGCTCTCCACCGACACCATTTGTAATCTTCCTTATTTCTACTGATCAAACACTCTTTTCTATTATTTGTCATAAAAAGAAATAACACCAATATTGTAAATGTACATTATAACTTCCTCCTTGAAATGTTAAATCTAGCGTCAGGTCGTATATTGTCTACACTTTTCTCCAGTGCAACCTCATGCCTTCTATCACGGCCTGAAAGCATCATTTGTTAGGTCTGGTTCTGTTTGTCTGGAAACGCTGGGCATTTAAATGTAAACATATGTTCTAATAATTCATTTTCCTTCGTGATAAAACTACCTGAAAAAAAACCTCAGTCACCAAGGGAATATAGTTTTCACCAGATCTGCCTTAGGTAAAAAAATAAATAAGCTAAAGAAGAATTTAAACATCTATTATATTGCCCTTCCTTGTACTCAATTATAAATTCTCCAGTAAGTTTTCTGCATTCATTGTAAGCTAGGTCTTCATGGTTACTGTCATGAGTTACAAGAAACCGTCTGTCCCCGAATTTGATAGAACTGCGACGAAATATTTATGAAATAAAGGGCACATTAGACGCGTGGAATATTAATGTTTCGTCAAGATGTAAATGCCATGCTTATTTATACAGAAGTTGGAGTAATTTAGCCAATATTTTTATTTACAAAGTCATGTTCATCTCCTCTACCTCTACGATTTTTTTTCACTTTCATAAATTCATGTTAATCTTCTCTACCTCCAAGATTTTTATTTACAAAGTCATGTTCATCTTCTCTGTCAGCAAGATTTTTTATTCAGAAAGCTACGTTCATCTTCTTTACCTCAAAGATTTTGTTACTCAGAAAGTCATGTTCATCATCTCTACCTTGAAGATGTTTTTATTCAGAAAGTCATGTTCATCTTTTCTATCTCAAAGATGTTTTTGTTCAGAAAGTCATGTGCATCATCTCTACCTCGAAGATGTTTTTATTCAGAAAATCACGTTCATCTTTTCTATCTGCAAGTTTTTTTATTCAGAAAGTTACGTTCATCTTCTCTACCTGAACGATTTTCATTCAGAAAGTCATGTTCATCTTCTCTACCTCAAAGATTTTCATTCAGAAAGTCATGTTCATCTTTTCTACCTGAACGATTTTTTGTTCAGAAAGTCATGTTCATCTTCTCTACCTCAAAGATTTTTATTCAGAAAGCCATGTTCATCTTCTCTACCTGAACGATTTTCATTCAGAAAGTCATGTTCATCTTCTCTACCTCAAAGATTTTTATACAGAAAGTCATGTTCATCTTCTCTACCTCAAAGGTTTTCATACAGAAAGTCATGTTCATCTTCTCTACCTCCAATGTTCTGGCAACATTTTTGTGATCGGCGTACTAAGAGAAGGAACGCCTAAGACCAAGTTCTATGAACAGAACAGTTTTGATATCATAACTTGGCTAGTTAGATAGTATCGATGTGGTATCTAAGGTAGTGACCTCTCCGGAGAAGTCAGATCCTTTGGCTTGCTCTGATAAATGAAAAAAATAAATAGCAGAAACCTATCTCCAACCAATATTTATTCCTGGACTTCTTTTAGCATAGTCTAGTAAGATCATAAACTAACGATCTCGCAAATCATGGAGTATCCGGATACAGTAATATAAACCCTGAAAGTTAATTTAAAGGGTTTATTTTATCGTTGAATCCATTTATGACGATTATTTTTATTAATACGTATTATTTACAAGAGACAAGGGATACACATGGAAGGAAGCAGAGAATAATTTCAACAACAGGGATGACTGGAGACCCTTTATCCGTGGCCTATGCTTTCAAGGGGGTGAAAGGCGATGATGATAATGATGATGATGATGACGTATTTACAGTATTATTGTTTTACCATTATAACTATGTCTACAAGGCCTAATAGTCAAGTCTTTCAGTCTGTCCAGCTATAAGTTGTTTGTGGTCCTCATATGTCCACTCGTGCCTGAGAACCTGTTTTTTGACAGTGTCCAGGTCAGTGTGCGTACTCTGTAAGCTTCCGCTGATCTTAAGGAAATGTCTCGTGGCGTAGAACTGGAAACTGAAAACTGCCCTCTCAAGCGCAGTGATTCGAGTGGTGAGTGTGTCAAATTTGGTGTCGACTACTTTCAACATGTCCGTAAAGACAGTGTCTTCAAGTTTTCTGATTGGAAGTTTTGGATCCATCTCTGGGGTCTCCTGGCTTGTTGTTACAGGCCAAATGATACAAATGACCACTCCTAGAAGAGCACAAGACTTGGCAGCCGATCTTGACCCCTTGACGGCCATCCTGACATGCGTGCTCTAGTTTACTCAGCCAGGTATCCTGATGATGATTAAAGGGTTAAAATGACAGGGGAAACATTCATAGCCACAAAATAGCAATAAAATGACGGGAATAACATTCATAGTAAACAAAATAACAATAAAATGACGGGAATAACATTCATAGTAAACAAAATAACAATAAAATGACGGGAATAACATTCATAGTAAACAAAATAGCAATAAAATGACGGGAACAACATTCATAGTAAACAAAATAACAACAAAATGACGGGAATAACATTTATAACCAACAAAATAACAATATGATATGTCGGCATCAGATTGCACATTTTCCCGACAACACTGCCCCCCCCCCCCCCCCCCCGCCCCCCACAAAAAAGAGAAATCATGCAAACAGTCAGTACAGAGAATTAACATTGAAAATTAAGAAGAAAACATAATAATGTGAGTGAAAACTAACCACGTTGTTCTTTCAATAATTTTTTTTTATTCCACACTCTTCTTCTTCTTCCTATTATTATTATTATTCTTCGCTCAGTTTTAACATATATCAGCCATCCAGATTAGCAGATAGGTTGCCTCCATGAATTCCACAGATAGGTTGCCTACATGAATTCCACAGATAGGTTGCCTATATAAATTCCACAGATAGGTTGCCTACATGAATTCCACAGATAGGTTGCCTCCATGAATTCCAACTTCAGCAGCTCTCTGTTACCAAGAATTTGTCACCCACCTTTCTAGTTTTTAGAGCCAAGTTTTGGCAGTCAGGTCTTCGTAAAGCAGACTTTTAGTCCAAGAACAATTCTGCTTTCCCTTTTTCTGCATGGAGTTCAAGGTCTGTTATAGAGAATGGGCTAACATCATGGAAGCATAAAGTTGTTATAGAGAACGGGTTAACATCATGGAAGCATAAAGTTGTTATAGAGAACGGGCTGACATCATGGAAGCATAAAGTTGTTATAGAGAACGGGCTGACATCATGGAAGCATAAAGTTGTTATAGAGAACGGGCTGACATCATGGAAGCATAAAGTTATTATAGAGAACGGGCTAACATCATGGAAGCATAAAGTTGTTATAGAGAACGGGTTAACATCATGGAAGCATAAAGTTGTTATAGAGAATGGGCTAACATCATGGAAGCATAAAGTTGTTATAGAGAATGGGTTAACATCATGGAAGCATAAAGTTGTTATAGAGAACGGGCTAACATCATGGAAGCATAAAGTTGTTATAGAGAATGGGTTAACATCATGGAAGCATAAAGTTATTATAGAGAACGGGCTAACATCATGGAAGCATAAAGTTGTTATAGAGAATGGGTTAACATCATGGAAGCATAAAGTTATTATAGAGAACGGGCTGACATCATGGAAGCATAAAGTTGTTATAGAGAACGGGCTAACATCATGGAAGCATAAAGTTATTATAGAGAACGGGCTGACATCATGGAAGCATAAAGTTGTTATAGAGAACGGGCTGACATCATGGAAGCATAAAGTTGTTATAGAGAACGGGCTGACATCATGGAAGCATAAATTATCGCATCAATGCATTAAAAAAATCCCAGGGAGAGTATATTTACCATCAAAGTAAACAGCTCCTCTTTAGATACAAAACAGAATGTTTCTCTTGTAACGAACAAAAAAGTATATTTCTTTATGCAGAAAATTTATTAATAAATCTGTATCTGTACACAAGAAAACCAGCGTAAAGCACATACAATTAAACAAATATTTTTGTCTTTCTATACGCGAACTTTGATACATTCAAAGTCGCACTTGTGCGAAGCGTTTTTTTTTCTTATTTCAAGCACCTACTACTGACCTTTGATCTCTTCTTTCTACTGATCTTTTCCACTTAAAAGAGCAGTAGCAAGTTTTTACAGTTTTGCTACAGTATATCGGATACTTAATGTGTGTGTGTGTGTGTGTGTGTAAATATCTCTTTAAATGTTCCGCAAAAGTGAGCACTGTTGAGATTGTAGCACTGTACCATCAGTATGACAAATCGCGGAGCTATTTATGTACCTGACCTTCTAGTCTTTAATGCACTTCTTCTTTGTCAAATCACTCCCTCCCTCCCACGAAAACTCCTCTGTTCCCTCTCCCAGCCCGACCTTCATAAAGCGCCCTAAGATAAAACTATTCGAGAGTAACGAAAATTTGAGTAATATTTTACTTACATACCTTATTATTCTGGAAAACGTGCACTTTATGTCTGATTATGTAAAAATGTGTATGTTTGTACTTAAATTAAGTATTAAGTATTTATGATGAAGAAGGAGGGGAGGGGGTGGGGGGGGGGGAAGAGGTGAGATATTTAGGAAATCTATTGTTTTAAAACCAGATCCGACTTCTGGAATCCACAGTATGCCGTACTCGTGTATTGCGACTGACAGCTCGTATTTTCTGACCTGGAAAGAAACCAGTCCACGCTTCCAAGGGAAATACTGCAATGAGCCATAAATAGCTTTCAGGTGCTTTGAATTCCGACGGATTTTCTGTGTCCATGATTCTTCACGTGAAATTGATACAGATAATCTTGCACCTGCAGCTCTGTGTTAACATCTCATTCCGTTATGTTGTAGAGTATCAATGAATCATGCACAAGGAAGGAACCAGCAATTCCTGCCAAGACTAAGATGCTCTGATACTTCTAGAGTAAAAATAATCCGCAGGAGTCAACTACCTTCGGAACAGTGCAGGAGAGTTTCCACTGAGAGGGACCAGTGCGTAAAGTACATGTAGGTCTTAATTTTGGCAGGTTATAATCTTTCAAACATGTGGACAATGTAGTGGAGAAAGCAAAGAAAGGGATTAATGCTGCCGAGGTGACGATGGGGCTAGTTTTTAGAAGCGTACATTTTTCTTGCTAACCAGTCACTGATGATGTCAAGTCTGAACTATGGGCTCATTCTCCTCACACTGTCTCCGACCCAGATATGAGAACTGTACAGAGTTTAGAACCAGACCACAGGAGCAGTCCTGGAATGCACCCGATTGTTGCCATGAGATACTTACTTGGGCTACCAAGTATCTGAGTACGACACAAGCACGCACAAGTGAAGGTTTACCTTAGTGTTGCCAACAGGACAATTCATCCCCTCATTTCAGCCCTGCACACAAAGGGAGCCGCATCAAACGTGAGATGCCCCGGATGGCGTAGGCAGAAGAAACCCCACAGAAGATGTGTGGCATGGGCGATATTCCAATAGAAGAAGAGTGAGTGACAAGCCTGAAAAGCGAGAACTCACCAAAGTCGTCATTCATCTATGTAGAGAATGTTACACTTGGGCTTTTAGTGTTCATGACCTTCAGGCACATGAAATCCTTCAGTGTTACTTTCAAGCACAGGATTATGCCATCTTTATCCATGACTCCGTCACCCAGAGAACGTTGTAGCGGTTAGGGTTTTGTCGCATACCTCAGTGGAGCCACAGCTGGGAAAGAGCGGGTATATATGACATCACAGTCTGCAATTTGAGGATGGAAACAGAAGCCACCACTGTTGCAATCGCTTGGCTGGTTGAGCAGCAAATATGTCATGCTGTCGCAGAGACGGACTCCCAAAGATTGCACCATAAGATCGACTTCGCAGGAAGTGGACCAACTTTCTCTCAGGCTCCCAAGTTACAGGGCTCACTACTGTCCTGTACATGCAGGAATGCATGATAATAAGCAGGCCGACCGGCTTGGCTGGAAAGGCCCTCAAGCAAGGCGTTTTGAAACTGGACTAATCGGATATCTCGAAGGCTGTTATGGACAAACTGTACGGGGAGAGAGTTGGAATGAAGAAATGACAGTGACAGCAATGATGCCACCTCTTAATCTCAATAAATAAATCAATCAGTCGATCAATGACGACATGCAAGAGCCATAGAGGAATTGGTCAGGACATGACAGCTCTGGACAAAAAAAAAACAAAAACTGAAGATCAGAATACAACTAGATTTTTCTGCTCCTAGTAGCATGAAAGGATACATAATGGGAAAAAAGAAAGAGGAAGACCCAGGCGAAGGTGGCTGCAAGACATCGTTGATGATCTGTGAATGGATACATCAGTAGCAGGGCATCTTGCTTACAACAGAGAGGCCTACAGGAGAACTGGTAGAGAGGCAAAGTTCCACAATGGAGGTGCAAATGACTGACTGAGTAGCTAATGCTTTGTTCTAGCGAATAAAGGCTCAGAACTGATAAGGACTAGCTACAGCGGCTCTCAAACTTCCAAGGCTGACCTGAGAAGATGAGCCTGTATCTCCAGGTATGGGAAACATAGGCCATAGCCAATCAGTTAATTAAAACTGTAGTATTAGATTACATACATGATAAAATACGCAGAAAACCCTGGCAAAAAAAGGAGGCCAAAAGAAAGGTTTATAAATAGGTTGACCAGAGGGCGTGGGAAAAGGAAGGCAAACGAAATGATTAGATACTCCAGGGAATTCACCGCATGGAGAAACATGATGGTTAATGTCCGCCGGCACGGCCCTACAGTCAGAAGTACCATGTGGAAGTAAGACAGCATCCTGACAGACTTCAACGATATTGTCTTCTACGGTACAGTCATCTCTACTTCCGGGGAAAAAAAAAGAAACTAAAACAAGGATGAAAACGAGTATTGGGTTTCTTCAGTAGGCCATAGTGCACAAATATGCGGAAGAATGTTATGACACAGCAGGAAACGTTCAAGTGATGGAGATCTCATTACAGGATATGCTTACAAAGAACAACGGAAAAAAGGCAGTTTTCGAGAGCAGGAATTCATTTTTTTCCCTCCCTTTTTCACTGGTGAATGTGATCTCGTTCCTCTGCTTTGAAGTAAGAACTTCAACACGTGCGTGAACTGCGCGAAGACGTGCAAGAGGAAGCGATAAACCCATCTAAGTGTTACGGTGTAACAGACCCTGATACGAGACGCGACCCGCTTGCTTACACGGGATGAACATAGTTATAAACCCCCTCGCTGGAAACCCAGCCAGCTCGTGTCGGAAATGGTTTGAGGTAAATGACTCTGGTAATAGTTTGCGTCAATGTGTTACACTTTCCCTTTTCTTGGCTGTCAATGACGTACGCAAAAATGAGATACAGTTATACAGCATATGCCTTGAGAACAAGTTGACGAGGTGCCCGTACTAAGACTGATTTGTCTTCATAAAATTTAGGGAATTAAGAAATTCTGTACACTACATATCGATTTCTATCACAAAATAACAAAAACTCTGCGTCAAGAAAACTAAGAGACACAAGAAAATCCCACAAGAAGGATCAAAACGCAGTGTTGCCTGCGAAGTTCTGGCAGTTTAGGAGGCGTGGAACCTTAGAGTCGATGAAAATGTTGGCATGAAAGAAAAACAGGACGAAAGACCATGTAGATACTCATGAAGAAGATTGATGGATGATTGAAAAAGGATTGGATACAATCTCAATCTCCATCAAAGGCATCGAAGAAATGAATAGGTCAGTGACAAGGCCATTTGCTTGCCAGATGTCAGAGGAAAAATACAGGAGGACCAGAAATACTGACCAGACTAGAAATACTGACCGGAGTAGAAATACTGACCAGACTAGAAATGCTGACCAGTTTAGAAATACCGACCGGACTAGAAATACCGACCGGACTAGAAATACTGACCAGACTAGAAATACTGACCAGTCTAGAATACTGACCAATCTAGGAATACTGACCGGACTAGAAATACTGACCAGTCTAGAAATGCTGACCAGACTAGAAATGCTGACCAGTCTAGAAATACTGACCAGTCTAGAAATACTGACCAGTCAAATTCCAACCAGAGACAAACAAACCATCTAACATTAGACATCTTGGACGTGCTGCTGTAACTCTGACAACAGAGGAGTGAAACATTTGCAGCGCTGAGTACACTCACTAGACAATTTTGGTTTTTATTTATCAGAAGATGGCGGCCTTTATATAATACGAGTACTTCAGTCATTTGTCGAGTCATTGCTAAAGTACATGCTACTTTCCCTCAAGAAGATACGCATTAAAAAATCGTAATTATAATAAAAATAACACTTCTATAATGAAGAATTATTTGTATATGTAACCGTAATATTAATTTAAATGCAAACACTCAAAGCGCTTTCATAAATGTTCATAACTTTTGCACATATTTATAGCATATGTAGCAAGCAGTGATTGAATGGTACGATGTTTTTTCAATAGTTTTTTCATGAAGAAATAAGCATATCTAAATAGCTTTTCGAGAAGAAATAAAAATATCTAAATAGTTCTTCAAGAAGAAATAAACATATCTAAATAGTTCTTGAAGAAGAAATAAACATATCTAAATAGTTCTTGAAGAAGAAATAAACATATCTAAATAGCTCTTCAAGAAGAAATAAACATATCTAAATAGTTCTTCAAGAAGAAATAAACATATCTAAATAGTTCTTCAAGAAGAAATAAACATATCTAAATAGTTCTTCAAGAAGAAATAAACATATCTAAATAGTTCTTGAAGAAGAAATAAACATATCTAAATAGTTCTTGAAGAAGAAATAAACATATCTAAATAGCTCTTCAAGAAGAAATAAACATATCTAAATAGTTCTTCAAGAAGAAATAAACATATCTAAATAGCTCTTCAAGAAGAAATAAACATATCTAAATACCTCTTCAAGAAGAAATAAACATATCTAAATAGTTCTTGAAGAAGAAATAAACATATCTAAATAGTTCTTCAAGAAGAAATAAACATATCTAAATAGTTCTTGAAGAAGAAATAAACATATCTAAATAGTTCTTCAAGAAGAAATAAACATATCTAAATAGTTCTTGAAGAAGAAATAAACATATCTAAATACCTCTTCAAGAAGAAATAAACATATCTAAATAGTTCTTCAAGAAGAAATAAACATATCTAAATAGTTCTTCAAGAAGAAATAAACATATCTAAGTTTATAAACGTTGTCATTGAAAAACATCTGTTCGTACTTTCCTTTGATTATGCTCAGCTCGTTCCTGAGAAGAAAAAGTAGGATCCCATGGACAACCAACGTAACTAGCGAATGGTAAAGAAAGCGAAAAACGTAGTATAATAACAAGGGAAAAGGCAATCATCATTCTTGGGGCACGTGATGAGAAGAGAGAAACTGGAAAACATCATAACAGTGGGGGAAACCGAAGGCAGGAGAGGCAGAGGACGACAGAGGGAGCAGATGTTAGGAGGTCCTGACATTGTGACGTGGAAAGAAATCAAGCAACAGGGTTACTCAGAAATGTCAAGGATCGGGATTTGTGAAGGAGTATGAACTTCCCACGCTCAGGCACGGCACGTGATGATGATGATGATGATGAACTCGCACACACACTCACATGCAATCTTGTTGCAGTTTTTAAAAAAAATAATTGGTTGAAGTGCACTCATACATTTACAGTGCCGAGTTTTTATTTATCATCGTAAAACGATGAGTCTCATGAAAAGTAATTGTAAGCGCCATCTCGTAAACTGAAGCTAGCATTTTTGTCTTATATGTATTCCCTAAAATTATCTGCCACCTTCATTCATCCTTATTTTGGGACATCTCTCGGGTTTTTCCCCCTTTCTTTTAACTATTTGTGTTTTTGTGGTGTTAGTTTTCTAAGCCAAGTCTTAACACAGTTGTGCAGACAACATATCTTCTCTGTCTAATAGTTTCTTGACTGTCTCTGTAACTAGCGTATTTAACACTCATTTTAGAATTAAAATCCTTCATGATATCCAATGGTAATTTTATACGTACAACTTGAATTTTAGCAGTAATGATAATATGTATTATAATATATATATATATGTATCTGAAACTTAAGTGCCCAGGGCACATGGGGCTTCTGCAAGGGTTTTCCACAAATGCCTGTCCTTTGCCTTTTTTCTTCTGCTCTTGCTCAGGTGAGCCCTCTGTTGCTCAACATCCTTTCTGTTGTTCTTCTCCATGTCTCTTTTGGTCTACCCTTACTTCTGTTCCCCTGTGGTGTCCATCTTAGTGCTATTTGTGGTAGTGAGTTGTCAGTCATTCGGAACACATGTCCCAACCATCGCCAGCGTTGTTTTTTTCCCTTGCTTCTGTTTCTGTAGCAGTCTGATATATTTTTTTTTAACCAGATAGGGTTGAAGGCCTCCTTAGTCATGTGTGGTAGGGTACAGTGGTCCTATTCTTTGCAGATCCCGGGTACCACACGGGGGATATTATAAATATTGATATTATATTATTATTATATATTATATCATATTAATTATACATTATATTTTATACTATATTATATGATAACATGCACATGTAAAATCCTTCATGATACCCATGGGTAATTTGTGAAATTCATATGGCCAAAGCATTTAATATATCTTAGTGCTTGCGTACCAGAACGTAAACTATGTTGTATATATCGAGGCTTGAATGTAGTAAAGTGTTAGGGAAAGGTTTTTTTAATATAACCATACACACACTTTACTCTGAAACTATATATATATTTTTATCACTAAAATACTACATCATAAAGTAGTAATCAGCATGCTATCCTCACTGCTAAAATTCAAATTGTAAAGTAGTAAATAGCATATTTATCTACCATTTTCACGGATTAGATAAGATTGTAAAGCAGTAAACAATGCTCCAATTATTATCGCTGGCATGCAGCATTATAAATTAGTAAAACAGTAATGTTGTCCTGACATCTAAAAGACAACATTCTAAAGCTGTGAAAGAAAACACGTGTAAGAAAGCATTCAAAGTAAATCAACATAACTCACCCGTGGCTGCTTATACAGAACATCATATTCTTAGCATGAGCTCACAACATGCTGTGCGCGCCTGCTGCTCTAGGCTATATTTATCTCTCCCTGAATATCCGCTTTTTCAGACAGCCTAAAGGAGCACACTAGTCGGTACTAGAGAGAGTACTTGCAAATCCCAGCCCTGACTTAAGCTCTGCGTTTAACCACCATTTGTTTGTATCTAAAGGTGTGTCTAGCCCTGGGTTGCTGTTACCTTCACTCCGGCATTGCTGTTAGCGTATCCACACCACAGACTCAATTCTACCTGCATTCATTGATGGCGAGACAGCAAACGAGACTTTCTAACGCACGCACCTTTTGTCAAGTTTTATTTAAAGCCTGCAATTTTTCTCTAAACATTATCGCATTCTTCAGCACTTTCCTGGAATTGTTCTCAAAGGTTCTTACAATGTATTTCCCCAGTATAAACTTGAAATCTGCTTTGCACAATGAAACCTGTTTTCACTGAGCACGTCAGTACAAAGGGTGTCTGTCCAACGGTATGTGAATTTAAAGTGACACTTAAAACAGGAGGCTGTGGGGAACCACAAAGTGCAGTAAGAAGAGGGTATTCTACGCATAGAAACAAAGCACTTGGAGAAACGTTTCTATTTATAGTTTTGATTGAAGTCTGTTGCTGATTCTCACGTGAGATTTCTCTCTTCTCTCTACCCCCTCATCTCTCTCTCTCTCTCTCTCTCTCTCTCTCTCTCTCTCTCTCTCTCACTGTGTGTGTGTCTCTTGGAAATTTTGTAATTGTAAAATTATCTTCGTGTTGCCGAAGGCTGACGTAAGTCTAAGGAAGCAAGAAATGAACGTTGCATCAAATAACAATCTGTTTTCCCCCCTTGGCCCCGGGCCCCGGGCCCCCTATCCTTTCGGGGCCGCTGACTTCAGCCTACTTAGCCTAATGGGTAATCAGTCACTGGATAAAAGAAAGCTACTTTTCTTTCACATCTGCTGTATGCTTTACATGGTGTGTAACAGTATGTGTTACTGGCGTGAACCCCACTATGGTTTTTCACGGAGACGCCCATGATTTAATCTTTACATTTTCTGAGTTGCATTCCTGAGTGACAGGCTGTGGTCCGAGAAACGGACAGCACGTGATCTGGCGGGCTCGAGCCTGGTATGCGGGCATGTGTTTTAAGTTAAAGAAAAAGAACGAAATGGCCACTTGACCCGTGTTGATGTGTTCGTCCCTGTCTTAAGGAGCTTTTTGCGCACTAGGAACTTTGAGAAACTGTCATGTTTCGTCCCACGTCTTGTTCACTTGTTTGTCTGGAATAAAAGTTTTATATCGGCTATATGGCCTGACTGTTTGTCTGGAATGGAAGCTTTATATCGGCTATATGGCCTGACTGTTTGTCTGGAATAGAAGTTTTATATCGGCTATATGGCCTGACTGTCTGGAATGGAAGTTTTATATCGGCTATATGGCCTGACTGTTTGTCTGGAATGGAAGCTTTATATCGGCTATATGGCCTGACTGTTTGTCTGGAATAGAAGTTTTATATCGGCTATATGGCCTGACTGTTTGTCTGGAATGGAAGTTTTATATCGGCTATATGGCCTGACTGTTTGTCTAGAATGGAAGCTTTACATCGGCTATGTGGCCTGACTGTTTGTCTGGAATGGAAGCTTTATATCGGCTATGTGGCCTGACTGTTTGTCTGGAATGGAAGCTTTACATCGGCTATGTGGCCTGACTGTTTGTCTGGAATGGAAGCTTTATATCGGCTATATGGCTTGACTGTTTGACGGCTGACCTGAAGACCTGTATTTCGACATATTGCTCAATGTTTGTATGGAATGGAAGTTTTTGTCTGGAATACATAACATGCTATAACATCCATGTTATAACATTTTGTCTGGAATTGAAGACATACTAAATTGAAGACATACTAAATTGAAGACATACTAAATGAAGACATACTAAATTGAAGACATACTAAACTGAAGACATACTAAATTGAAGACATACTAAACTGAAGACATACTAAATTGAAGACATACTAAATGAAGACATACTAAATTGAAGACATACTAAACTGAAGACATACTAAATTGAAGACATACTAAACTGAAGACATACTAAATTGAAGACATACTAAATGAAGACATACTAAATTGAAGACATACTAAACTGAAGACATACTAAATTGAAGACATACTAAACTGAAGACATATATAATATCATCATCCATTTAGTTTCCAGCATCATCAAGTTCCGTCCAGTAAACTTCACCTTGTCGTACTGTCAGCACCAGACTTGCTTGCTTATTACATTGTGATGTCTTCACAAAGGAAAAGATCCTGGGAATCATCCGAATAATGAATAATTCGAAGTTAACCCCCCCCCCCCAAGCTACAACTAAGCTGGGTTATACCGATGGTACAGCAAAGACACGGTAACAGATGTAATTACATTAAAATTCAAGTTCAGTAAAACACAACAGAAAACACTAAGTCGCGGTAATTAGACCTTACAACACGAACATTGCTTGCTGCTACTGTAGACGATTATGCAAATGCAACAATGGAAAAGGCAGTCATGACAGGAATTCCTGAGCAAAATAACGCTCAGTAAAATCTCATAATATCTGAGATCTGCTTGCTCAAAATCGTCTTCTTAAAAGAAAAATGCCGATCTACTAACACTAATAGCTGGGGCATCATACAAAAGTTGCCTACAGACCATAAGAGGAACAGAGAAGTTGTTAACTGTCCACAGACTAAGCCGGAAGGGCAATAACTGGGTTTGTTGATCACCGACACAGGAGTATGGGCTACCACTAACTGTAGAGATGTAAATATATCAAGTAAAAGTAAACAGAAAACTTATACAACTATTTCCACATAATTTATCAAATTATGGATGGATGGATAGACGGATTTAATATCCCGTATTCTCTGTCAAAGAGTGCAGCAATATACGAGAGTACTTTTCTACTTAACTTCTACCATCCATCCATCCATCCATCCATCCATCCATCCGTCCATCGATCCATCCATCCATCCATCCATCCATCCATCCATCCATCCATCCATCCATCCAACCGTCCGTCTGTCTGTCTGTCTGTCTGTCTGTCTATATATCTATGCCTGTCTGTCTGTCCATCTGTCTGCCTATCTATCTATCTATGTCTGTCTGTCTGTCTGCCTGCCTGCCTGCCTGCCTGTCTGTCTGTCTGTCTGTCTGTCTATCTATCTATCCATCCATCCATCTATCTATCTATCTATCTATCTATCTATCTATCTATCTATCTATCTATCTATCTATCTATCTATGGGTTTGCGTATCAATTTGTGCTTGCGTGAGTGTGTGTGTGCTCTGTTATCATCAGTTTGTTGAAAATCTGGATAATTCTAAAATTTTGCGAGCAACATTAACACAAAAAGTTCTGCTGTATGCCAATTATCAGAGTCAGTTCAGTAATTAAACACCAATGTATTTTACCTGCTTTTAATCTAGATTCTATTACCTGCCTTTTCGTGTCTCTTTCAAAATAAGGACCTTTTTCATGTGGAGAGAAATTTTCACGAATCAAGGGAAAGAAGCATGTAAATCTATGTTGAAAAGAATTTCAGTTCTCTCCCTCCAGTTTTCCGTGAAAACTCTCCTACCATCTCCTCATTTCTCGCAGCCTTCAAGTTCACGTAATAACTATTATCGCTTACATAATCAGGGGATATTACTACCATTGGTGTCATGAATTGATATGTATACCAGATTTTATATATGTTATTATATATGTGTAACAGATTTTATATATGTTATAATATATGTAAACCATATTTTATATATACGTTATTATATGTGTATACCAGATTTTATAATTTTAAATACATGTACACCAGATTTTATATATGTTATATATATTTATACCAAATTTTATATGTTATTATATATGTAGACCAGATTTATATATGTTATTATATATGTAGACCAGATTTTGCATATGTTATTATATATGTGTATCAGATTTTATATATAAAAAGGGGGTGGGGGAGGGGGAACCGGATTCCCTTTTGTGCGTGGTTATTTATCTGAATAAAAATCGATACAGAATCGGCAACAGGCCGGGACAGAACTTTCAAATCGGGACGCCAGGTAACAACGCTTGTAGCACTGGGACGCCAGGTAACCTTGCTTATAGCACCGGGACGCCAGGTAACCTTGCTTATAGCACCGGGACGTCAGGTAACCCTGCTTATAGCACCGGGACGTCAGGTAACCCTGCTTATAGCACCGGGACGTCAGGTAACCCTGCTTATAGCACCGGGACGTCAGGTAACCCTGCTTATAGCACCGGGACGTCAGGTAACCCTGCTTATAGCACCGGGACGTCAGGTAACCCTGCTTATAGCACCGGGACGTCAGGTAACAACGCTTGTAGCACTGGGACGCCAGGTAACCTTGCTTATAGCACTGGGACGCCAGGTAACCCTGCTTATAGCACTGGGACGCCAGGTAACCCTGCTTATAGCACCGGGACGTCAGGTAACCTTGCTTATAGCACCGGGACGTCAGGTAACCCTGCTTATAGCACCGGGACGCCAGGTAACCCTGCTTATAGCACTGGGACGCCAGGTAACCCTGCTTATAGCACTGGGACGCCAGGCCAACAGCGTAATTCAGTGAACAAATAAAGAGAAGCTCTTCCACAAAAAGAAAAATAAAACACAACAGAAGCTCTTTCTATGAGTTACAGTCTCAGCGTCATGGAAATACATTCTTGCAGTTAAATCTTTATAGTATCATGGAAATACATTCTTGCAGTTAAATCTTTATAGTATCATGGAAATACATTCTTGCAGTTAAATCTTTATAGTATCATGGAATATCATGGAAATACATTCTTGCAGTTAAATCTTTATAGTATCATGGAATATCATGGAAATACATTCTTGCAGTTAAATCTTTATAGTATCATGGAATATCATGGAAATACATTCTTGCAGTTAAATCTTTATAGTATCATGGAAATACATTCTTGCAGTTAAATCTTTATAGTATCATGGAAATACATTCTTGCATTTAAATCTTTATAGTATCATGGAAATACATTATTGCAGTTAAATCTTTATAGTATCATGGAAATACATTCTTGCAGTTAAATCTTTATAGTATCATGGAAATACATTCTTGCAGTTAAATCTTTATGGTATCATGGAAATACATTCTTGAAGTTCAAGACTTATAGTATCATATAAATACATCCTTGCCGTTAAGTTATTATAGTGTCATTGTAAATACATTCTTACAGTTAAATCCTTATGGTATTTCCTCAAATCCCTATACCCTATTTATTTATTTTTCTCAGATCTCTATATTTTCTCACACATTTATATTTTATTGCAGTATGTAATGTGAAATGACAATCATATCAATATAAATAGTGTAATTCAGGCCGGCTGGGGGCCGGCTAGCGTAGTGGTTAGAGCACTCGTCTAGCAACCAAATGGTCGAGGGTTCGAATCCCCAGCTGAGCGGGATTTTTTTTTTCCGACCAATACGGCCCTGAGGTCGACCCAGCCTCGCAAAATGGGTACCAGAGAAAATCTGGGAAGTAAAGGCAGCGAGGAAAGGAACTGGTCACCCTACCTCATACGCTGATGACCCAGCATAATGAGGTCTCTAACGCTTCACCCCCTACGGCATTTGAAATGCTATGGGACTATCTTTACTTCTTTTAATTCAGGCGGCCAGCCGTAATATTTTTTTACTAATTGTTATTTTGTATATTCTAACATTGTATCTTACTATGACTAAAAATATTGGCATTCATTTCTTGCCTCATGAAACGTTTCCATTTCATTATTCACATATCATTTCTAATTGCTCTCTTCTCTCCACAGTATTCTATAATATTTCTGTACATTCTTGTGCATAATTCACATACGTACCTGCCCATCCATCCATCCATCCGTCCATCCGCCCATCCATCCATCCATCCATCCATCCGTCCATCCATCCATCCATCCATCCATCCGTCCATCCGTCCGTCCGTCCGTCCGTCTGTCTATCTGTCTGTCTGTCTGTCTATCTATCTATCCATCCGTCTGTCTGTCTATCTGTCTGTCTGTCTATCTGTCTGTCTATGTTCCTGTCTGTCCGCCAGTATCCTGATTATATATTCTTCTACCTACCTATTGTTTTGTCTGTTTTTCTTTCTGTCTGTCTGTCTATCTATCTGTTTCTAACAAGAACAGACATGGCAGATGGCTTGAGCGATAAACGCAAAAGATCTGTTAAACTACAAGCAGTTTGTACGAAGAATTTCGCGTCCGCAGTTTTCAAATGAAGATATCATTTTACGACTTGCCGGCAAAGTGTGCCACAAACTTTACATTTCAGATTAGTGAAGGTTTTGTTGAGCTTTGCTTCCGTGGTCAATATTTTCTCTCTAAGGACAGCAGAACTTGGCTAGGAGAAGTTGGCTAGGAGAAGTTATAGTTGGCCTGACTTTCATACGCCGTGGAAGGCAAAAGATAAAATATTAACTACCAGAAGTACAAAAGGGAAAAAACTTCGCAAACAGATTTAAATTCCTGTAATCAGGTAGCAGTAATCGCTCCTGAATATTATATAGATTGTTAAAGATTCACTGTGTAACAGATACGAGAAGTCAAGATGGATGGATAATCAACCTCAAATATGGAGAAATGACGAAGAAGGAGACGCTAACGTAAATTTTAAAAAAAACGCATTAATAATGCTTAAAAACAAATTAAAATATTACAGAAAAAAAAACATAAATCCTAAATACACTCACATTCTATTTAACATTTATATCTTTATTTCGATCTCAGCACGTAAGTGCGCGTCCATACTGGGTTACTAGACTCTTGTTGTGAATGTTCTCCGAGCCTGTGCCAAGTGATTTTATATGTATATATATATTATATATATATATATATATATATATAATATTTTTGTTTATAAATTCTCTCTGTGATATGATTAGTTTCACAAGTAATGAAATCAGTTTTCATTGTGAACTGTTTGTATTACAATAGTTTTATGACTCTTGATTCTTTCTGTACTTGAAACTGCTTGTGAATTCTTGTTTTAAAATGATTCAGTTCTTAGACATTATTTGAAAATAACTGTAGTCTTTTAACTTGTACGTATCTTAAAAGCAAAGGCTGATGAACCAGTCATTACGGTAGAGGTTTTTACAACAATTTGATTGCCGCTAATGTAAGAAATCAATCGAGACATTTCCAGACTGTCAGTGAAGAAAATACATATTCAGTAATGAACGCGCCACTGAATATATAATACAAGAAATAGAAGGTTTAGTAAGTTGCCTCTTGGCGTAACTATCTTCATGAAATTTCTTCGCTACTCCTCTGCCACGTATGGACTTCATTAATCCAAATATTTTGCACCACAAATGTGGCTACATCATAGCTTTAACGGGTAACATTACCAGACAGAGAATAAAGAAAAATATAACACACGCCCAAACAAAGAATCCAAATACTTGCAAGGAATTTTTTTATACTCTACGAAGTTTTGACTTCAGTATTTGGACACACAGTAAACATAGCTTAAAGCTATGAAAACAGTCGAATCACGTGGCATCAGCACGGTCTCACAATGGGCTTCTAGGGCGTTCTAACATTAGACGCTGCGAGCATAATGACGTATTGATCAAATAGAGACAGAATGTCAAAATCCCAACACTTCCACCAAGAGAACTGAAATAAAACTACAAACAGGAAGGGGCTGGTAGCTGGGTTTATGGCACACATAACACGCAGAATCTGGCCAAACAGCGGAAACAGACAAGCAGTAAGAACATCTGATACGACTTACACCTTTCAAAGAGTTTTGTTCGACAAAGACTCGCGGCAGTTCTTCTGACTGTGGTCAAGCCACACCACTCTCTACATCTGGCACAAAGTAACGGCTGACAATGTAACACTGTGAAAGCGCTGAAAGAGACAAAGAAATGAAACTGCAACATCTACAGGACTGTATAGCGGTTCCCAATTGCCGTAAAGGTCCGTGACAAAAACTTAGGGTCCTTTCTATTGTAACTATGAAATGTTTAACAACCGATGTTTCGGAGGATCCTGTATGAAGGAAAGAACTTTTTTCACGTTTTTCTGATGCGCGCGGTGGTGGAGCCTCAGTAACAAACTAATATGACCGCGTCCTACATTAGGGCAACTGCAAGAAGAACAAAAAGGATGATAGGGCAACTGCAAGAAGAACAAAAAGGATGATAGGGCAATTGTAAGAAGAACAAAAAAGATGATAGGGCAACTGCAAGAAGAACAAAAAAGATGATAGGGCAAATGCAAGAAGAACAAAAAGAATGATAGGGCAATTGTAAGAAGAACAAAAAAGATGATAGGGCAACTGCAAGAAGAACAAAAAAGATGATAGGGCAATTGCAAGAAGAACAAAAAAGATGATAAGGCAACTGCAAGAAGAACAAAAAGGATGATAGGGCAATTGTAAGAAGAACAAAAAAGATGATAGGGCAATTGCAAGAAGAACAAAAAAGATGATAGGGCAACTGCAAGAAGAACAAAAAGGATGATAAAAAGAGATGTGATTTCTCTCACCATGTTTAGGCTGGTTAGCTGTCACACATTTCATATTCTGTTCATTTATCAGAACAAGTAGGAATGTTAACTCTTGTCTATTTTTTTCTGAACTACATTACTGTCATTCTGAAAATTCACCAAGTTTGTATTGTGGTTTTTAGCGTAGTTTACTGTTTGCTCATTAAAGGATACCCACATATTTTGAAAAAAAACCCCCTCTTTTCCATTTAAAGCCCATAATTCCCATACAGTTATGGAACGTTTCCCAAATGTTGGGGTTCCGTGGCCTGGATTTTGAAACAGGGGGTTCGGGAACTTTTTTTTTTTTAATGGGAGCCACTGGCGTAGAAGATATTTGGAAATGTACGCTGCCACCTGTCACAACCTGTCACCACCTGTCACAACCTGGCACCGCTACACTGTACAAAAATGCATTACATTATTTCATAGTAACAAAATAAAAGGGCCGATAACCTTGTAAATCTTGGATAAGAACTATAAATGTATCGTTCCTCGGATTGGCCAGGGTTTGAATGATAAGCAGGATGTGTTCGAATGATATTCGAAAATTACTTCTCAAGCATGTATTACACGATCTTACAGACACATCTTCTGCCCTGTCGTTTGTCTCACGCACACACGCGTAAGTTCACTTGATCAAGGGAGTTTTATGTAGCCCAATTAGCGACCCCTCCGCAGTTGTCAGTGTGCAGGCGGTGGAGGTGAAATATCAATCTACAGTCAAAATAAACTTTAAACCAGTGGCAAAGGAATGGATCTTGTCTTTCTTTTTTTAGGCACGTGTTCTTGACACAGAGAGAGGATAAGGTTAAAACTGAGACAAAAAGAAGATGAGAACATTTAAGTAAGTGAAAAAAGAGTGGGAACAATTAAAATTAGACTGCGAGATAACAGAATACGTAAATACTTCACGAAAAATGAAATCACAAAAAAGGACAAATAAGAGAATTTAGAGAATATTATTTACAACGAGTTAAAGTCAGGAGAACATTTCTGAGAAATGCTGCCACAGGATTTTTATCAAAGTAACTATCCAGCATTAAAAAAAACGACGGTAGAAGTAATGAAAATATGATTTTGTTTTTACTTAACGCGACGCCTAAGTGAGGAATTTACATGTTGGTCCTTTGAACAACGTTATGTGTTGGAATAAAATGTCATTTAATGCCACTCATTCAAGAATTATTGCAGAATCTGTTATTCAGATTGAATCTCAAAATAATCATCGGTTTGAAGTTATTTTTAATTGCTGCAAATGACCCAACAGTTTGGACTGACGAGTCCTTAGATTAAACTGGGATATAGGGTTTTGGTCATTGATAGACTCAGTCTGTTTGACAGCATGTGAGCGTGCTTCATATTATGAATGTTATTTTTTCACATCTGTCATTTGTTTAATCTGTGACTTGGATGATCTTTATTGCTCGCTAGTTCTTGACAACTTCTTCATTTCTTCCTCAGCGATCTCGCAATTAGTTTCAACACTTTTAATTTACAACTTTTTTTTTCCACTAAAACCATTTTTCCAGTGCTTTATTTTTTTCTCTTCTTCTTCTTCTTCCTCCTCTTCTTCTCCCTCCTCTTCTTCCTCCTCCTCCTCCTCTTCTTCTTCTTCTTCTTCCTCCTCTTCTTCTTCCTCCTCCTCCTCCTCTTTTTCTTCTTCTTCTTCTTCCTCCTCCTCTTCTTCCTCCTCCTCCTCCTCTTCTTCTTCCTCCTCCTCTTCTTCTTCTTCCTCTTCTTCCTCCTCCTCTTTCTCCTCTTCTTCTTCTTCCTCCTCCTCCTCTTCTTCTTCTTCTTTTTTCCTCCTCTTCTTCTTCTTCCTCCTCTTCTTCTTCCTCCTCCTCCTCCTCTTTTTCTTCTTCTTCTTCTTCATCCATCTCACTGGAAGTGCTTGCCAGCGATCTTTGCCACCGACGCAGTGAAAACTTTGAGGCGTCCTGTCACCTTGGAAGCGGCTTTCGGTGACTATTTTTTCAGTGTGCCGAGTTGAGTTCACATGCAAGGGCTGTGCAGTACTTCTTTAACAGACTCCACCAATATGGGGACTATGGCGATCGCTGTCCTTTAGCCAGGCTAGGTCTGTTACTGGATGTACCAACAGAGAGGAGGGACAACATCTCCGTCAGATATGGTTCTCCAAATGTGAGGCTAGTATGTCAAGTATGGTTCTACAAATGTGAGGCTAGTATGTCAAGTATGGTTCTACAAATGTGAGGCTAGTATGTCAAGTATGGTTCTACAAATGTGAGGCTAGTATGTCAGCTATGGTTCTCCAAATGTGAGGCTAGTATGTCAGCTTATGGTTCTACAAATGTGACGCTAGTATGTCAAGTATGGTTCTACAAATGTGAGGCTAGTATGTCAGCAATGGTTCTACAAATGTGAGGCTAGTATGTCAGCTTATGGTTCTACAAATGTGACGCTAGTATGTCAGCTTATGGTTCTACAAATGTGAGGCTAGTATGTCAGCTTATGGTTCTACAAATGTGACGCTAGTATGTCAGCTTATGGTTCTACAAATGTGAGGCTAGTATGTCAGCTATGGTTCTACAAATGTGAGGCTAGTATGTCAGCTATGGTTCTACAAATGTGAGGCTAGTATGTCAGCTATGGTTCTACAAATGTGACGCTAATATGTCAGCTATGGTTCTACAAATGTGAGGCTAGTATGTCAGCTATGGTTCTACAAATGTGAGGCTAGTATGTCAGCTATGGTTCTACAAATGTGAGGATAGCCTGTCAGCTATGGTTCTACAAATGTGCCGGTAGTATGTCAGCTATGGTTCTACAAATGTGCCGGTAGTATGTCAGCTATGGTTCTACAAATGTGCCGGTAGTATGTCAGCTATGGTTCTACAAATGTGCCGGTAGTATGTCAGCTATGGTTCTACAAATGTGCCGGTAGTATGTCAGCTATGGTTCTACAAATGTGCCGGTAGTATGTCAGCTATGGTTCTACAAATGTGCCGGTAGTATGTCAGCTATGGTTCTACAAATGTGAGGCTAGCCTGTCAGCTATGGTTCTACAAATGTGCCGGTAGTATGTCAGCTACGGTTCTACAAATGTGACGCTAATATGTCAGCTATGGTTCGCTGACTGTCAAATCGGACAGCGTCTTTGCCTCACTTTGTGTTACCAGATGAGTAGATGTTCGACGTATTTAACGTATACAATGGACATCGCCGTTGCTTCTGTATGGGGCGATCACTACAAAGTTACGTGCCTATAATCTTCGGGACAAAACGTGTAAAGCCACAAAGATCTGGCGTGTCACAAGAAACATGAATGCATAGAACCGCACATCCTAAGAAGATGCGCCAGGAAACAAACTAAACGTAGAAACAAAACTGCGACAGACAGTCACACGAAAATGCATCCTTTAACATAGATCCAAGCTGTAATGTAAAAAAAATATGGAAAGCCTAACACTATGACATGTGAAAATCACCAACTGAGCGGATGGAAGAAACTAAGAATGGATATCTGTGGAGAAGCATGGCCTACAACGCCTATACGCAGGGCACATGATGATGATGATGACGCCATTTAAAATAGAACTTCCACTACACTGTAACCAAGGAACGTGATGGCTCAGTGTTGAACATAGCGTGGTTGTAGTGACATCTCTATTTACTAGCACATGTCTATACCGCGTGTACATGTTCAGTGCGTAAATATAGAAGAAAAGATTACCATTATACATAAACATATCACAGTGAAAGTTTATAGACACCCCAGCTGATACACACATACACAAACACACATATAATTTTCTACAAGCAGATATACAATGAATACAATACAGATATAGAATGAATACAATTAAGATGTAATAAGAATACAATACTGATATAGAATGAATACAATACAGATACACAATGAATATAATACAGATATACAATGAATACAAGCAGATATACAGTGAATACAATACTGATATACAATGAATACAATACTGATATACAACGAATACAATAAAGATATACAATGAATGCAATACGGATATACAATGAATACAGTACAGATATACAATGAGTACAGTCAGATTTACAATGAATACAAGCAGATATACAATGAATACAGTACGGATATACAATGAGTACAGTCAGATTTACAATGAATACAAGCAGATATACAATGAATACAAGCAGATATACAGTGAAAACAATACTGATATACAATGGATACAATGTTGATATACAATGAATACAATACGGATATACAATGAATACAAGCAGATATACAGTGAATACGATTCTGATATACAATAAATACAATACTGATATACAATGAACACAAGCAGATATACAGTGAAAACAATACTGATATACAATGGATACAATGTTGATATACAATGAATACAATACGGATATACAATGAATACAAGCAGATATACAGTGAATACGATTCTGATATACAATAAATACAATACTGATATACAGCGAATACAATAAAGATACACAATGAATACAGTACAGATATACAATGAATACAATAAAGATACACAATGAATACAGTACAGATATACAATGAGTACGAGCAGATATACAATGAATACAAGCAGATATACAATGAATAATATATGGATATACAATGAATACAATACAGATATACAATGAATACAAGCAGGTATACAGTGAATACAATACTGATATACAATGAATACAATACAAATATACAGTGAATACAATATGGATATACAATGAATACAATACAAATATACAATGAGTACAAGCAGATTTACAATGAATACAAGCAGATATACAATGAATAAAATACGGATATACAATGAATACAAGCAGATATACAATGAATAAAATGCAGATATACAATGAATATATATTCAGATATACAATGAATACAATAAAGATATACAATGAGTACAAGCAGATTTACAATGAATACAAGCAGATATACAAATGAATACAAGCAGATATACAAATGAATACAAGCAGATATACAATGAATACAAGCAGATATACAATGAATACAAGCAGATATACAATGAATACAAGCAGATATACAGTACGGATACACAATGAATACAATACGGATATACAATGAATACAATATAGATGTACAATGAATACAAGCAGATATACAATGAATACAATGTTGATATACAATGAATACAATACGGATATACAATGAATACAAGCAGATATACAGTGAATACGATACTGATATACAATGAATACAATGTTGATATACAATAAATACAATACTGATATACAACGAATACAATAAAGATATACAATGAATGCAATACGGATATACAATTATTACAGTACAGATATACAATGAGTACGAGCAGATTTACAATGAATACAATACGGATGTACAATGAATAAAAACAGATATACAATGAATAAAATATGGATATACAATGAATACAATATGGATATACAATAAATACAATACAAATATACAATGAATACAATACAAATATACAATGAATACAATATGGATATACAATAAATACAATACAAATATACAATGAATACAATATGGATATACAATAAATACAATACAAATATACAATGAGTACAATATGGATATACAATGAATACAATACAAATATACAATGAATACAATATGGATATACAATAAATACAATACAAATATACAATGAATAAAATATGGATATACAATGAATACAATAAAGATATACAATGAATACAAGCAGATATACAATGAATACAATGCAAATATACAATGAGTACAAGCAGATTTACAATTAACACAAGCAGATATACAATGAATAAAATGCAGATATACAATGAATATATATGCAGACATAGAATGAATACAATTAAGATATAAAAAGAATACAATACTGATATAGAATGAATACAATACAGATATACAATGAATACAATACAGATATACAATGAATACAAGCAGATATACAGTGAATATAATATTGATATACAATGAATACAATAAAGATATACAATGAGTACAGTCAGATTTACAATGAATACAAGCAGATATACAAATGAATACAAGCAGATATACAAATGAATACAAGCAGATATACAATGAATACAAGCAGATATACAATGAATACAAGCAGATATACAATGAATACAAGCAGATATACAGTACGGATACACAATGAATACAATACGGATATACAATGAATACAATATAGATGTACAATGAATACAAGCAGATATACAATGAATACAATGTTGATATACAATGAATACAATACGGATATACAATGAATACAAGCAGATATACAGTGAATACGATACTGATATACAATGAATACAATGTTGATATACAATAAATACAATACTGATATACAACGAATACAATAAAGATATACAATGAATGCAATACGGATATACAATTATTACAGTACAGATATACAATGAGTACGAGCAGATTTACAATGAATACAATACGGATGTACAATGAATAAAAACAGATATACAATGAATAAAATATGGATATACAATGAATACAATATGGATATACAATAAATACAATACAATATACAATGAATACAATACAAATATACAATGAATACAATATGGATATACAATAAATACAATACAATATACAATGAATACAATATGGATATACAATGAATACAATACAAATATACAATGAGTACAATATGGATATACAATGAATACAATACAAATATACAATGAATACAATATGGATATACAATAAATACAATACAAATATACAATGAATAAAATATGGATATACAATGAATACAATAAAGATATACAATGAATACAAGCAGATATACAATGAATACAATGCAAATATACAATGAGTACAAGCAGATTTACAATTAACACAAGCAGATATACAATGAATAAAATGCAGATATACAATGAATATATATGCAGATATACAATGAATACAATAAAGATATACAACGAAAACAATACAGATATACAATCAATACAATACAGATATACAATCAATACAATACAGATATACAATCAATACAGTACAGAAATACTCAAGTGCGACCTCCAGAATAAAATTTGTAAGTCAGTGCAAAGCTACATCCTACCCATATTTATCTCTTCTCATCAAAGCTACATCCTACCCATGTTTATCTCTTCTCATCAAAGCTACATCCTACCCTTGTTTATCTCTTCTCATCAAACCTACATCCTACCCTTGTTTATCTCTTCTCATCAAAGCTACATCCTACCCTTGTTTATCTCTTCTCATCAAACCTACATCCTACCCATGTTTATCTCTTCTCATAAAAACTACATCCTACCCTTGTTTATCTCTTCTCATAAAACCTACATCCTACCCTTGTTTATCTCTTCTCATAAAACCTACATCCTACCCTTGTTTATCTCTTCTCATAAAACCTACATCCTACCCTTGTTTATCTCTTCTCATAAAACCTACATCCTACCCTTGTTTATCTCTTCTCATAAAACCTACATCCTACCCTTGTTTATCTCTTCTCATCAAAACTACATACTACCCATGTTTTTCTCTTCTCATCCACTACAGCCCCCCTTTCTACCCCCCCCACCCCCCCCCCCACACCTCTTCACCCACATGGGTGGACATAAGAAGACCTTCAGTACACGCAGAGTATTTAAAACCCACAAAGACAAATAAGAAGGCTCGTATGGGAAGATATAGCCACGCGCACAAAGGCAGAAAACCTGCCTGGGCTGGACAGACACACAAGCAGACATATCTAACAGGGCGAATGACAAGACACGCAACAGAACACGTAGTTCAAGGCTAGTAGAGACACGTACAGTTACGTGCATAAAACACATAAAGGAGAGAGAGAGAGAGAGAGAGGGGGGGCATATATATCGCATACACACAACAAAACAGGCAATCCCATATTACTGCAGCGAAGCTCCGGATTCATTATCCTTATCAGAGATTGCAGGCGGCCATTCGATGTTGCGTTTATGGAACATTAGCCAACAATCACAGCAATCAAGGACATTTCTGCTGCCATGAGAACATTGGCGCCTGAGATACACCGTGCACAATAGCTACACCCCTTTGCTGTGCGTCGGCCAGTTTTTTTTCCTCTGTTTTTTCTTTATCGTTCTATTTATAACGCTTATGAGGTCTATTGGAAATCTTATCGAATTTATCGGCTTTATCTGTGTTGTGTTTCTAGCGGTTTGATTTATTTCCTCAGTTTTGTATCACTTTTACTGAAGCTCTGTTTCGTGGAAAGAAGAACAGGGTTGTAAAAGTGTTCTATTTCGTTGGTTTTTTTTTTGCAAGGTATTCAGTTTGACATTAGCAGCAAATGAGCAGTTAGTGTGGCAACTTTGCTCTAACAACCTGCTACTAAAACATATATTTTATACTGAGACAATTATCCAGATTAATTACAAATTGTCGTGCATACACAGGACTAATTGTGTCAGTGGTTCTTAAAAGCTCTTGGACGTGGGCCACTTTTTGGCCAGAGAACACTCGCGGCCCCTCAATAAAAATAAAGCAACAAATAGTAGCTAGGACTTATTTAATCAAGCGAATGCATTTGCTTGTCAATGGACCCTAAAATATTCTTCCGTGAAACCTCAGGGGTCCATGAACAGGAGGTTAAGAACCACTGAGAGGTATGTACGCACATACGCACAACATGTGCACACTTTATTGAGCAGTTTCACTGTGCAGAGAAATAAAATGAGGGGAAAAAAAAACATGACTCCTCCCGGAAGTGTGAGAGATAAGAGAAATTACGACCTCGGCATAGCTGGTTCTAGTAATGAAGTAGACAGAAGTATATATTTTACAAAAAGATAGAAAGAGTAAGGAAAGTAGGCAGAAATAAGAATGGCAGAAAGTAAGATGAGCATATATAAATGAAGAACATACAACAATTCAATATTTCGACAAAAGTCTTCTTCAACGATTAGACCACACGCGTACAAAAAAACTGCGCAACAGAAGTGAAGCAGTCAGACCGCGTGTATAAGTAATTTTGTCGAAGTAAGTGTCTCTGTATTTGTGCCAAACTAGATGGACTGGCCACATACTAAGGAAAGCAGACACCAGCATAACAAGGCAGGCACTGACATGGAACCCCCTTGGGGAAAAAGACATCTAGGAAGACCTAGAACTACTTGGAGAAGGGAAATTATTAAAGTGCTCAGAGACAAGGGATATACTTGGAAGGAAGTCGAGAATAAATCCAAGAACAAGGACGACTGGAGAAGCTTATCCGTGGCCTATACTTCCAAGGGAGTTAAGGCAATGATGATGGATGATGATGATGATGATGATGACGATGATGATATACTGATGAACCTAGTCAGAGCCGTGTATGTCTGTATTTGTGCCAAACTACGGTGCCAACGAACCATTTAGAGCTGTGTATCTTTGTATTTCTGCCAAAACATGTGCTAATGAACCAGTCAGAGCCGTGTATGCGTCATACTAGGTGCTAAAATACTTACACCAATGCGAAGGTTCAGTTATTAGGACCAATGAACCAGAACTGATCAAGACCCTGCCTCACCTTTCCGTTTGTGCTCCTAGTGATAGGCTCAGCCTGACTAACAGGGAAGAACCCTTAAGGCCCCAAGATAGGGAAGCCTATCAATAACTTGCTTTCTTGGGTTCCGCTCCAGGCCTTCTGCTTAGTCATTATAATTCACTCTCAACCCGAGGTGGTGTTTTTTTCATCAAACGATTCATTGCATGGTCTCCTAGAAGCATTCTGCTGGCAGATCCAGGGAGATGAAATAACAACAGCAACAACATTTGTGAGGAACTGAAGTACAACAACAAAAACAGCATTTGTGAGGAACTGAAGTACAACAACAACAACAATAGTAACATTTGTGACGAACTGAAGTACATCAACAACATTTGTGACGAACTGAAGTACATCAACAACATTTGTGACGAACTGAAGTACAACAACAACAACAATAGTAACATTTGTGACGAACTGAAGTACAACAACAACAACAACATTTGTGACGAACTGAAGTACAACAACAACAACAACAACATTTGTGACGAACTGAAGTACAACAACAACAACAACAACAACATTTGTGACGAACTGAAGTACAACAACAAAAACAGCATTTGTGAGAAACTGAAGCACATCAACAGCAACAACAACAACATTTGTGACGAACTGAAGTACAACAACAACAACAGCAGCAAAAGTAACATTTGTGACGAACTAAAGTAGAACAACAAAAACAACATTTGTGACGAACTGATGTAGAACAACAAAAACAACATTTGTGACGAACTGATGTAGAACAACAAAAACAACATTTGTGACGAACTGATGTAGAACAACAAAAACAACATTTGTGACGAACTGATGTAGAACAACAAAAACAACATTTGTGACGAACTGATGTAGAACAACAAAAACAACAACATTTGTGACGAACTGAAGTACAACATCAACAACAACAGCAAATTTTCAGACTCTTTATTATACCATGAAGCAACATTTTGTACAGCGATTATTTATAACAATAAAAGAGGTTTAGAGCTAAACAGTAACAAGAAAGAAGCAATGATATAAAAAAATAGAGTAAATATGAGAGGACAGAAAAAACAAACTAAAGAACAAACTTCCTTCACACGGGAAGACACTAACACAAGAAAATTCATTCACCTGCCTCGGAATAACAATAATAATCAGACAAATGAAATCAGACCTCTAATAGATACGGAAAAAAGTCATTTTTGATGAAATGAAAAAGATAATAGCAACAACAAAAAAATGGCCATGAAAGTAGGAAAAGTATATTACATCCCTATTAAAAAAGGGTAAAATTATTCCCGTATTCATGCCATTAAGGCATATTGGGGAATACGGTGTTAGGCCTGTATTTTTCATGGCCTTCAGCTTATGAAAGTGTGATGTGGTCAGTATCACGCCTAACCGCTTTACCTTTGGTTTATTACGGCCCTATAATAAATACTGCGATATGGTTGAGCGACTTGGACAATTAACAACAACAACAACAACAACAACAACAACAAAAGCGTAAAAAGAATTTGGCAGCAACAGATGTGTCGTTTTGGAAAAATATACAACAAATACCCCAGACAGACAGAAAAAAACAAAAGAAGAGTCCCTCAAGTTTCAGTTATAACTACAGTATAAGAAACAGATAGCCAAACTTTCTTGGACATGTGAAAAGAAGATAGAAGTTACAGAACTTGTAAATGTCATGAGAAGATAGAAGTTAGAGAACTTGGACATGCCATGAGAAGACAGAATTTAGAGAACTTGGACATGTCATGAGAAGATAGAATTTAGAGAACTTGGACATGTCATGAGAAGATAGAATTTAGAGAACTTGGACATGTCATGAGAAGACAGAATTTAGAGAAGTTGGACATGTCATGAGAAGACAAAATTTATAGAACTTGGACATGTCATGAGAAGACAGAAGTTAGAGAACTTGGACATGTCATGAGAAGACAAAAGTTAGAGAACTTGGACATGTCAAAAGAAGACAGAAGTTAGAGAACTTGGACATGTCATGAGACGACAGAATTTAGAGAACCTATCAATGCCTGGAAAATTCAAGAGGAGAAGGAAGAGATGGAGGCCAAGAGAGAAAATATCTCAGTCGACTGACCAAGAAGCGTGGAAAAAGAAAAGCATTTGAGCTAACAGAACGCACGACTGATCACCCAAGATGGAGAACCTGGTCTCGAACACTATCCTTTCGCGACACATAATAATAAAAATTACACAACTGGAAACTACATGGCTGCAGATTTATTGTACCCTATTTTTCATGTTCTTAGTTCTCGAAAATTTAATATAGATATCTGCATGTTCCTTAGCGTACTTTCATGTTTGTTTTGCATGACATAAAATGGGATTTCTTTATAGGCGTCAGCGTTACTGTTCATCATTCAGTGAGGTCTTTGGTATTCTAACTGAATCGGTTGCCTCCCCTTTTCACTTTGCATATAAAAATAATACATTTTATTCACTAGGAAAACAGGGGGAAGGGGTGGAGAAAGCTGAAGCCAGCAGAAAGATATCTGGATATTTTGCCAAAGTGGCACCGGAAAGAGAAGACAAATGAACTGATTACAGACGCCCTGGAAATGCATAGAATCAATCAGTCAGTAGGAGACCTTCGCACATGCGACGCGTTACTTTTCGTGCGTGCAACAGTTTCTGCACGTGTGAGAAAAATATAATGTGCTGTAATGTGCAGACCGTTAGATCTGTCTATGCCTTTATTACATCTGTCTGGTTCGTCGAAGTAAGCGGTTCTTAATCTTTTCCTGACCGTGGGCCCCCGTTCTGGCTCGAGAACAGCTGTGAACCCCCGTTCTGGCCCGAGAACAGCTGTGAACCCCCCGTTCTGGCCCGAGAACAGCTGTGAACCCCCGTTCTGGCCCGAGAACAGCTGTGAACCCCCGTTCTGGCCCGAGAACAGCTGTGAACCCCCGTTCTGGCCCGAGAACAGCGGTGGACCCCCGTTCTGGCCCGAGAACAGCTGTGAACCCCCCGTTCTGGCCCGAGAACAGCTGTGAACCCCCGTTCTGACCCGAGAACAGCTGTGAACCCCCGTTCTGACCCGAGAACAGCTGTGAACCCCCGTTCTGGCCCGAGAACAGCGGTGGACCCCCGTTCTGGCCCGAGAACACCTGTGGGCCCCTGTTCTGGCCCGAGAAAAGCCATGAGAGCCCTCGGTAAAAATAAAACAATAAATAGAACCGAAGACGGTGCTAAGATATTTTGTGATCAAGGTAATCCATTCCCTGGGCTGAGACCCTCAAAATGCTTTCCTAGATCCCTTGGGGATCCGTGGACTTCAAGTTAAGAACCACTGTTCTAAACTATTTGGACAGAGCACGAGATAGGTGGATGGTAGATGGGGTGCGTATATCGCAAAGGAAAAACAATGTTAATCTCTGCAATGTTTAATAATTAACATGGCTCTTAGTGGGGTTTTTTGGGCCATATACTGAAATATGTTGAATTATCACCGCGGTGTATAACATGTTTGAAAACCTACTCAGACAGTTTAGTCTAGAATGACTTGAACACACACTTTGTAAGGAGAATAGATGTTTAGACAGTGATGTGCTCCGCTGGATGCATCTTTCAGGCAGAAAGCCTTAGACCGTCCAGATCTACGCTTCAGAAACGATAAGAGCCCAATTATAAGCAAATTACTGTATATGAAAGAATAAGTCGTAGGAAAAGTTTAACAGTGGCAAAAGGGAGGTAAGTTATGTAATTTAAGTAATGACAGAGTGCTCCTCTTGACTTTAACTTTTCACACTTGCCCTTTGAGTCATAAAGTCAAGAGAAAATTAGGAAATGTGGTGTCAAAAGTTTAGGTAACTGAGTGAGAAGTTTAGGTAACTGAGTGAGAATTTTATGTAAATGAGTGAGAAGTTTAGGTAACTGAGTGAGTTAACATCAGTGAGATGTTCACTGTCGCACAAAATTTACAGACAAAGTCTAAAACAGTTTTCTCGTGCGACGTGTGTGAACGGAAGCTGGCAGAAAGTAGGAAGGATATAAAACTAATTTTCAGGGTTAGTAGTGAGGACCAGAGGTTTGTTCAGTTAGGATCAGAGGTTTGTTCAGTTAGGATTAGAGATTCAGTCAGTTAGAACGTAGTGTGTACAGTGTCGAGAGTTGTTTTTTTAAAACAGACTAGTTGATTTTTTGATAGAATGTACAGTCTTTAGTGGTTTTCAAGATGTAGCCAGCTATTGTTCATTTGTCCTTTTTTAGGGCAACTAGTTAGTGTTTCTAGATGAAGACAGTCGTTAGTTGCTTGTCCTTTTTAGGGGAACTATTTAGTGTTTCTAGATGTAGACAGTCGTCAGTTATTTGTCCTTTTTAGGGCAACTATTTAGTGTTTCTAGATGTAGACAGTCGTCAGTTATTTGTCCTTTTTAGGGCAGTGATTATTCAGGGGGTTTCAAGTTCCAGTAATTTGTGAATTCTGTTGTGTGGAGATTTCCTTATGTGAGTTCTGAATTTTGTAAGTATGGTAGTTATTCTTTGTTTTAGTTCCACTTCCCCATGGCAAACAAGTTCTTGGCCGGGAAGATGTGTTCTTTGTGTCTGTTTGTCACTGCTAGGGAAGATGTGTTCTTTGTGTCTGTTTGACACTGCTAGGGAAAATGTGTTCTTTGTGTCTGTTTGTCACTGCTAGGGAAGATGTGTTCTTTGTGTCTGTTTGTCAGTGCTAGGGAAGATGTGTTCTTTGTGTCTGTTTGTCAGTGCTAGGGAAGATGTGTTCTTTGTGTCTGTTTGTCACTGCTAGGGAAGATGTCTTCTTTGTATCTGTTTGTCACTGCTAGGGAAAATGTGTTCTTTGTGCCTGTTTGTCACTGCTAGGGAAGATGTGTTCTTTGTGTCTGTTTGTTACTGCTAGGGAAGATGTGTTCTTTGTGTCTGTTTGTCAGTGCTAGGGAAGATGTGTTCTTTGTGCTGTTTGTCACTGCTAGGGAAGATGTCTTCTTTGTATCTGTTTGTCACTGCTAGGGAAAATGTGTTCTTTGTGCCTGTTTGTCACTGCTAGGGAAGATGTGTTCTTTGTGTCTGTTTGTTACTGCTAGGGAAGATGTGTTCTTTGTGTCTGTTTGTCAGTGCTAGGGAAGATGTGTTCTTTGTGTCTGTTTGTCACTGCTAGGGAAGATGTCTTCTTTGTATCTGTTTGTCACTGCTAGGGAAAATGTGTTCTTTGTGCCTGTTTGTCACTGCTAGGGAAGATGTGTTCTTTGTGTCTGTTTGTTACTGTTAGGGAAGATGTGTTCTTTGTGTCTGTTTGTCAGTGCTAGGGAAGATGTGTTCTTTGTGTCTGTCACTGCCAGGGAAGATGTGTTCTTTGTGTCTGTTTGTCACTGCTAGGGAAGATGTGTTCTTTGTGCCTGTTTGTCACTGCTAGGGAAAATGTGTTCTTTGTGCCTGTTTGTCACTGCTAGGGAAAATGTGTTCTTTGTGTCTGTTTGTCACTGCTAGGGAAGATGTGTTCTTTGTGTCTGTTTGTCACTGCTAGGGAAAATGTGTTCTTTGTGTCTGTTTGTCACTGCCGTGTGGCAGCAGCTACTTCATCTTCATATACTTCATCCCCATTTTCTCCATTAATAAACTGTTGTAAATTGACACCACATCACTGTGTCTGCTGACTTCCTGAATGTCACCAGTGCTATCTTGAAAGTCTGCTAGTGCTGCCTTGAAAGTCTGCTAGTGCTGTCTTGAAAGTCTACTACTGCTGTCTTGAAAGTCTGCTAGTGCCGTCCTAGTGTCAGTGAGCTTGCAAACCCGAAGGGATCTCTGTAGAACTTCTCTCTTGCGTGTCTGGTTTCCCTCTTCCTTTTACATAGTCTTTCAGCTCTGCAAAGGGCATTGTGCTGGGATTTTAGATACTGCCAAGCCTGTCTTAGTCCTTCCTTTTCCGATTCATGTGCCTTCTTGAACATTTTCCGGGCATGGTTCTTCTGCTGTCTTATTGCTTCTATTTTCCTGTCTTCTGGACTTTCATGGTGTTACTTTTTATCTTTTTGCTTGTTTTTTGGTTCTAAACTCTTTGTGGCAGTGAAGATATATGATGTTACCAAATGCTTCCAGTTTTTTCTCAAGGTTTTTCACTCTCAGCTGTTTGCCCAGTTCTTTGCATAATCCTTTGTCCAGGTTTTGCCATACGCTTTTGGCACTTGCTGGTGGGAAGTTAATCTTGTCTCTGGTCTCGTCGGATGGCTGCATTGCCTCCTTGCTGCCTGACTCAACCTGAATATTCTCTGCGCTGTGGTTTATATCCTGACAGAGATCTTCTAATGTCTTATCTGAGACTGGCGTCGCAGTGCACTGTTGAGTATTGGGCAGCGAGGAACCACCACATCTTTCTTCGTTCTGTGTGTCTTCATGCCAGGTTTAGTGTTAAATTTCCTGCCACAGATGCTGTTCTCAACTCGAATTAATTGGGGCGGGCATGGTCGTTTCCGTATAGTCACCTGTGGATCCGTTATCCCCCCTCCCCTTTTCGGTGAATCCTGGGGGCATTTCTTCTTTTTGGACTTTGTAGCGGTCGTATGACTCATTATAATACTATCAACATGTTTTTTTTGGTCCAAGGAATACAATCGATTCCTTCTGTATTGGAAACATGATTATTAGATATAATTAAGAAATATGAAATATTTAAACCCATTGATCATTTGCTACTTATTCTCTGTCATAATGTATTAGAGATTGGACAGAGCATTACGCCAGGTAACTGAGTTGCATGACAATGGAAAAAATGGCAGTTACGTAAAGAACATGAACGCTTCGCTGAACGTGTCCGCTGTAAGGTTTATGATTTAAGGCGATTAGTTTCTTCTATAGACGTCATTTGTTTGATCGTCTCATCTGTCGTTTCTGGTCTTTTTATTTGCATTGGCAGTTTTGAAGAATAATTCACTTCTTAAAAAGTATGGAGTTTTTAAAGACGGCTGAAGTTTTGTCACGCTAGACGAGGTTTGCTACGCGCGAGGTTTGCTATGTGAGAAAACGTTTATCATGCGAAAGAAAGTTTGCTGGAGGAGGTTTTATTTCGTCAGTTCTCTGTTTCTGTTTACGTAATGTGCGAATGTCGAAAATGGTGTATGTTAGTGTTTTAGAATCTCTGTTTTGAATGAGTATTCTCATTTTGTAAACGCTAGATCGTTCAAGAAGTTTATCTAGCCCTGGTGAAGCAGTTAAACCCAAACAACCCCCCCCCCCCCACAGACTTTAGGCAGTTATAAACGCTTCTCTAGTGGAAGGTGGTTACTTCTCGGAAGATCTGAGGAGCTGTGTGGTTGTTTCGCTCTCCGTGACAGAAGTTTCCTGCCTCATAGACTTTCAGTTTATACGAGCTATATTTTCTACATCACATCTGATCACAAAGCATTTCTCTTTTCAGCACTTTAATTTTTGCATTATTTGTGCTTTCCTAATCACATCTGTTACATAATTCAGCTACTGAGCTGGCGAGGCAATAAGGCTTTGATCAGCACACGGGCTTGTGATCTTATTCGGTATGGAATATTTGCCTTCACATTCTACAGTTCCAGGTCCCAAACTCTTAGATATGTTATTCTGATAATGAGATATCTTTATTCTGAGTGGCGCCGTGAATGTGATGAGTTTTGGGACGTACTCGTCATTATAGCCCAATTTTTCTAGAGATGATATCTCTGTCTTGTTGCAGTTTACAGCTATGGCTGTCGTAGTGTCTGAGGTTCACTATATATAGATATATAAAGTGTGTCTTTTTATTTTTGTTGTTGTTGTTCTGTATCTTTTACTTTCTGTGAGGAGCTATTAATGAGGCACAGCCTGAGATCTGTAGCGGGTTGCCATGCTGTTTATTCTGTGTATGTGTGTGTTTGATGTGTTTCATGTGTACTGCCGTTCTACCTGAACTGACTTTTGATCTAAGCGCTTCCTCGAATCACACTCCCTGTCAGATGTCACTTTCTAGCGATGTCCTTTCACTTAGCTGGCCTGTTCTCATTGTCTGTTATATGGTTTATTCAGGGGGTGAAGAGGCCCGATGAGGCAATCAGCGACTCATAGCTGATATGCCAGAGTCAGGGTCAGCGACCCATAGCTGATATGCCAGAGTCAGGGTCAGCGACCCATAGCTGATATGCCAGAGTCAGGGTCAGCGACCCATAGCTGATATGCCAGAGTCAGGGTTAGTGACCCATAGCTGACCAAGACCCTGTCCCATCTCTCCGTGGTAACTCCAGTAACAGGCCTAGCCTGGCTAATGGGGCAGGGATCGCCATAGTCCCCATGGTGGTGGAGTCTGCTAAAGAAGCATTGCCCACCTCCTGCTTTTTAGCTGTTCTCCGGGACTGAAAAAGTAGCCGCCATAACCCGTTCCCACGCCGATACGATGCTGTGCCTCAACATCTCTACAGCATCAGCTGCAAAGAACAACAGCTCGCATTTACAGGGAGTTCGTACAAGTACAGATAGTTTATTCATTCAGCCAAGACTCTGGCCCTGCATGTGGTAATCTTCAACAACCCTTTTCTTGTAATCATACGTGGGGTTGCGTAGCCTGATGAAATGCACCCAAAAAAAAAAACTTTCCCTTGTGATACGGCCATTGATCTCAGCGTAATTGTGTCCAATTCTCCCTGCCCTAGACCCACGCGAATGTTCATTTCTTTTTTTTTAAAAAATTCATGAATTTCTAATACTTGCATTAATCTCTCTCTCTCTCTATTTCTCTCTCTCTCTCCCCTCCCTCTCTCTCTCTCCCTCTAGAATTCACACAGGCATACTCCCTTCATAAAAATGCACACATTTCTCTCAAAGGATAGTTGACAACACTGATGTCCGTCCTAAAATGGAGAAATAATAATGGCACATGGCCGTATACGATCAGGGAACTGCCTACTGTTATTTAAATTGAGATAAAATCGACTTGAGCTTCCGGGGATTGGATCCATACTATCAGATATTTCCGAAGTTTTCAGCCATCAACACCGATTTCATTTTATGTCGCGTGCTGAGACAAGTGCCGAGTAGAATTAAAACCACAGCGGGCTCCATTGGCCAGCAGGGCTCTCTATCGTGTTAGATCAATTTGAAAGCCAAAAGTAGGGAGCTTGAGAAAGGCTGGTTCTTTTTTTTATGGAATCATTTATCCTCATATATTCAGTTTTTTTTTTTCACTCTACAGCCATGCCTTCAGTATGTCGTGTCTTCTTTTTCTTCTTATTTCGAATTCTTCTTTGAATTCTTCTTTCTCGAATTTCTTCGGTCTGTGGACTCTTTGGCCTTTTACTCATGTCCAGGAAGTGGAAGTGGATTGGGCACATTCTGAGGAAACTCGACACCAGCATAGCAAGACGGGCAGTGACATGGAATCCTCAAGGAAACAGAAAAAGAGGAAGACCTAGACATACTTGGAGAAGAGAAATTAGTGCTCAGAGACAAGGGATGCACATGGAAGAAAGCAGAGAATAATTCCAAGAACAGGGATGACTGGAGAGCCTTTATCCGTGGCCTATGCTCTCAAGGGAATGAAAGGCGACGATAATGATGATGATTTTGATGTGGACTTGTGTTCTCTCCAGTCGATGCCTTGAGGATATAGAACCACATGCGTATGGCACCTGACAGAAAATGCATTAACGATGACATGCTTGATATCCTAGGTCAGTGGTTCCCAATTAACAAAAGTCCCTTGCTGTTTCTAAATCTAGGCTACGGACCCATAGCTGTTTCTAAATCTAGGCTACGGACCCATAGCTGTTTCTAAATCTAGGCTACGGACCCCTAGCTGTTTCTAAATCTAGGCTACGGACCCCTAGCTGTTTCTAAATCTAGACTACGGACCCCTTGCTGTTTCTAAATCTAGGCTACGGACCCCTCATATTTTGGAAGTTTCAAATCTGTATGGTAGCTGTATGCTTTCAAATGAAAAGAATTTTTTTTCAGAAAATATGAGAAAACTTTAACGAATAAACGCTACATTGCACTCAAAAAAAAAAAAAAAGAGTACACACTTGGTAACTTTTTAAAATAACAATAATGTAGTTAAGAAAAACCAAACATCAATTAAGATTCCTACTTGTTCTGACAAATGAACAGAAAATGAAATATGTGACAGCTAACCAGCCTAAACATAGTGAATGAAATCATGCCTCTTTTTATTTCGAATAATTGCTTTCACACTGTGATTTTAAAAAAAGTTGTTTGCTCAACCCAAGATTCACCAAAACATCCGTTGTTAAACATTTCACAGGGAAGATAAAAAGAAGGGACCCTGACTTTTCTGTCACGGCCCCGCACGGCATTTTCCACGGACCCCTGGGGCTCCGCGGACCACCAGTTGGGAACTGCTGTCTTATAACCAACGATGAAGCTTCTATTTAGACCCCAGCAGGAAGGAGATCATGTCGAGTCTTACCTCAATTACTGAACTAAAGGATGGCAACAAATTCTTCACTGGGAACACCAATAAGAGGTGGGATGGATTCATGACCAGACCCTGGTTTATCTGTCTGATTACAACGTCTTATGCCTAGTCCTGTCTTATCTGTCTGATTACAACGTCTTATGCCCAGTCCTGTCTTATCTGTTTGATTACTACGTCTTATGCCCAGTCCTGTCTTATCTGTTTGATTACTACGTCTTATGCCCAGTCCTGTCTTATCTGTTTGATTACAACCTTATGCCCAGTCCTGTCTTATCTGTTTGATTACAACGTCTTATGCCCAGTCCCATCTTATCTGTTTGATTACTACGTCTTATGCCCAGTCCTGTCTTATCTGTTTGATTACTACGTCTTATGCCCAGTCCTGTCTTATCTGTTTGATTACTACGTCTTATGCCTAGTCCTGTCTTATCTGTCTGATTACTAAGTCTTATGTCCAGTCCTGTCTTATCTGTTTGATTACAACGCCTTATGCCCAGTCCTGTCTTATCTGTTTGATTACTACGTCTTATGCCCAGTCCTGTCTTATCTGTCTGATTATAATGTCCTTATGTCCAGTCCTGTCTTATCTGTCTGATTATAATGTCCTTATGCCCAGTCCTGTCTTATCTGTCTGATTATAATGTCCTTATGTCCAGTCCTGTCTTATCTGTCTGATTATAATGTCCTTATGTCCAGTCCTGCTTTCCTTGATGTCACGTGTCAAACAGTCAAAACTGCGATCAAATTTACTTCGTGTGAACTACTGACCCCAGCTTCTAAGATTCTCGTTAGGTTTTGCAGCGGCTAGAACCTATGAAATTATATCTTCTTTTTCTTCTTCTTCTTTGTACGCACATTGGCGATGGTGCGTGGTACCCTGATTTTTGCGATGCGCCTGTTGGCTGTGTACCTCCGACTTCAGCACCTTTCCTTGCTAGGGTAGACTGTGGTCTTGCTCGGACTGCCATGGAGACAGTGGTGTAGGCTGGCCTGGCCAAAACTTTTGTTTTCCAGCCTCTGGTGGCTGTAATTAAGCCCCTTCTGCATGTCAGATCCAGCATGCACTGCTGGCTGGCCAGACGGCTCTGAGACAGTTCCACAGAGACGTTCCGACTTTGGGATTAGGAATCCGATGACTGCCTCAACGATATCCATTCCTCGCCACCTATAGTCTGCTGGCTCTATTTTGTTTACATCATTCTGATAACCATTGCTGTAAAGACCAATAGGCTTGTCATGTCCTGGATTCATTGGTTTCACACCAGATTTTCCCTCATCCCTGCCAGCGATCTCCATGTCCCCATCTGTCCACCAACCTGACATTACATTTTACAAAAATAATAATTACAATTAGTGTTGATTGCTACAGGTTTCTGGGCCACAGAAGTCATTCATTCATTTGAATGAACTTTGCTTCCCTAACAGCATTCCTGTAGGCCTCTGGGTTGTAAGCAAGATGGCCTTTTGAAGTAGGTAAGAGTTTTTAAGATAGGATCTATGTTCCCTGTCTCACAAAGACTGTGTTAAGATCAGTGTGTTCTTAACACAGTTGTTCCCAGGGGAATGAAATTATATAATTTTCATACACGCCACATCAGTGAGATTATGAAATTATATTTTAAAGTTTTGTTATTATAGAAAAAGATGGAATTGTACTTTCGCATGCTTTCTCACTACTAAAACGAAAATACATTTTTTCGCCGTAGCAGGAATTTTTGAAACTATATATTGATAGGCCCCCGTATGGTACCCGGGATCTGCAAAGAATAGGACCACTGTACCCTACCACGCATGATCGTAAAAGGCGACTAAGGAGGGTTCGGCATAGGGCCAGCAACCCTATCTGGTAAAAAAAACTATCAGACTGCTACAGAAACGGAAGCAAGGGAAAAAATAAATGCAGGTGGAAGGAGAATTGCGTATCAGGAAACTGAGCCCATGAAGGTTGTGGATGAAAGCCAGCCACTGGAAGTCCCCAGCCCGACTGCATACCTCCTGGAACCTAAATACAAGATACAAATAGGCAGCTGGAATGTAAGAACACTTAACCAGACTGGAAAACTAGCACAAACCATCAAGGAAATGCACAAACTAGACATACTAGGAATACAAGAAGCAAGATGGACAGGACAAGGCAGAAGGAAATTAACAACACAGCACACAGAAGATACAATAATATGGTCAGGTAAAGAAGATCATCATGAAGGAGGAGTAGCATTGATTATAACAAAAGAAGCATCAAGAGCATTGCTGAAATGGACCCCAATAAATGAGAGATTATTATATGCACGGTTCAACTCAAGATTCACGAAGCTGTCTATTATAGTTTGTTATGCACCAACAGAAGCAGCTGAAGAGGAATTAAAAGAAGATTTTTACAACAGCCTCCAAGCAACAGTAGAAACAATACCCAAGCATGATATGCTACTCATCTTGGGCGACTTCAATGCAAAAGTAGGTGAAGGAAATGAAGATAGAAGAAGAATCATGGGAAGAGAAGGAATCGGAGAAATAAATGAAAATGGAGAAAGACTGTGCAGTTTCGGTGAAGAAAACATGATGACCATCGGAAGGACAATTTTCCAACATAAAAACATCCATAAGGTGACTTGGAGGTCACCAGATAAAACCACAGAAAACCAAATCGATCACATACTAATAAACAACAAGTGGAAACGGTCACTACAAGATGTGCGAGCAAGGAAAGGAGCAGATGTAGGAAGTGATCACAACCTTCTGGTAGCAAAAATAAAACTAAAATTAAGGAAAGCCAAAATCGGAGAACACAGAAAGATATATTTTGATACAAGAAAACTGATAGACCAGCAAACAAGAAATGAATTCTCAATAGTACTTAAGAACCGCTTCAGTGTCCTACAAGACGAAGCAGAAATGTCCATATTAGAGTTCAATAAAACACTACAGGAAACAGCAAAAGAGGTGCTGGGATATCGGAAAAGGAGAAAAGAGGAATGGATAAGCGAGACCACATGGGAAAAGATAGAGCAAAGAAAAGAAATCAAGAAAAAATTACTGAACATCAAATCACAACGACTTAAAGAACGAGTTTTAAGTAATTATGCACAAAAAGACAAAGAAGTGAAGGAATCATGCCGTCAAGATAAACGTCAATATTATGACAACTTAGCAGAAACAGCAGAGAAAGCAGCATATACAAATGACACGAAAACCATATATAAAATCACAAAGCAGATGACAGGTAACTTCAACACAAGATGTGAAAGTGCAGTAAGAACACAAAATGGACAACTGGTCAGTGGAGAAAGAGAAAAAATTGAAAGATGGAGGGAACACTTTAACACCCTACTAAACAGAACACAAGCAGGACAAACAATAGACATACCTGAAGCAAAAACGGAACTAAACATCAATACAGGACCAATAACAATAAATGAAGTAAAGGAGGCGATAAAGAAGCTAAAGTCAGACAGGGCACCAGATGAAGATGAAGTGACTGCTGAGATGTTGAAAGCAGAAGAAACAGAAACACCAAAACAACTTTGCCGGATATTACAATAAATTTGGGATCTAAAAAAAGCCCCAGAGGAGTGGAAAACTGGGCTTATAGTAAAACTACCAAAGAAGGGTGACCTCAGAGATTGCGGGAACTGGAGAAGCATTACCCTCCTGCCACTCACCAGTAAAGTATTTTGCAGAATAATCATCAACAGAATTGTACCAACACTTGAGGAAAAACTTCGGAAAGAGCAGGCAGGATTTAGGAAAGGAAGATCATGCATAGACCACATATTTGTACTTAGACAAATATTAGAACAGGCAAATGAGTGGCATAGTACAACATATGCATTATTCATAGATTTTGAGAAAGCCTTTGACAGTGTCAACAGAGATGCACTGTGGAAAATCCTAAGATGGCATGGCCTCCCCCATAAAATAGTTAATATAATCAAAGCCCTATACGAGGGTTTTCAGTGCAAAGTGATCTGTGGAGAACATACCTCCAGCAGCTTTAGGGTACAAACAGGAGTGAAACAGGGATGTGTACTATCACCAACATTATTTATCTTGGCAGTAGACTGGTTAATGAAGGAGGCAACATCAAACAAACGCAGAGGATTACAATGGACCCTTGACACAGTGCTGGAGGACCTTAACTTTGCGGACGACATTTGTCTATTATCAAGCAGTCACAAAGATATGCAAGATAAAATAAACAAGCTAACTCAGAATGCAAACAACATAGGACTAAAGATCAACATAGGAAAGACAAAGTTAATGAAGCAAAATGTGAACAACAGAAATGTATTCAGAGTAGATAACAAGTTAGTGGAGGAGGTCAACGAATTTGTATACCTTGGCAGCAGAGTAGTAGAAAATGGAGACAGCACAGAGGACACCAACAGTAGACTTACTAGAGCAAACCAGGCTTTTGCAATGCTGCAGACTATATGGAAATAAAAAAACTAAGCATAAATATGAAAATCAGGATATTTAAGAGTAATGCTCTAAGTGTACTACTCTATGGAAGTGAATGCTGGAAAATCACCAAAACCATAGAAAACAAGTTAAATTCTTTCCAGACTAAATGTTTACGAAGAATTAGAAAAATATTTTGGCCAAACACCATAAGAAATAACATCTTATTAGCAGAAATGCAGATGAAACCACTGACAACAGTTATTGAGGAAAGACGCTGGCGATGGTTGGGACATGTGCTACGAATGACTGACAACTCACTACCAAAAATAGCACTAAGATGGACACCACAGGGGAACAGAAGTAAGGGTAGACCAAAAGAGACACGGAGAAGAACAACAGAGAGGATGCTGAACAATAGAGGGCTCACCTGGGCAAGAGCAGAAAAAAAAGGCAAAGGACAGGCATTTGTGGAAAACCCTTGCGGAAGCCCCATGTGCCCTGGGCACTTAAGGTTCAGAGAGAGAGAGAGAGAGAGAGAGGAGAGAGAGAGAGGAATTAGGAAACTGAATTTTTTAAAATGGAAGCTCGCTTTCTAATGTCAATATATACGTTTTTAAGAACATATTAAAAAGAGAAAGAAGATAAGTTCTAAACTATTCAAATATTTCTAAATATTAAGATCTACTCTACTATATCCAGACAGATTCACAATGATTAAAATACTTTACTATGGCTAAACGTTTATCGTTTTAAAATGAAGTGATATTTTGTTTTTTTGAAATTGCTCAGTATTATTTGTGTGCTTGTTTTTTACATGGTATAAATTCAGGTCATTTTTTACACATTTAATATATGGTGTATATTAATTTGAGTCTGTGAGTCAAACAGATGATGTCAAAATGAGTACACGTTATTACATGATTCACATCATGGCGCTTTTAAACTACGTGTATTTGTAATAAATGTGAAGTCAGGTTCAAGGTAATATAGATAAGTTGGTCAGCGCTGTTGGTTTCTCTGCGAGTTTTTCTCTTTTGAAAACAAATGCATAAGGAAAATACTCGGCATCAAGTGGAATGAATTCAAGAACAATGCAGAGATAAGACAGATGACTGAACAACAACCAGTCTCATGGGTGATCAGGAAAAGGAGATGGACATATGTTGGTCACTTGATGAGAAGAAATGAGCAGAGAATCCCAAAACAAGCTATCAAGTGGAACACAACAGGCCAAAGAAAAAGAGGCAGACCGCGTGAAACTCTGAAGAGGAAATTATTAAGAGAGGCCAAGTTAACAGGCATAAAATCCTTTGATGAGGTTGAAAGACTCGCCGAAGACAGGAAAAATTGGCGAACTACTTTACGAGCCCTATGTGACGTTTAACGGCACGGGAAGGATATAAGATATAAGATATAAGTCAGCGCTGTGGTGTTTATATAAATAAAGTCGCGAATTAGTGTCAGAGCATTTTAGGTATGTCTATGAGTATGTACCGTAATACTAAAAATAATATTGCTAATCAATATCATCATGGCTTGATAACTTGTTTTATGTGTTATCATGCGAGTACAATAGCTTAATATTCAGACAGACGCCAGTGTCCAGTACGGCTCGATTCTCTTCACTGACGCCTGTGACGGTTATTAACTTTTCAGACCTTGTTCAGCCAGCGGACTCATCGAGCGTCACGTTCGTGATCACAGACTGAAACGTCTGTAACCCGCGCCTAACGTGGCGTAGGTCAGCGGTTCTCATGCTTTTCTGAGATCGTAGCACACTTGGTAACTCAAGTTTCTGTCGCAGCACATACATTTTTTAATGCTGAGCTTTGACTGATAACTAAAGTGATGTGGAGTCTCTGCCTAGCCTTAACTTTGATAACTAAAGTGATGTGGGGGTCTCTACCTAGCGGTAATTTTGACTGATAACTAAAGTGATGTGGAATCTCTGCCTAGCCTTAACTTTGATAACTAAAGTGATGTGGGGGTCTCTACCTGGCGGTAACTTTGAGTGATAACTAAAGTGATGTGGAGTCTCTACTTGGCGGGTATTTACCATATAAATAAACAAAAATGTGCAGTACTTTGGTCGAAAGAAAAATGTTCTCTACCTTTCTCGTTGCACACCACTGTCCCGCGGCACACCGTTTGAAAAACGATGCTATAGGCCATATTTGTCAGAAGCTACCAAGACTCTCAGTCTTGCCCTTGGATGTGTATGATATAGGATGATTTTGTTGTTTAAAATTTCCGCAAGCAGCGAAAAATATTAACAGATTAAGTAGTTCTTTAAAGCACAGTCAATTCTTTAAACTGAAAATGCATACAACTCTTTAACTTCAGTTTTGAAATATTTACAATTTTAAAAATGACTGACGCTGATATTTTATAAATAGCGCAAGTTTTTTTTTTCTTTTTCAAGAAAACTGTAGAAGAAATAAGAATTCCTTTTGAAGGTTAAATTATTACGCTTATTTGAAGCTTGGTTTGAACCTGGCAGAGATAATACTTTCATCAAAACTGATTAAAACCTCACGGAACCTTCAGGTTACTCTTGTGATTCTGTGTCTGGATCAACGGCGGGTTTTGGATCTCCGTGTTGCTGGGGTCTGCTTCGTAGTTCTGCTCCAGGGTTTACAGAAAGCCGCCGTGATAGACTGAAAACCACCTTGCCACAGTGAAAGCCACTCTTCGTAGATCTTCATCAACTGAGTTTCTTGTCAATGAGTTCAGCCACGTGGGGATCGTGTAACAATAAGCAACATCTAATCCGTTTTGTTTTCCAAATAAAGAGAAAACACTAAATGGTGTTTGTTCACTCTCCAAATAAAGAAAAAAACACTAAAGGGTGTTTGTTCACTCTCCAAATAAAGAAAAAAAACACTAAAGGGTGTTTGTTCACTCTCCAAATAAAGAAAAAAAACACTAAAGGGTGTTTGTTCACTCTCCAAATAAAGAAAAAAACACTAAAGGGTGTTTGTTCACTCTCCAAATAAAGAAAAAAACACTAAAGGGTGTTTGTTCACTCTCCAAATAAAGAAAAAACACACTAAAGGGTGTTTGCCCATGTCTCCTGTCTGTGATAGAACGTCGTTTCCTTGGAGGACAATCTGAGAGAAGTCTCTCTGTCTAGTCTGAATGTCTGCTTCAGTGAGTTTTGTGTTCAGACCATCATAAATAACCCAGATGCATCGCATTTTCAGCAGCTTCTTCTTCGTTTCTAAAAAAAAAAAGAAAAAGTCATACCCTCCATTATTATTTTTTCTAGGTCAGTGTTTCTTAAGCTTTTTGCAGTTGACTCCCATTCACGTTTATAAACAGCTATGGACATCCACTGAGGGGCTTTCATTTTAAAATATTGCAATAAATGGAACCCGGATGAAGCTAAAATTTCTTTTCTTTTTAATCTAGCCAATCGATTTGCTTGTTCCTGACCTCCACAAATCCCTTCGTGGCTCTCACGGGGCTTCATGTATCCCAGGTTAAGAACTACTGCTCTAAGTCATCATATCGTTTTACATGGCTAAAGAAAGATAACTCGCTCCTGATGGGGCCGAGGAGTGTCCAGTCCTTCTAAAGTACTTGTGCTTCTAAGGCATGACAGGATTACCTTTACCTTTACCTATCTCCAGTAGTGTGACTTAGAGTCTTATCTCCAGTAGCGTGACTTATAAATCTTGTCTTCATTAGTATGACTTTGAAATCTAATCTCCAGTAGTGTGACTAACGGAGTCTGTCTCCAGTAGTGTGACTTACGGAGTCTTATCTCCAATAGTGTGACTTACAGAGTCTTTCACTAGTAGTTAAAAAACTATTATGTCGTAAATTTCTAGCTGATCTAACACCTGTGGGCGTTACTTGCAAAACAGATAGCAGGAAGTTCCCTTGCTGGATTTACAACACAAAGGTTGAGGGTCCTTGCTGGATTTACAACACACACACAACTGGAGGGTCCTTGCTGGATTTACAGCACACACAACGGGAGGGTCCTTGCTGGATTTACAAAACAGATAAGGAGAAATTCCCTTGCTGGATTTACAGCACACACAACTGGAAGGTACTTGGTGCATTTACAAAACAGATAACGGGAGATTCCCTTGTGGATTTACAGAACAGTAACTGAAGGTTCTCTTACTGGATTAACAAAACAGATAACTGGAATGCTCCCATGTTAAGAAATTGTTATTCTTAATACTATTCTTGCTTTAGTCTCCATGGAATTGCGAACTCTTGTTTTTTTTTTTTTTACCAGCTGACAGTGCGATGACTGGAAGGCATGTGTGTCATTTCAGGTGGTTAGTGGATCACAGAGGGTTGCCTGCAAACCCAGAGTGCACTTAAGAAAGGAATTTCTTGGCAGATTCTGCCACGGAGAGTCCCACTCCGTGAGTCAGACTGAAGAAAGACTTCAAGCATATTCCTCATCGCCACAAAGAATACCTGGAATAGAGTCTTCAGGAACTCTGGTTCATTTCTACACTGTATATGACTCTGCTGTCGCACTCTGACAAAGCCACCGAGGGAGCTAAATTTCGCTGATGAAAGCACTTGAATAAGACAAGAGAAATGATACAGCAGAGAAGAGCTGTACTAAAATGGACAAAGGGGGACATTGCTAAGGCTGTATTGTATAATAGGCTTTTGTGCTGTGGTGCATCCTGAAATAACAGGGTAATCTTTTGGTGACACAGACTTTACTGTGTATATGACACTTGTTAGCTGGGCCGTGTCGACATAAGTTGTGCTGATTCACGTTACGCACGTGAATATCAGGGTCGACTTCCATCTTGCTCTTCGAGAGTTGAGGTTACTGGACTAGTTACACACATAATTCCAGCTCTCACTCTCACCTGCTGGATTAGTTACACACTGTTCCAGACATACTTCTCATCCAGGCTCGTTCAAAACCTCACGTTGACGACAACTGGTACAGATAGTCAAGTAAATCCTGGGTAACGGTGACTTGGAACATTTATTGATGGGATGATGATAATGCTGATGAAAATAACATTAAATTCGACTGCCGGCTGGTTATCCCTGCCATGTGGCCAGTCCATTCATACGTACAACTAAAATGTTCATCTGTTCCACGAAGACATCACACAGCTCGACAAAACACATCCACACAGTTACACGTTCAAACCAAGACTAAAACTCCACGGACTCAGCATTACCCCTACAATTTCCTGTCACGGGTTTTGCAGCCCACGTGACCTTCTCGAAGAATCTCAACAGGAGAAAATTGAAAAGGAAAAACCTATAATAATGCCCTTACTATCATTGTTACACGAATACTGCTATAGTTGGACAGACTAGGTGAAAAAGAAGAGCTAGTGTGGAAGAACACTGTGGCTGCGAAGAGACTGCTGGAGCTAGGACAAACTAAGGGCCCTGCTAGGACATCTGAACTGTGTGGCAGAAAATGCATCGTTAACAACCAACATTTGACAGGGACTATCAGCAAACATCCTCTTGGATGGATGTAGTAAGAGAATAAATTTTGTAGGATTAGACCTCGAAAAAATCGTAGACAAAGCACTTTAGTGAGACGTGAGAGAAAGAAAAATCACAAGAGAATTACCTGGGATTCGAACACGGACTCCGGTAGGATGAGCAGCCGTCTTGCCACGAGAGAACAGCGTACTATCCACTTAGCCTGGTGCTAGTTGGCTAAGTCGATAGCACGCTGTTCGAATCCCAGGTAATTCTCTTGTGATTTTTCTTTCTCTCACGTCTCACTAAAGTGCTTTGTCTACGATTTTTTCGAGGTCTAATCCTACAAAATTTGTTCTATTACTTTACCGTACCAAAGCCTCGTAGTTTCCTATTTATAAAAAAAAATTGTTCTTGGATGGATGCTGCGGCATGCGCAGGAGCATATATGGGGTTGTCCCGAATGCAGTGAAGCCGAAGTCTGAATTCTGAACTATGAACTTCAGAATTGTATAATTTACTTATATCTAAGAGAATATGAAATCAGTCTTTCAAATTTTGATATCACGATGTTCAAAATCTTCCAGGATCTGCCCGTCATTCAGGATCATGAATGGTAGCTCGTAAAGTATGTACAGTAATATATCTATAAGTTGTCACTGCGTTTAAAATTACGGTGTTGGCGAACTACAACAACAAACTATATGTATGCTCTCTCCCTGTTGTAATTCATATGTTTCATCCCTTTAATGAGAATACATCAATTGGAATGTGACGATGCGTTTTCCTACGGCAGAAAGTTTCATGGTTGTTCAGGTAATTTTCTCTCTGTGGGTGTACTTGTTTCGTATCATTGCTTTGTCTAAACATTTCATGTTTTTAGGTATTTTTTTGTTTTGTGTTGCTTTCCCATGTGCTAAAAATAGAGGTTAATTTTTTTATGCCCTAGAACTAGTCATCGATATTATTAAAAAAAAACCCAACATAATTTCATTACCAAAATAAATAAATAAATAAAATGCAGTTTTCCAGAAAACTGCACTTTCCTGACAAGCAACCTGTTGCGGGTAAGTTTTATGACCTTTTATATATAAAACATCATCAGAGTTCTCGTTCATAACTTTTCATTTATACATTTTGAAACTTTCCTGATTTCATCACATGACACACTTCCTCTGACAAAATAATTGGATGGCTTTAACCCGTCTCTTGGACAAAACATCCGCAGTTTCAAAACCTGATCTGTCCTGCATTTTACAAGACATCACAACTAGCGTTATGCCACTCTGAGACGCTGTCTCTAGTTTATTGCACCCCGGAGTGTCGTCTTGACCAGGAACAAGTTTTCTCATTTCGCACTTAGCTTCAGTGTTCTACGTTATCCCTACGCACTTAGCCTCAGTGTTCTACGTTATCCCTACGCACTTAGCCTCAGTGTTCTACGTTATTCCTAGACTTCTGGTCCGGCCGGGGTTCTGAAATCGAATTGCAATTTCAAGCAGCCCAGCGATCTAGTGTCATTGGTTTTCACCCCTTTTTTCTCCCCTTCTCTTCCGTATATCACCAACACTCTACTTTTATCTCAGCCGTATCAGGGATTTTAAACTTTTTTAAAAGCTTGAACACACAGATAAATTGATTATTTTTTTTTATTCTTATTTGTCACTGATACAGGTTAACAATAATAAAAATAGCCAAATACCTCAGCATCAAGTGGCATGGACAAAAGGAGATGCGATTTCTACCAGAGAGATATACATCTTCTGGTAGAAATCACCAACGACCGCACAGGATGAAGAAGCACGATCTCCAAATCTCTGTGCCAGGGCTGAGTGGTAACTCCTTGCCTTATGTTATTGAGGCGGGTAAGGGATGTGGTTTGACATTCAGATTTGTGTGGTTCTCCTGTCAAAAAGGTTAGAGGGTAATGATGTTGCTCGGTGTCGGATAAGGCCCGGGCTTTCCTCCGTAGCTTCCCAACGAGAGAACAGCAGCCATTTCTGAAACTGATTTGACTGGCATGCTCTTGCTGGTGTTGTCCGTTTACCTTCATCATGAAATATAAGAGCAAAAACCACGGCGGTCCCCTGTTGCGCCTGAAACTGACTTAAAAAATTTCTGTGAATCTAATGTTAACTGCACATAGAGACTGTTAACTCGCTACATCAAATTAACATAGCATTATTAAAATGATTAAAATTATTGAAAATATAGACAAAAAAGAAGGAGGGGGGGGGGTGAACACGCTGTCCGATTAAGCATTCAGCGACCCATAGATGATAGGCTATCGTCAGGGTTAGCGAACCATAGCTGACCAAGACCCTGTCCCATCTCTCCGTTGGCACCCCCAGAAACAGGCCTAATGTAAGGGGAAGAGATAAGAACTGGTTACCTAGACGGGTTGGCAGCCCTAAGAGTAGGAATAATGAGTCAGTTACCGGTCAGTCTTCAGAGGTGCGCAACTCTGAGAGAAAATCGGTCTCTGGCCCAGTATATAAAGAAAACTTGATAGAATTTTAATCGGTCTGGATTTGTAAACTGAGCACGTAGGAGGCCAGCGGATCGGGGAGTCATGTTATTGTTCAAGCGCGAATGATAATGTTTATTAGTCGAACGGGAACCAAGGTGTGCATAGGTTAGTATTGTTTTATACTCTGTGATATGGATGCATGCGAGTTGTGCAATCAACTCCTCCAGTCCAATCCCGAACCACTTAGGTAAATATTTTGTTAGTGATTGATAACGAAAGACAATGAATAGTCAAAACTCAGTGGAGGTTTAATTGTTCTATGTAAGATATATATTCTTTTTTTTTTTGTAAAGTGGGAGTGATGTTTTTTTATATGCACTAATTTTATATTACTTATTTGTATACATATGCATGTGAACACATTCTTGCTAGTTAGTTACGTTTATTACAAGATGAATAACAACATATAAAATGATCATCCATTGTTTGATTTTGCTAACTATGTAAACTAATGATTAACAACAATATAAGTTTATGATTAATTGAAGAAGTTGTATTGATTGTGTTTTTTTTTTCTTTCACTTGGTGTAGTGTGTGAATATGTTAGTCTGGGCAATCTTCAATCTTCATGTATCTATAAGATAAGATACCAACAATAAAAATACAATATAGCAATATTAAAAATACGATATAACATCATATAAATTACATATATTATTACCCAATTTAAAATCCTATAATTCCTACACTAGCCTGGCTAACGAGGCAAGGATCGCCACAGTCCGCATGGTGGTGGAGTCTGATAAAGAAGCATTGCACACCGCTTGCTTTTTAGCTGCACTCCGGGACTGAAAAAAGTAGCTGCCATAACCTGCTCCCACGCTGATACGATGCCCAACACTTCCACAGCATCGGCTGCAAGGAACAACAGCTTGCACTTACAGGGAGATAGCACAAGACAAGACACGACAAGACAAGACAAGACACGACAAGACAAGACAAGATACGACAAGACAATACACGGCAAGACAAGACACGACAAGACAAGACACGACACGACAAGACAAGACACGACACGACAAGACAAGACAAGACAAGACAGGACAAGACAAGACAAGACACGACAAGACAAGACAAGATACGACAAGACAAGACAAGACACGACAAGACAAGACAAAACAATACACGACAAGACATGACAAGACAAGATAAGACATGACAAGACAAGACAAATTAAAAACGGATAACTTTAAACAAGCAGCATGTAACAATCTGGAATATAGCGCTACATCAGTTATACGTATAGTTCTGCACATTATGATACGTCTTTTACAAAATAAGAAGTTTTTTTTTAATCTAAGACATCATTAGACGACACAGGAACATCACAAGCGCCATCACCATTTTAACTTGACAACATAATCTCGATATCTCAAGCTTCACTGAAAGGTCACCCACAGTATGACAAGCGCCACACCCATTACAACTTGACAACCTCTGATCTTAAGCTAGCACTGGAACAGTTTTTCTTTTCTCCCCCTACCTAATATAGCAATATCGATATCTGAACGCAAACAAAAAAAAAATTCCAAGTATCTATATATAGTGCGTGATATTTCAGAGTCGATACTCTCTAATGGTCTCGGACGATACTTACATGTTTGTTATCTTCTTGTAGATTTATCTCTCCATCCCATTCCGCCATTGATTCTTTACATTTTTTTTGGGGGGTATTTTTATTGTAACAAATTCTGTTTGTTAACCACATTCTGAATGAACAAGTGATATTTGCAGAATTTTACTTCTGTCTGAGCATGTGAACCATGTTACAGGACAATATTTTACTCAAATCATTTCTGTATGTACTCAACACAGGCACATAGGCCACCCCCACTACACCAAATATGTTCAGAAACAAGTACTGGAAACAAAAGGAACAACACCCTTCCCCCCCCCCCCCCCACTCTCTCTCTCTCTTCGGTGTGAAGTTAGATGTCCCTAGCATTTGCGTGCAGTAGGGGTGTGAAGTGTTAGTGCCTTCACATTTCTAGGCCACTACAGCATTTAAGGTAGGTGTGCCAGCACCTGTCTTTTGTCTTCTGTCACCTGTCTTCTGTCTTATGTCTTCTGTCACCTGTCTTCTGTCGCCTGTCACCTGTCTTCTGTATTATGTCTTATGTCACCTGTCTTCTGTCACCTGTCTTCTGTCTTATGTCTTCTGTCACCTGTCTTCTGTCTCCTGTCACCTGTCTTCTGTCTTATGTCTTCTGTCACCTGTCTTATGTCTTCTGTCACCTGTCTTCTGTCTTATGTCTTCTGTCACCTGTCTTATGTCTTCTGTCACCTGTCTTCTGTCTTATGTCTTCTGTCACCTGTCTTCTGTCTTCTGTCCTGCCTTTGTTTTCCTAGGTAAGCCCCGGGTTCTTATTTTTTGACGTGGGGGGGGGGGGGGGTCAGTGGGGGTCGGCCTGAAAAAATTCTGCCAGAGTGTGAAACAGAGTCAGGGCCAGGCGAGTGCACTAACCAGCACAGCAGCGCAAAGCTGGAAGTGGTCATATCATGTAATATAGCCACTTAGGGATATATCATGCAATTTAGCCACTTAGGGGTATATCATGCAATATAACCACTTAGGGATATATCATGCAATATAGCAGCTTAGGGGTATATCATGTAATATAGCCACTTAGGGGTATATCATGCAATATAGCCACTTAGGGGTATATCATGCAATATAACCACTTAGGGATATATCATGCAATATAGCAGCTTAGGGGTATATCATGTAATATAGCCACTTAGGGATATATCATGCAATTTAGCCACTTAGGGATATATCATGCAATTTAGCCACTTAGGTATATATCATGCAATATAGCCGCTTAGGGGAATATCATGTAATATAGCCGCTTATGGGTATATCATGCAATATAGCCACTTAGGGGTATATCATGCAATATAGCCGCTTATGGATATATCATGCAATTTAGCCACTTAGGGGTATATCATGTAATATAGCCACTTAGGGGTATATCATGCAATGCAGACACTTAGGGGTGTATCATGCAATATAGCCACTTAGGGGTATATCATATAATATAGCCGCTTAGGGGTATATCATGCAATATAGCCACTTAGGGGTATATCATGCAATTTAGCCACTTAGGGGTATATCATGCAATACAGGGACTTGGGGGTATATCATGCAATACATGCACTTAGGGATATATCATGCAATACAGGCACTTAGGGATATATCATGCAATACATGCACTTAGGGGTATATCATGCAATACATGCACTTAGGGATATATCATGCAATACAGGCACTTAGGGGTATGATGTTTGTATCCATACTTTCCTTGACCTGGCTGCACACGTGAGGGGTATAAGTCAGCACAATGTCTGATCGTCTTTCATATCCTAGCCCCCAGAAGGAGCCGGGTAATCTATATCCACAGCTGTGTGACTGGGGGGGGGGGCTGGCAAAGCTTGGGCCACTCATCTTTATGTGACAGATAAGAACAATAACAATTATGTAACAGAAGCACCATTACCGTAATATGTTAAAAAAAAACAACTGAAGATGTTAAGTTATGAAAGAGAGATTTTCACATGATAATTTTAAAAATAAACTTCTTGTGATTCAATACAAAATAATAAATAGAAGAAAAAACAGAATATTCCTATCTAGACAACATTTCTGACAACATCGGATCACTTTTCCACGATTTCTACAGCGTCCATATAAAGGGTCAATTCATCTTCTCGCACGATAACGTCACAAGCTATAGTGCCCACAAAGGATATTCCAGTTTGCAAATTGTAAAGATGTACTTTTGGCAGAAATACAAGGGGAAAAAACAGAAGAAGGAATAGAAACAAGCAAAAAAAAAAAAACACACACATAAAAAATAAAGCAATTTATGCTGTGACGTATGCTATATGCAATATCCGGTTTGTGTCTTCCTTGCATATATCGGACGCAGATAACTTATTTGCATAGCTGTTCTACGTGTAGGTTTGTTATATCTCGCCTACTTTATGGGAAATCTGTATTTGCTGGGATAAGATGTTGGGCTAAGCTGACGGTTACAATCAATTAAGAAGAGACGCTCAACAGATAGACAATTAAATTAGAATCACTTGTAGAAGATGTTCAGTTCCAACAAGACTTTGCTTTCATATCTCTTTGTGAACCTGCGTTACCTGCAAGGGAGATTATCGTTTGATACTCCTTGTTTGGTAATGATAGGAAAAGGAACTACTTTTCTACTATGAGATAATTCTTTCGTGAAAAAAAAGGTAAAATGTATTAAGGTATTATATTATTTACTTTACGGCACTGTCTTTGCCATTGATCTTACTAGACACTGAGTTATCCTATATATATATATAGTATTTTTGTAATGTACATTTTTCTGAGAATTAGAAGCAGTTAAAAGGCATAAATCGGTACTTAAAAATATAATAAAGTGTAGAGAAAAGATGTTTCTGCTAGCGTCTAAATATTGTAAACAGCTTGCCTCGCGAGGCGGTTATTTGTCCTACTAGAGTCTGGAGTTCGATACATGGTCACTGACTTACTATTTTTCTTCATCTCACACCTGAACTTTTTTGTCTACAATTTTTTTTTAGACATGTCATGTCACGTCCAATGTTCCCACTAAAATGCGCGGCAGCGCACTCAAATAAATCATGCCGTGCATGAAATTTGTATGTTGCTCAAAGGAAAAAATAAGTAATAAAATTGCTTCTTTTATTTGTTAGTTTCCTAAAATCATTCTGTGCTATAGTTTTACATCTTACATATTACTCTGAACTATAGTCTTACATATTACTCTGAGCTATAGTCTTACATATTACTCTGAGCTATAGTCTTATATCGTACATATTACTCTGAGCTATAGTCTTACATATTACTCTGAGCTATAGTCTTACATCTTACATATTACTCTGAGCTATAGTCTTACATCTTACATATTACTCTGAGCTAAAGTAGCGATGGAGAAAAATATGGTAGCGTTACGTGAGTATTTTTTTTTCCTGATGTTCTTATATTTTAGTATTCTTTCTATGAGAATTTTAAATTATACTTTGTAAGTGCACATTTAGCATCTTTTATATGGGAACTTTAAAGTATACTTTGCAAGTTTACGTTTAGTTTCTTTTAAATGAGAACTATAAATTATAATTTGTAAGTTTACCTATCCATGCAAATTTGCACACAAAAGGTTTATGATTTAGACACGGGTTGAAAATTGTGCGCGTCAACCGCTAAACCTTAGAGTCCACACTGGTTACGTCCACTTGCTCTAACAGTTAGTTGTGAACATGGCTGGCTTGGCCATTATCAGCTAAGCTAGAAGTTCATGTCAGATGAGACGTCCAGTGAGAAAACAAACAAACAAACATACAAAAACACGCCAGATAGCAGCAGTACTGGCGGGTGCACAAGAAGAAGAAATGGAGAAGAGACAGTTTGTGAAATCTTCTGTTAGAAGATAAAACCAGGGATACATGGACATCCATTGCAGAGGTGGATATGGTTGTTCTTTAGCAGAAATTTATTAAGAAGAGACCAACCGCTAAAGTCTATGTTTAATGTGGATTTTTCTGTATTTGACACACGTAGTACAAATATCAAATATAAATTTCTGTATTTCACATACATGGTACAAATATGAAATATAAATTTATGTATTTCACACATATAGTACAAATATCAAATATACTAAATTTCTGTATTTCAAATACATAGTACAAATATCAAATATAAATTTCTGTATTTCACACACATAGAACAAATATGAAATATAAATTTCTGTATCCCACACATATAGTACAAATATCAAATATACTAAATTTCTGTATTCCACACATATAGTAAAAATATAAAATATACTAAATTTCTGTATTTCACACACATAGTACAAATATGAAATAAAAATGTCTGTATTCCACACACATAGTACAAATATCAAATATACTAAATTTCTGTATTTCACATGCACAGTACAAATATCAAATATAAATTTCTGTATTTCACACACATAGTACAAATTTCAAATATAAATACGCACTCTTGTTTGAATAACCGGCTTGGAAATCAAATATTCTTGATAAAAATTCTAACCTACAGAAATAGCAAAAAAAAAAAAACAACTCGGTTACATATCCAAAATAAATTTAAGAATAAAAAAAAAAAGGTAAATAACTTTATTTGAAAGCTGAAAGGAACGATCTATTATTTTGATCCCACATTTATCTGTCAGGAACAAACATCAAATAGTTTGGACTTCCTGTTAGTTATGATTTGCTTCTAGCAGTTGGAGGGGGAAAAAAACCCCAAACAAACAAAACACACCAGTAAAATGTTTTGCTTTTGTCTCCGATCTCCCACGAAAGAACTACTTTGATCAGGCGAGCGGACCTGATAAATTTGCTTTCGTTTCCGGTTGCAGGAATTTCTCTCCCCCCCCCCCCCCAAATCCCCTCCTCCCCCACCCCCCAGGGACTTGAAAGAGCTGGAGATCGTGACCATTTGACAGCATAAACAGAGGCGAGTATACCTGAGAAAACGTGCAGGGCAGCGAGCGTCAGTTTGCTTCAAAAACACTCTCGTATTTCGACATGAAACGGGATAATAGAAGCAAATAAAGAGCTGTGTTGTGGCTGAGCTTGGAGAGAGCCCCGGCTATTGTTCTCACGTTTCAGTCGCTTGTGAGAGACAAAATGCTCAGGCACGGCATCTGTATTTGGTGTGACTGGGTACTGTCATAATAGGGATAAATATAAACTGAATATTAAGGCGAGCTGCTGTAATGCAGAACTGTGAAGTTATCTGTATTTCACGCAAGCTACGTGCTCCAGAGTTATGAAATTATCTGTACGTGTTCAAATTATGAAATTTTCTGTACATGTTCACGAAAACTGCTTTGTATAAGTTGTGAAATTATCTAATACTGAAACAATAACGGATAAAGACTACAAAGACTTCGTTTATAATATTGCTCTTTTCCTTATATTTCTTTGCTTACTTTAAGGTCACCGATGAAGTTAGGCATGACACTTAATAAATGGATGAATAACAGACATAATTTCATAGCCTTCCTGCTATTTATAAATACTACACATTGTTTTACTCTTGTGTTACATTCTTTTACAGTCACGTAGAAAGAATAAAAGAGAACAGACAAACAAAAATGATGTATGTAAAATAGATGAAAGAGACAAGACTGAGTCGAATATCAACACAGAGATGGAAAGACAACATAGAAGAGATTATAGAGGAAATTGGTGTCACCACCTGGAGAGAGAAGATAAGGAATAGGGTGGATTGAAGGCGAACTTATGTGCATCAGTGAGTCTTTTAATGGTTTGGAAAGTTGAAGAAGAAGAAGAAGAAGAAGAAAAAGAAGAAGAAGAAGAAAAAGAAGAAGAAGAAATGATTACAAAAATAACTTATTTAAGTTTGAGAACCATGAAGATTATCAGCACATCCAAGTGAACAGTTTAACACGACAGATTATTTTTGAAAGGACCCCCACAGTATCACAAGCGCCATCCCCATTACAACTTGACAACCTCTGATCTGTAGCAGACGGAGGACACACACTTTCCTCTTGAGGTAGATAACAGTGACAGACAGCATTTGTCTTTCGCTTTCTGGGGGGGGGGGGAATACATCACTTTGACAAGTTGAGCTAAGTGCTTGTGTACAGTTTTACCACAACTCTGTCAGAAAACAAATTGACAACACGTCTATTTGTGTACAAGTTGATCTAACTTACATTTGTGTACAAGTTGATCTAACTTACATTTGTGTACAAGTTGATCTAACTTACATTTGTGTACAAAGTGATTTAGCTTATATTTGTGTTCAAATTGATTTAACTTACATTTGTGAACAAGTCGATCTAACTTACATTTGTGTACAAACTGACTACACTTCTATTTGTGTACAAGTTAATCTAACGTACATTTGTGTACAGACTGATTACAATTCTGTCTGTGTACAAGTTGATCTAACTTACATTTGTGTACAAACTGACTACATTTCTATTTGTGTACAAGCTGATCTAACTTACATTTGTGTACAGACTGATTACAATTGTGTTTGTGTACAAGTTGATCTAACTTACATTTGTGTACAAACTGACTACATTTCTATTTGTGTACAAGTTGATCTAACTTACATTTGTGTACAGACTGACTACAATTCTGTTTGTGAACAAGCTGACCACTGATCACCTCATGTGAAAGGTGTGCTCAAGCATTTATGACACATATGGCCGAGCTGTTGGATAATCTACATCTTCCTACGCCCAGATCAAGCAGTTGTCTACTCTTCCCGAGCCTTGACGAGTCATTGAGTTGTGTGTGCAGCTATCGCATTATTTACACCATCATCTACGAAGCTGGGGTACTCGAGAACAACAGCTAATAGGTCTCCGAGGGACTGAATAAAATATGTGAGGGTTTGGCACATGGTTTGGAAAACATCGACGAGGGACCTTGTCAATAAACAAAGGCTAGTAAACATCTAGTAAGCATCAGTTGCTATATCAGTCAACAACGTGATCGATTATGAGGGTGCTAGAGAGTGCAAACGGGAGCAGCATAGATCAGGGATTATGGAGTGCCAAACATATTCGATTCAGCGTGAAAACACACAGAGTCGCATAAGGTGTACTAAATCAATCATTTATGTTGAATTTCTGCGCAATTCCTCATCGTTAAGTACCAATGACCTGCAATTTGGTAGCGTAAAGTAGGGCAAGAGTTGTATGAAAATCCAATTGTTAGAAATTTTCCCGAATGAATATTTACCGAAACTTTTAACCATGGTAGGCATGATTAATGTAATAAGTAGAGTACACACATACATTACGTACGAGGAATGAAAGAAGTACAATATTTAACAATAAATATAGTAGAATAAACAGATAAACTGACTGAATTACCGGCGGCGTCTGGGAAACTGTGGTTTAGTGTAGTTTCGATTATTCAGAACTTTTGTCCGACAAACTCGGGTCACCCAAATCTCGAGTCGTCAGTGGAATGTACACACAAGAGAATGGATGGTGTGATAATTTGTGTACACGCAAGAGAATAGATAATGTGATGTTTTGTGTACACACAAGAGAATTGATAGTGTGATGTTTTATGTATACACAAGAGAACAGATAGTTTGACATTTTGCGAACACACAAGAGAATAGACAGTTTGATATATCATGTACATACAAGAGAATAGATATTTTGATATTTTGTGCACACACAAGAGAATACATAGTTTGATATTTTGTATACACACATGAGAATATACAGTCTGATATTTTGTATCTGAAAAGTGAAAATCAAGACGGGATGACAGAAAATATGAGCAACACTCAAAATTAAACCAGGTTAAAATCAACAGACTAGTGGTAGACAGATTTATTCAGAGATCAAGTATCGTATTATATCTATCACTTACTTATCAAAGAGTTTTGTGAGTTTTTGTTCTACTGCTCTGAAAACACAACTGAGAAATGAACAATATTCAGTTAGAATCATTTACAATAAAAATTATATATATATATATATATATACATATATATGTATGTATATTTTAAAACAGTCATCACCATCATTGTTAGGTGAGTTAGCGGAAGACGAGAACGATCAAGGTTCACAATTTTGTGTGGTCCGATATATTTATCAGACCGGTTGTCTGTTTTTTTTCCTATGCCATTATATCAGTCTGTTTAATTTTTTTCTTCTAATCCTTCCTCTTTCTCCCACGAGTTTTCCATTGACCACCAAGTTATCCACCAACTGACATCTCTTGACTTATCCAATGACTTTTCATCCTGGTTTTAAACAGTGTTCTATGTTCTACATCTTTTCTGACAAAATTTTTATTTTGTTTTTTTTTTTCCTTTCGCTGTTGAATTATTCTATTGCTTAAGCTAATTCCAAAAGGACACGTTCTGGAAGTGACTGCTGGCACAAGAACCTGCTGCCGTACCGATGTGACAGACTTCAGAATCCACTTTTCCGGATCACTGAAGCTTATGAGCCAGTAATCTGGACTATAAATAGAATGCCGGTTCCAAGAAACAGCCAGAAATAACAAAAGTCTATAACAGTATAAATTAGACAGCTCGATGAAGGGAAACCATGCATACAAATTATTCATTGCTGGTTCATTTTACCCCAAACACGTAATTTAAGGACGGTGGCACACGAGGAAGTGGAAGTAAGCAGAGCAATAGCAACGACTAACAGTACTTTGGGCACAGAAATCTCTACCCACCAACGGAAGAGTTAAGTAAAGTTGCACGTTACTATTCTACTAACTCCTTTCAACAGTATGTTAGTATTTTACTAACTCCTGTCAACAGTATGTTACTATTTTACTAACTCCTTTCAACATTATGTTACTATTTTACTAACTCCTTTCAACATTATGTTACTATTTTACTAACTCCTTTCAACATTATGTTCCTATTTTACTAACTCCTTTCAACAGTATGTTACTATTCTACTAACTCCTTTCAACAGTATGTTAGTATTTTACTAACTCCTGTCAACAGTATGTTACTATTTTACTAACTCCTTTCAACATTATGTTACTATTTTACTAACTCCTTTCAACATTATGTTACTATTTTACTAACTCCTTTCAACATTATGTTCCTATTTTACTAACTCCTTTCAACAGTATGTTACTATTTTACTAACTCCTTTCAACATTATGTTACTATTTTACTAACTCCTTTCAACATTATGTTACTATTTTACTAACTCCTTTCAACAGTATGTTACTATTTTACTAACTCCTGTCAACAGTATGTTACTATTTTACTAACTCCTGTCAACAGTATGTTACTATTTTACTAACCCCTGTCAACAGTATGTTACTATTTTACTAACTCCTGTCAACAGTATGTTACTATTTTACTAACTCCTGTCAACAGTATGTTACTATTTTACTAACTCTTTTCAACATTATGTTACTATTTTACTAACTCTTGTCAACAGTATGTTACTATTTTACTAACTCCTGTCAACATTATGTTACTATTTTACTAACTCCTGTCAACATTATGTCACTATTTTACTAACTCTTGTCAACAGTATGTTACTATTTTACTAACTCTTGTCAACAGTATGTTACTATTTTACTAACTCCTGTCAACATTATGTTACTATTTTAATAACTCCTGTCAACAGTATGTTACTATTTTACTAACTCTTGTCAACATTATGTTACTATTTTACTAACTCCTGTCAACAGTATGTTACTATTTTACTAACTCTTGTCAACATTATGTTACTATTTTACTAATTCCTGTCAACAGTATGTTACTATTTTATTAACTCCTGTCAACATTATGTTACTATTTTACTAACTACAGTAAAAGTACTGTTTGTCAACAGTATCCCCAACACAAAACACTGTTTAAAATATGGCCATGTAAATACGTAAATAAAGTACAGGGGGAAGTCCAACCAGAGAGGGCCCAGCCAATGCATCGATCTGGAGGGGAGTGTCCTGAGTTAAAAAAAAAAGAATAAGGGAGAAGAATGGAGCAGATATGTTACAAAGAAAGAGTTAATGTTGATTTTGTGCGCTTGTCAGTGACTTAACATATTTGTTTCTTATTAGCATATTTTATCAGGGGAGTTAATTCTCCGGGACGGCGATTTCACCCGAGGTCCAGTCTCCCAGTTCAGTTAGTAAAACAGCAAAAAAATAGGACCCGGAATTTCTCCCTTAGAAAATCTTAACCCAGATTCTAAACCTTTCAATCTTCATCAAGTCCGGCTACTCGTGAGCTTATCAATTACGCATAAGAAGTACAGCCCCAGAACAAAACTGCACCACAAAATATAAGTAACTAACACTGTCCTAGTCAATTCGTGATCCAAGAAATAAAACCAAAATGTTTATTCCACAAACTGCACGAGAGACACAGCGCACAGCACGTGACATCGCTGCAGTCAAAAACACTTAGATAAATAATCGACACATTGCTGGTAACCACTTATAGTTCTCCATCTAAAATCTAGATGTTTAACACACGTTACAATGGTTCCATATATTAGATATGACTTACGCTGCTTCAAAAAAAAAAAAAACTCACTTCCTTGGTTTACAAACATTATTCAACATCTAACCAGCAAGATTAGATTGATGACAACTGACAAAACAAATATGGCAGCTGAAATATGTATCAATGAGGGAAAATTGGAAGAGGTGAAGAGTTTTGAATATCTTAGATCATTACTAACTAATAATGGAGATACAATGAGGGAAATTAAAAGGAGGACATCAATCGCTCTTCAAAAAAAAAAAACAAAACTAAAGTAGCTGTGGAGAGGAACAGACAGAACTACAAAAATAAGATTTTTAAGGGCATGCATCTTTCACATCGCAACATATGCCTGTGAGACCTGGACACTTAACAAAACAGCTGAGAAACACATAAATGCCTTTGAATGTAAATGCTACAGAAGAGTTCTTCAAATATCATGGACACAAAAAATAACAAATATATCCATACTACAAGAACAAAATATTGAAGAAGGCTGGCTAGCAAAAAGGATTAAAGAGAGAAAACTTAAATATTTTGGACACATTAAAAGTCATGATAGTCTATAGAAGACCGTCTTGGAAGGGTACATAATGGGAAAAAGAAAGAGAGGACGACCAAGGCGAAGATGGCTGCAAGACATCGTTGATGATCTGCAAATGGATGCATCAGCGGCAGGCCATCTTGCTCACAACCGAGAGGCCTACAGGAATGCTGTTTGGGAGGCAAAGTTCCACAAGGGACATGCAAATAAGTAAAGAAAAAACTCAGTATAAAGTGGAACGAATTCAAGAACAATGCAGAGATAAGACAGATGAGCAAACAACAACATGTATCATGGGTGATCAGAAAAAGGAGATGGACAGATGTCGGTCACGTGATGGGAAGAAACAGTCAGATAATCCCAAAACAAGCTACCAAGCGGAACACAACAGGCAGAAGAAAAAGAGGTCGACCACATGAAACTCTAAAGAAGACATTGTTAAGATAAGCCAGTTTAGTGGACATAACCTTGATGAGGTTGAAAAGTTCACCGAAGGTAGGAAAACTTGGCGAACTACCATGCGAGCCCTATGTGACGGGAAGATTGTAAAATGTAAGAAAGATAGTTACGGTAGTCGAATATGCCAAGAAGAGAGCATAGGAGGAGTTCTCTGCTTGTCAGCTCATCTTTCAGCGGTAATATGTCATGCTATAGAAATAAGTGCTGAAAACGTGCAGACTATTACTGACATATGTCTTTTCAGCATAACCTTGGTAACCATGGCGACATTTACAGCTGAATGTAACTGAATGAAACCCAAGTCCAAAGTGTTCTTGGCATGCCGAGGAACTGAATGACTGCAGGGAATGCATTTCCTAACACCGGGGAGCTCTGATGCGAGTAGGGCGGCATCGGGCGTTCTAGTTAAGCCTCTTTTCTGGTATGAGGGCTCTGCCAGAGCGACCGTTTAGTTCCCTTCCTGTAGTACAACATTGCCATGGATTTATATCTTCATCTACAGAACAGTCGCTCGTGCATCGGAGTTAGTGTCGACGCTGCAGTAGCATCTAAATAAGGTGTCAAATCGACTAGAGTGGAGGAGGAAAAGGAATCATCTTGGTTGGGGGGGGGGGGGGGGGGGAAATTCAGAGGAAAAGGAAAGCAGAGAAACGTAAGAATATGACTAAATCCGATAGAATAAGGCTGAAATGTATAAATGTTGGTTATTAGAACTGCAGGAACGACAAACAACGGGGACCTGTCTTGGAGGGTATGTTCTTTGATTTTGATGTAATGCTCTTACAGAAAACACCTACAGAAAACGCTTACAGAAAGCGCTTACAGAATCTCTTAGATTTCCTGGATTCCAGTGTTCTTCCAACCCAGCGAGAAGAAGTTGCAACGGGCAGGTGGTTCTGATCAAAGCGGGGACTACAGCATGAAATAACTGACCTGTTGAAACAACTCGCTCACAGACGAAGAACAGTGGAAGTTCTTGTTAGAATTTGAAGAACTACCAGGGGGATAGATTGCTGGTTTGTGGCGACTTTAATGCTTGAAGTGCAAGATGGAGCAACATCGCGGAAAACACACAGAGTCGAGCATTAGATACCGCATTGTTAGGAATGAACCTATCTGTGGTGAACAGAAAGAAAATGACGGCACTGGCGACAAGAGAGCATGACTCAGAATCAATCATAGACCTGACTTTTTGGTATCCACACAAGCCTTTTTAGACGTGTATTGGGAGTCCCTAGCATACAGCGATTGATTGATCCCGAGAATGCGTACAACAGAGTGGATTATACAACGCTGTTGACACTTCTGATGGAGTTTAGGGTAGATGCAAGATTAGTTCGATGGATAGATTCAATCTTGTTGAGGCGATCAGTTGCCTTAAGATACAGATCATGAATCTCGGAGACCAGAACCATTGCTACGGGGCTGCCTCGAGGGTCTCCCTTGTCTCCTACGCTATTCAATGTATATTCTAATGGCACTGCGCTGTTATCTGGGAACGGCGTGAGGCGAACACGCTGACCTACGCTAATTATATAATAACATATGAGCATGGGAGGTGTACAGATGAATTAGCTTCAAGAGTGCAGAGCAGGGTGGGCCAGATAACAGGCTGGCGTGAGGATAACAAAGCGGTGATAAACCCAGAAAAAAAAGCCAGCATCCTGTGGTGCTCATTAAATTACCGAAGTGTAGCATATGAGGTTCCGATTGTGAAGTGTCAAGGCCAAGATATTAAGAGAACACATTTCATGAGGTATCTAGGGATCATATTTGATCGTTCATTGTCTTTTGCACACCGTGTGCACAATGCAGTACAATATGCCAGGAAAGCGTTGGGAGTGGTTAAGTTGACAGCCGCAGCGGGTTTTCCACAGCCCACTCCACTCTTGCTGATGCACTCGCTGGTACTGTCACCACTGGAGTATGGTCTTGGCCTGATCACCATTAGGGTAAGCGGAAAAAGTGCTTGGGGGAGGGACTTTACAGGTGGGGGGATAGTTTTGCACCACCTTCCAAAATTCTTCTCGAAAGCCCTGAAAATGGGGCGTTTTGTGGACGGAAATAAAACAAAGAAGTGTTGGAAACAATTAAAACTGAAACAATGAAGAAAATAGAGTGAGGGAACTGAAATATAAAATTTTCGGAAGCGAGGGAAGATGATGTCATGGACAGTTGTACACGCTTGTAGGCAGCAAGAAGAGATTTGCTGGCTTAACTTGTCGAGGAGAAACTTCGTGGTGATATATAGAAGGAACTGAGCAGCGGGACTCCACACAGCACAGGATGATGATGATGATGATTATGATGATGAGTATTTAGTAAATATGGTCTGTCCTGCAACAGTAAGATAATACACTGATACAAAAAACAAACAAACAAACAAACAGAAAAACGCTTTAACGGAGAACTCCTTGAGGATGCAAGATTTTGAAAGTTCCAAGAATAGCCGTACTTTTAGCAGGAAGACTTGTGGGACGAGAATGTCGTAAATCTCACGTCGTCTCCCAGGCGGTTCTCAGTTCATTATCTGAGCTACGTAAACAGAAAAGTTCATAATCAAACATATCAAGTATTTAGTAAGACATCAACACATCGACATCACACATACGCATCAGCACTTACATATCATTATCGTGGTCATAAGTAAACAAACACAATATCATATTCAGACAAATTTAAAAAGTTAAAATATTCACGTATTCTTATAATGTTCATATCCGACCCCACTACCAATGTTCACATATGCTACTCCCCCCCCCCCCACTACCAACGTTCACATCTGCCCCAGCTAACCAGTGTTCACATCTGACTCCATTAAACAATGTTCACATCTGACCCACCTAACCAATGTTCACATCTGACCCAATTAACCAATGTTCACATCTGACCCAATTAACCAATGTTCACATCTGACCCAACTAACCAATGTTCACATCTGACTCCATCAAATCTGACCCAACTAACCAATGTTCACATATAACCCCACTAACCAATGTTCACATCTGATCCCCACTACCAAGACTTCAAATGCAGCACCCAACAAATTCTATAGAGTAACACAGCTTTAAAAAAGGGACGCTACAACAATGTACCTTCACTAGATTTAATAAAGAACCTGCGAACATAACATGAAAAGATTAGCTAAATATGAAACTGGAAATCAGAAAATTATGTTCTTTTCTAAAGAAACTTGAAAAGTTCAGGTGCTCTCAAACCAGGACACTCTGCACTAAACTCTAAAGACCATCTCAGAGGCACGCGTGTCTGAAGACAAGAGATTTCTTGGCTGGAGTCCTGTAGGTTGCGTAATTTTAGGGCTGACCATATTTCTTTTGTTAACAGCTCTGACTGTTTTGGTAGTAACATTTCCATTATTTCATTGCGAAAGTGTTGTCTTCGTGTCTGAGCTTAAAGTTCTTTCTAATCCAGCTTCCAGCAGTTGTAATTCAAGAGCTTAGCGCATTTAACAACCTCAGGAGGTCATGGGGCCTTGTAGCGAAAGAGTTCTCTGAGTCAGTTTAATACAGAAAAATGTATAAAAATCACCACGGAAAGCTCATTGCGGGTACAGAGTCAGTTTAATACAGAAAAATGTATAAAAATCACCACGGAAAGCTCATTGCGGGTACAGAGTCAGTTTAATACAGAAAAATGTCTAAAAATCACAACGTAAAGCTCATTGCGGGTACATTCTAGTGTTTCACACGCTGAAAGTATAAACCAACATAAAACACTAACAGCCCTTGACCTTGAAATGTATATCTTCCACCTGCCGAACTTTATACGTGCTACACCAGAAGAAAATAACACCAGTTAATGAGAACAAAGTCAAATGCATCATAAAGATCATAGCAAAAGAATCGCTATAATAACTATACAGATATGCAATGATCAGACATTATTATATAATCATAGGTCAACCAAATCAATGAGCAGAATTTACTACATAATCATAGGTCAACCAAATCAATGAGCAGAAATTACTACATAATCGTAGGACAACCAAATCAATGATCAGAAATTACTACACAATCGAAGATGGCATTAAGAATTGTAATGAGTGCATAAAATGATAGTGAGTCTCAGTTAGGCAACATTATCTACATTACCTGTTCTCTAGACAAGCATGTATTGCTTCAGTCTCTTCTTTAGCTCATCTAGAACTCTACAGAACTGATGACACCAATTATATGCTGATAAACTGTTCATATTGTGCCTCTGAAATAACTTTCCTTCTTAATCCCAAAGAAAAAAAAAAGAAACGATTCCAAACAAAAGCAAGAAAACTGTTTCTAAACTATAGCAAGTAATCACATAAAAATTGTATTAACATACTGCTCTTCTTTATCGTAGCCACTCAGTCAAAATACGTCATTTCGAACATGTAAAAATATTCATCTAAGTCTACGTAAGAAAGAAATGCATTTTCCTGCTCTGCTGCTCATCTATGAAATGATCTTCCAAACTTTAAAATATACAGCGCATGTTTTGTTGACGGTAAAGTTTGAAAGTGTCATAATGCATGGTAAGGAGCTTTATTCACGAACAAAGCACAGAGACATGGGAAAAAAGAGGACAGCACAAGACAGACTAGACTACACATCTAAGAAAGGGAGATATCATAACATATAAAATATGTGGGGGAAAACGCTTAACTTGTAGCTCGTGGCTCTCTACGGCGGAAAGAAAAGACTTATTGATATTCTCGTAACTTCAAAAGAAAATAGAAGAGCCAGGACTGATCAAAACCTGGGGACATCAGGAAGTGATAATCTAAGATATAAGGAAGTGATAATCTAAGACATAAGAAAGTGATAATCTAAGACATAAGGAAGTGATAATCTAAGACATAAGGAAGTGATAATCTAAGACATAAGAAAGTGATAATCTAAGACATAAGAAAGTGATAATCTAAGACATAAGGAAGTGATAATCTAAGACATAAGAAAGTGATAATCTAAGACATAAGGAAGTGATAATCTAAGACATAAGGAAGTGATAATCTAAGACATAAGGAAGTGATAATCTAAGACATAAGAAAGTGCTGGTTATTTGTTGCTGGGTTTAACACATTGTGGAGTACAGTAAAATGAAGGTTACATTTTTCTATGCTGATGTTTTTCTTTTCTTTCTTTCTTGCTTTTTCTTTCTTCTTTCTTTTTCTTTCTTTCTTTTTCTTTTTTCTTTCTTTCTGAGAGCAGACCAAGAGGCAGTTAGACATCAGAAAAGAAGATTCTGTTAACAAAGATAATTGTACGTTTTTCGTCAATAACAAAGTCAGCTGGAAGAAATGGAAGTTCACCAAGAAAATTTTCTCAAACTTTCTACACACAATCCTTGGCACAAGCGATTCTAAGTCATTTTTGTCCCTAGTGCTGTCAGAAAACTGATAAACAGCCCCATGGTCAGAAAACAAGGATTTTAAAAAAAAAAACCCCTGTCTTTATTGGCACACCTCTTCTTTGTCATCTTTTCTTCAGTTTCTTGACCTTTTCAGACAAAGTCTTCGCTGCTGTTTCTGAATATTTTTGGACTGTTGAAGTAGGCAGATAATTATTGTGAAAATAGCACAGAGCAAGCGGAAGAGGAAACTAAGAGATTTGCGTTTTTCATTTGTTTCTTCGTGTAAACAGCTTTGCGGGCCTCTTTCAATTACACGAGCCAAAAATGTTGAATTACTCCCCGAGAATCTGGGAAGGGGCATGAAAAATATAATTACATTCATTTTAACCTGTCAAGCTTTCGAATATCAAAAATGTGACGTTTCCTAATAGTGCGTCTTATTCACAGGGCTAATGCGTTCGCTGCTTCTATATATGTGACATGTCACACTGGGATGAGTTCACTATTTTTGTGACATTCTTCTTCTTATTTTTTTCGCCTCCTCCTCTTCTTCATCCTCTACTTCCTCTTTCTCTTCTTATTCTTCCTCCTCCTCATCATCTTCTTTCTCTTACTCCTCTTCTTATTCTTTCTCTTCTTCTTCCTCCTCCTTCCTCTTCCTCTTCTTATTCGTCTTCGTCTTGTTCTTCGTTTTGTTCTTCGTCTTCTTCTTCTTCCTCCTCTTCTTCTACTTCTTCCTTCTCTTCCTTCCTCTTCGTATTCGTCTTCTTCTTCTTCCTCCTTCTTCCTCCTCCTCTTCTTCTTCTTCCTTTTAATCTTCTTTGTTTCTTCCTTCATCTTCTTCGTTTTTCTATGTCGATGTGTTTCCCCGAGATCACTCAACATTCACCAGGAAACATTTGCAGTTCGGGTTCATGAACAGATCACAACAGCACAGCCTGGCCCCGCGGTACACTCGATCTATGGGCGGCCGTTGAGTTAAAGTTGGCTGTTGGCCAGGACTGGAGCCCCACGCCATGAATCTCCATGCAGGAGAGTGGGAGATCAATGGTTCGCTGGTTTATCAACGTCAGCCCAAATCGCCTGTTGTGCTTTCCTCTCTTTCTTTCTTTCTTTCTCTCACAATAAACTTATCATTATGTCGTCTGTTCCAGCAATCTCTTCTCCCGCTGTTCGACACCTCTCGTCTCATACGCTCCTCTCTTCCAAAACCTGGTAATTCATCTGTGCATTCTCCTCCCATACTCTTACCCAGAATGATCCCCCTCTACCGCCCCAGCCTTTCCCTGCTAACTGCAATATTTATTCCACTTCTTAATAAAAGCTCTCCGCCCCAGTTTTGGCTTAAAAATCCTTTCATATACAAGTGTGTGTGCCTGCATTCTTATAAATATATATCCAGTTGACAGTGACAAGGACGTTAGAAATATAAGCTTGAACACAGAATTCAAAAATAGCTTCCAGAACTGTTAAACCCAAGGTTCTCTGACACGACAAAAGAACCCAAGAACGAACTCTTTTTTTTTTTTTTAAACATAGCAGAAAAATAGAGGCAGAAAAGAACGTCTGTTAATAAGCCCCAAGGGAGTTCTGCGACTGTCAGAGCCAACAGGAACTAAGACCCCGTGTCAGTTTTTTGTGATCTTGTTAAGATCTTTGAGGAAAATACTCCACAAGCGAGAGTTTGGCTGAGAATGAAACACCCAAGAGTGATTTCCGTGATTTATTTTTTTTTTCAAGTTTTTTTTTTTGGGGGGGGGACTGTGGGGGGAAAAAAACTGTGGAAAGGACGCAGGGAGGAGAGCCCGCACTAAGGAAATGGAAGTGCAGGAGTTGGTGATGTTCAGGAGCTGATTAGCATGTGTGACTGTCACGAACCGTTTCTCGCTTTCTCTCTTCTGACCTGTTCTCTATAAGAAGGAGGGGAAGATGTCACGGGAGGGAACGCTTTTGGCCAGTGGGAAGACAGGGGAAAGGGAGTACGTGGCCGAGCGGAAGAAACCTAGGAGAGGGAGAGATAAGTACTGCGAATATATGCACTCATTTTGAGTGTGTTTTTCTGAGTATAAGAGTGGTTCACTGAGCTTTAGAAAGAGGGGCAGAGACAGATAAAAGATACAGACGGAGAGATATAGAGTAAGAGACAGATAAGAGATATAGACGGAGAGATATAGAGTAAAAGACAGATAAGAGATACAGACGGAGAGATATAGAGTAAGAGACAGATAAGAGATATAGACGGAGGGATCTAGAGTAAAAGACCGATAAGAGATATAGACGGAGAGATCTAGAGTAAGTGACAGATAATCAGAATTAAATGCAGAAAATAAACAAGAAAGGCAGACAGAAAGAAAGGCAGGGATAGGCAGAGAAATACAATTTAGAGAAATAGAATACGAAAGTTGCCGACAGGAGAAGGTGAAGACGCTGTCCTACTTGGCAATCAGGGACCTACAGGTGATATACTGGCGTCATGGCTGGCGAACTACAGCAGATATACTGGCGTCATGGCTGGCGAACTACAGCAGATATACTGGCGTCATGGCAGGCAAATTATAGCTGATATACTGGCTTCATGGCTGGCAAACTATAGCAGATATACTGGCGTCATGGCTGGCAAATTATAGCTGATATACTGGCGTCATGGCTGGCGAACTATAGCAGATATACTGGCGTCATGGCTGGCAAACTATAGCAGATATACTGGCGTCATGGCAGGCAAATTATAACTGATATACTGGCGTCATGGCTGGCAAACTATAGCAGATATACTGGCGTCATGGCTGGCAAACTATAGCAGATATACTGGCGTCATGGCTGGCAAACTATAGCTGATATACTGGCTTCATGGCTGGCTAACTATAGCATATATACTGGTTTCATGGCTGGCTAATTATAGCTGATATACTGGCTTCATGGCTGGCTAACTATAGCTGATATATTGGTGTCATGGTTGGCGAAGTATAGGTGACCAAGACCCTGTCCTACCTCATCGTTAGTACCCCCAGTAATAGGTGTAGCCTGGCTAAGGGGGCAAGGACCCCCATTGTCCCCGTGGTAGTGGAGTCTCCTAAAGAAGTAATGCACACTCGCTTTTTAGCTCCACTTAGTGACTGCTCCCAGGTCGACACGATGTTGTGCCTCAATATCTTCACCGCAGCGGCTGCAAAAACATTAGCTCCCAGTTCCAAGAAGAAGAAGGACGAGAATGAGGAGGAAGAGGAGGAGGAGGAGAAGGAGAGACAGAGAGACAGGGAGAGAAACATCAGACAGAGATATAGATAGAGAAACTAAAATTAGGCAGAGAAGCAAGCAGAATCGGCAAGACAGACAAGGCAAGACAGACAAGGCAAGAATGATTAATGCGTATTAAAGATCACATAAGATATTCTAGATGACCCTAATAACCAAGCTCTACAGAAAGCAGCAGCATTCCGATCATTATGTGCCGGGGCAGATACGAATTGACGATCACGCCTCTTCATTTTGAACGATCCTTACGAGCTCTATTTTTCTTTTCTTTTGTGCACTTGTTTTTTTTTTCATCTTCTTTTTCTCTGGGTCTTTCTTCTTTCTCTTCGTTTTACAAGAAATACGGAGTGCCTTTTCCTCAGAACTGTTAAACACAGAAGACATATCAACAGACTTAACTAAGTCAATCGTCATTACACTTCCGAGGAAAACGTGATCAGCGCCGTACGATCAGTCTTATGAGCCACATCACTAAGGTACTTCTAAGAATCATAATGATGAGTATGAGAAACGATATTAAAACAGAGATATCGGAAGAACAATGTGGATTTGTAGAAGGAAAATGAACAGCAAACGCAGTTCTCATATTACGGGTGTTAACAGAACGAGCACCAGAAGTGAACAGAGGTCTTTATGTGTGCTTCATAGATTACACTAAAGCATTTGATAGAGTAAGACAAGAAGAAATGTTTAAGATGTTTGAGACACTGGGAATTGATGGAAGAGACCTACAGATAGTAAAGAACATCTACTGCCAACAAACAGCAGCAGTAAGAGTGGACTATCAGTGAATTTCAACAAATAAAAAAAAGATGTGAGGCAAGAAGACCGTATTGGAAGGATATATAATGGGAAAAAGAAAGAGAGGAAGACCAAAACGAAGATGGCTGCAAAACATCGTTGACGATCTGCAAATGGATGCAGCAGCGGCAGGCCATCTTGTTCACAACCGAGAGGCCTACAGGAGTGCTGTTTCGGAGGCAAAGTTCCGCAAGGGACAAGCAAATGAATGAATGAGGCAAGGATGTTTCTGTCTCTAGACATCTTCTCTTTACGCAGCGAAACAATAATGAGAAAAATCATGAAAATAGGTGGAGTAAAGATTGGAGGAAAGAAAGTAAACAACATCAGACATGCAGATGATACAGTACTGATAACAGAGAGTTGGAAAACCTTACAAAACCTTCTAGACAAAGTCACAGAAGAAAGTACAAAAGGGGTAGAGTTAAACACAAATAAAAACCGAAGTAATTGTGATATCCAAGAAAAATAAATGCAGAATTATTGTGCAGGAAGGAGATAATAAGACACATCAATAGATACAAATATTTAAGTACGGTCATAACATCTGATGGCAGGTGCACTGAAGAAGACAGAGCTAGGATAGCAATGGCAAAGACAGCTTTAGGAAAAATGAAGAACATATTAATAAATATAAAATTTGTCAAAGGAAATAAGAAGGAGAGTTCGAGGTTGCTATATAGAACCTATACACAAACGAAACATGGACCATGAATAAACGATTAGAACAAAGAATAGAGGCTGCTGAAATGTGGTTCCTAAGAAGGTTGCTTTGCATACCATGGGCAGCCAAAAAGACAAATGAAGAAGTATTACAGCAGGCTAAAGAACATCCCAAACTGGTGGCATACAGCATGATTGATTGCTTACTTCTAGAGATCTGTCTGAGACTGACTGTTTACTTCTGAGATATCTCTGAGACTGATTGTTTATTTTCCGAGTTCCCTCTGTGAGTGACTGATTGATTATTTCAACTTGAACATTGTATATAATATTAAAAAAATAGCATTTCTAGTCATGTCTCCCCCTCCCCCCCCCCTCCAAGGAAACCAAATTGTTGTTCTGCAGTTTCTGTATTTATTTTATGTTCTTAAGTTAATGAAGACGCAATGGCGAGTGACAAACAACAACAAAGATAAATATATATCTTTAACAAAAGAAGTACGAAGAAACATAAGAAAAGACAAAAAACAATACATACAAGATTGTTGTGAAAGAATAGAAGAACATCAGAGGTGTGGAAGAGATAGTGAAATGTTTAAAGAAATGAAGACATTGACGAGAAATGTCACACCTAAGCTAAATGTAATTTGTGATGAGATGGGGAATACCCTGACAGAGACAGAGGAAATTCTGGAAAGATGGAAGGAATATTGCAAAAGAATGTATGAAACAACCGACTGTGGAAGCAGAAATCAACATTGTGAATTATTATTGGAGGAGAAAGAACCCGAGCCGACAATGGAAGAAGTTTTATGGGCAATAAAGAGTCTGAAAAATGGTAAATCACCAGGATGTGATGAGATAACCGCTGAATTTATTAAAGCGGGAGGAAAGGAGTGTGCAACAATCTATCATGCACTATGTAAAAAGATATGGCATTCAGGTATTTGGCCAAAAGAATGGAAAAGAACTGTATTCATACCACTGCCAAAAAAGGGTAACCTGAAATTATGCACCAACTACAGAACTGTTGCCCTGATTAGTCATGCCAGTAAAATTCTGTTAAAAATCATAATGGGTAGACTTCGAAAGAAAATAGAAGAAGAAGTCAATATGGTCCAAGCTGGCTTCAGGCAAGGAAGAGGATCAAGAGATCATATATTCAATCTAAGATTAATAATAGAGAAATGCAGGGAGTTTAATGTGAATCTATATTTATCCTTTATAGACTACTCAAAGGCATTTGATTGTGTACAACACCAGAAACTTTGGGAAATAATGGAAAAATGGGATTTCCAACACATTTGATACAATTAACATCACTGCTGTATTTAGACCAACAAGCAGCAGTAAGAATAAATGGTGAAACAACAACTTGGTTTGACATAAAACAAGGGGTCCGTCAGGGGTGCATATTGTCACCCTACTTATTAACTTGTATACTGAAAATATAATGAGGAATGTTAGAGAAGATGTAGACAAAGAATATTACGATGCCATAACAGTTGGAGGTTATGAAATACCAGAGATTAGATATGCTGATGACACAGTATTGCTGTCCACAACACAAGAAGGAATGGAAAAACTAATTATGTCAGTCCGCAAGAACAGCGAAGAGCAGAACCTCTATCTTAATGCAAAGAAAACTAAAGTGATGACAACTGACAAAACAAACAAGGCAACTGAATATGTATCAGTGAGGAAAAACTGGAAGAAGTGGAGAGTTTTGAATATCTTGGATCACTACTAACTAATAATGGAGATACAATGCGGGAAATTAAAAGGAGGACATCTATCGCTCTTCAGAAAGTAAAACAAATAAAGAATCTGTGGAGAGGAGCAGACAGAACCACAAAATAAGATTTTTAAGGGCATGCATCTTTCCCATCGCAACATATGCCTGTGAGACCTGGACACTTAACAAAACAGCTGAGAAGCACATAAGTGCCTTTGAATGTAAATGCTATAGAAGAGTTCTCCAAATATCGTGGACACAAAAAAGAACAAATATATCTATACTACAAGAGCTTAATATTGAAGAAGGCTGGCTAGTAAAGAGGATTAAAGAGAGAAAACTTAAATATTTTGGCCACATTAAACGTCATGATAATTTAGAGAAGACCGTATTGGAAGGATACATAATGGGAAAAAGAAAAAGAGGAAGACCGAAACGAAGATGGCTGCAAGACATCGTTGATGATCTGGAAATGGATGCAGCAGCAGCAGGCCATCTTGCTCACAACCGAGAGGCCTACAGGAGTGCTGTTTGGGAGGCAAAGTTCCGCAAGGGACATGCAAAGGAATGAATGAAGTTAATGATCCTTATGAGTAATTTTACAATGTGGCTCAGTGAAATAAGTATGGGATGTGGCTCAGTGAAATCAGTGTGGGATGTGGCTCAGTGAAATCAGTGTGTGATGTGGCTCAGTGAAATAAGTGTGTGATGTGGCTCAGCGGAATCAGTGTGTGATGTGGCTCAGTGAAATCCACTAAATCCATCCCTTTTTACTTTTCAAACTTCCTCACAGCATCACTCTGCAACCCCGCTATTTTCTCAGCAACCCCTCTTCTCTGCAACACCTCTTCCCCAATCACCTGTTTCAAATTCTCCTAGCTAGGCCAGTAGTGCGTCACTCTCTCTCCCCTCCCCGGTTCCCCATCCACCACTCCCAGTTACAACCAACCGACCACATGTCACAGGTCTCTATTTAAACAATTTCCACGTCCTACCAGATCCATTCCTGACACACACCGCCAGACAAGCCACACCTTGCAATTTACAGCTAAGTACTTTTTTTTTTTACAGTATTCATGTAAATCTACACTTTATCTCCTCTCCCTATTTCTTCGTCCTGTATGTTTTTGTATGATTAAGGCTCACGCCGAAACGTCACAACTTTGCAATCGTTAAGTAATAAAGCTGCTCCTACTTTTTTCCAATTTTATACATTCTAGTATCACATTCTAGTATCGCCGGCTAGCGTAGTGGTTAGAGCACTCGTCTAGCAACCAAATGGTCGAGGGTTCGAATCCCCAGCTGAGCGGGATTTTTTTTCCGACCAATACGGCCCCGAGGTCGACCCAGCCTCGTAAAATGGGTACCAGAGAAAATCTGGGAAGTAAAGGCAGCGAGGAAAGGAACTGGTCACCCTACCTCATACGCTGATGACCCAGCATAATGAGGTCTCTAACGCTTCACCCCCTACGGCATTTGCTATGGGACTATCTTTACTTTTTTAGTATCACAGCTTTACTGCAGTGTTTAGTGTATAGTTGTATACTTATACACCAATTATTGTGTCAGTGAAATCAGTGTGTGATGTGATTCAGTGAAGTCAGTGTGTGATGTGTCTCAGTGAAATCAGTATGTGATTTGACTCAGTGAAATCAGTGTGTGGCGTGGCTCAGTGAAATCAGTATATGATTTGACTCAGTGAAATTAGTGTGTGGCGTGGCTCAGTGAAATCAGTATGTGATTTGACTCAATGAAATCAGTGTGTGGCGTGGCTCAGTGAAATCAGTATGTGATCTGACTCAATGAAATCAGTGTGTGGCGTGGCTCAGTGAAATCAGTATGTGATTTGACTCAGTGAAATCAGTGTGTGATTTGACTCAGTGAAATCAGTGTGCAATGTTGCTCAGTGAAATCAGTGTGCGATGATGATTGTATCCCATTTCCCCAGCTTTCTATAGCAACGCAATGAATTGTGATTTCTACAGCATAGACCTGTCATAGACGTGTTCAATGATTGTCTTTAAATCTCAGGATCACCTCCCTTGTTATGCTGTATTGTCCTGCTACCATTCCTGATTTAACTGTCTATATCCGTGGGCAGTTATTATTAATGTTGACATCGGGTTGTTCTTCCCTTAGTCATCACACAGATTTCTTATGATCATATTTTCGTAGTTTCTTATTTATTAATGGCAGCTTTGTCCTCCTTTCTTTATTCTTTTGCTCATATTTTTCTCATAAATGCTGTTTTATCTTCTTTTGTGAAAGTCATTGCTGCTGTGAATGGTTTTCGACTTTGTCACATTTTTATGAAAGCCATATCCAACGCCTCCTTCTTGCAGCGATTTGTTAATTTATTCTTAGCCAGCACATACATCTTTTGTTGTTGTTGTTATTTTTCTTATTCAAAACAAGTGAAAATCCTATAGCATGGAAGCCACAAGCATAAAGAAATAACATGAACTGATTTTTCAGTCGTAAATTTGATGAGGTATGAGTGAAGTATTGCATTACTGGAGATTATTTAGAACCGAATTAGTAACAAAACTGATGAAAAAGTTCGTGAAAAAAAACTGGATTTCAACAAACTACAAAACCAATAGAAAGACTTTGAATGAAAAGAAAATAGCCTAAAGACTACAAAGCAGCATTTATTCTTCCTTCACAGCTCGTGTAGGATTTGTGTACCAACTCTAAGAGAGAACAAAAAAGCGGAATTAAGGTCTAAATCAGCGGTTCTCAGCTTGGGGTCTATAGACTCCCAAAGTGTTCAAAGAAGGATTTTTGGGGTTCCACGAACAAGCAGATGCAGTGGCTCGTTTAGAAACAAAACTTAGCATCACCTGGGTTCGTTTTATTACTTTATTTTTATTTTAATTACGAGTCCACGGATGTTCTCAGGATGAAGAAGAGATACACAGCTGTTCTCATGATGAAGAAGAGATACTCGGCTGTTCTCAGGATGAAGAAGAGATACACAGCTGTTCTCAGGATGAAGAGAAGATACACAGCTGTTCTCAGGATGAAGAGGAGATACACAGCTGTTCTCAGGATTAAGAGGAGATGCACAGCTGTTCTCAGGATGAAGAGGAGATACACAGCTGTTCTCAGGAGGAAGAGGAGATACACAGCTGTTCTCAGGATGAAGAGGAGATACACAGCTGTTCTCAGGATGAAGAAGAGATACTCGGCTGTTCTCAGGATGAAAAAGAGATACACAGCTGTTCTCAGGATGAAGAAGAGATACTCAACTGTTCTCAGGATGAAGAAGAGATACACAGCTGTTCTCAGGATGAAGAGGAGATTACAGCTGTTTTCAGGGCGAAGAAGAGATACACAGCTGTTCCCAGGGGAAATAGGAGATGCACAGCTGTTCTCAGGATGAAGAAGAGATACTCGGCTGGTCTCAGGATGAAGAAGAGATACACAGCTGGTCTCAGGATGATGAGAAGATACACAGCTGTTCTCAGGATGAAGAGAAGATACACAGCTGTTCTCAGGATGAAGAGGAGATACACAGCTGTTCTCAGGATTAAGAGGAGATGCACAGCTGTTCTCAGGATGAAGAGGAGATACACAGCTGTTCTCAGGAGGAAGAGGAGATACACAGCTGTTCTCAGGATGAAGAGGAGATACACAGCTGTTCTCAGGATGAAGAAGAGATACTCGGCTGTTCTCAGGATGAAAAAGAGATACACAGCTGTTCTCAGGATGAAGAAGAGATACTCAACTGTTCTCAGGATGAAGAAGAGATACACAGCTGTTCTCAGGATGAAGAGGAGATTACAGCTGTTTTCAGGGCGAAGAAGAGATACACAGCTGTTCCCAGGGGAAATAGGAGATGCACAGCTGTTCTCAGGATGAAGAAGAGATACTCGGCTGGTCTCAGGATGAAGAAGAGATACACAGCTGGTCTCAGGATGATGAGAAGATACACAGCTGTTCTCAGGATTAAGAGGAGATACACAGCTATTCTCAGGATGAAGAGGAGATACACAGCTGTTCTCAGGATGAAGAGGAGATACACAGCTGTTCTCAGGATGAAGAAGAGATACACAGCTGTTCTCAAGAGGAAGAGGAGATACACAGCTGTTCTCAGGATGAAGAGGAGATACACAGCTGTTCTCAGGATGAAGAGGAGATACTCGGCTGTCCTCGGGATGAAAAAGAGATACACAGCTGTTCTCAGGATGAAGAGAAGATACACAGCTGTTCTCAGGATTAAGAAGAGATACACAGCTGTTCTCATGATTAAGAGGAGATACACAGCTGTTCTCAGGATGAAGAGGAGATACACAGCTGTTCTCAGGATGAAGAGGAGATACACAGCTGTTCTCAGGATGAAGAGGAGATACTCGGCTGTTCTCAGGATGAAGAGGAGATACACAGCTGTTTTCAGGGCGAAGAAGAGATACACAGTTGTTCTCAGGGGAAATAGGAGATGCACAGCTGTTCTCAGGACGAAGAAGAGAGACATATGCTGATCTCAGGATGAAGAGGAGATGCACAGCTGTTCTCAGGATAAAGAAGAGATACACAGCTGTTCCAGGGATGAAGAAGAGATACACAGCTGTTCTTAGGGAGAAGAGAAGATACACAGCTGTTCTCAGGGGAAAGAGGAGATACACAGCTGTTTTTATATGAAAGAGGAGATACACAGCTGTTCTTATATGAAAGAGGAGATACACAGCTGTTCTTGTATGAAAGAGGAGAAAAACAGCTGTTCTCAGATGAAAGAGGAGATACACAGCTGCTCTCAGGGGAAAGAGGGGATACACAGCTGTTCTCAAGACGGAAGGGAGGTACACAGCTGTTCTCAGGACGGAAAAGAGCACTAAGTTTAAAAAATAGATTCACTGGCCTGAAAGAAATGAAACAGGGAAGGACTTGAGATCTTAAACAAATATTTATAGCCATTGTTATATGTAACATCTACGTGTACAACGTACATATTACCATGAATGTATTATAATTATCCTGCAGACACGTCCGTCATTCGTCCAGTAGCTGCTCCAGCAGACGGACTGTCTTTCCGATATACAATTTCAAAACGCTCGACTGGTTCCCACTTGTCTAAATTTCGATCAAAAAAAAACATGGATGCTATGGGTAAATAGAAAAGGAGGAATTATGTTGCGGAGGGAGAGATAGATGGCGTTGTGATTTCAGACACACATTTCAGAAATAATAGTATGTCCCAGTCAGTGATCTTCTCTCCGAGCAAAGGGAAACTGTGGTTTACTAGGATTATTTATAGTTCACCAACTTTCCTCCAGAGAGTGTGTGTGTTTGTGTGTGTGTGTTTGTGTGTGTGTGTGTGTGTTTGTGTGTGTGTGTGTGTGTGTGTTCAGACAGTGTCTGAGGATGGTGTTTTGTAAGATCGTTTTCACTGTTTCTTAACTGGATTTTTCATTTTAACATGTCATACACTTTTATAATTCTCTCTCTCTCTCTCTCTCTCTCTCTCTCTCTCTCTCATATTATCTTCTTATCAGAAATGTTATCTTACACTTTTATAATTCTTTTTTTTCTCTCTTAGATTTTCTTTTTATCAAACATGTCTTCTTACACTTTTATATATATATATATATTTTTTTTTCTCTTGATTCCCTTCCTATCAAACACGTTTTCTTTCACTTTTATAATGTTTTTCTTCTCTCTTAGATTCTCTTCTTATCAAACATATCTTCTTATAGGTTCTAAGGACTGCAAATGCGCCACAAACAGCCTCTGGCAGTCAAGTCCAGCTCCTGGCCTTCCCGTGGCAGAACTGTTTAAACTGACAGGAGAAGGGGCGAGGGCGAATATCTGGCGCCTGAAAACCAGTTACTTAGGGTAGATGAGTGGCACGTTTGGTAGCTCATCTGCCGCTGTTGGCGAGATCTTCAGCTGCCGTACGTGGAGCGGTGCTCCTCCCGGCCAATGAAGAAATTTGCAAATGAGGTTGCCGCGCAGCATCACTGCGGAAAAGGTGGTAGAAAGAATAAAGCGAAGCAAACAGTCAAATCACGGCACCTCTGATCTGGAGGTCGGCCACGTCCTGATTGCAGTCATATCGGGTGAAATGCATGAACCGTCTTGTCCCAGAGGTTAAGTCACTGCTGGCTTGACTTTTCAAATGCCGCGCGTGGAGTGAAGCTCCTCCCGGTTAAGGAAGTAAATGCGGAAAAGAAATAAAGGTTGCTGTGCGGAGCCGATGGGAAAAGGTGGTGGAAAGTGAAGTTTAACTGGTATGTCCAGTAGTATCGCTACGAGAGCTATACCACGGCACCTCTGCTCTAGAGGCCGCCTACGTCCGAAATACACCTACACTGGTGAAATATGCCTATACCGGCACACACCAGGGGTGGAACTCGATGGCTAGACATGTCATGCCACCTCCGCTCTAGAGGTCGGTAACGCCTGATAAACACCCATACTGGTGAATTTTGCCTAAACCGGCTCATACCAGGGGTGAATCTTGAAGGCTATGAATGTCACAGTACCTCTGCCCTAGAGGTCGGTCCCGTCCCAAACATGCCCATACTGGGAAATGCCTAAACCGGCTCAACCCAGGGGTAGAAGTCACTAGTGGCGAGGATTCGTCCTCCTGGACAAAAGCTCCATCCTGGTCACAACTAGGAAGGGTAGCGGCCACGACCGCAAAATGCTGAAGTCGGAGACACTGGACCAGGGAAGTCTAGATAGGCAACCACCTCTCACCCGGCGGGGATGTTTGCGTATCCTAATCACGCTGAGGTTTTGCGGTGAGAAAGTCCAACCCTGGACTGGATGGGCAACCACCTCTCACCCGGCGGTGATACACGGGTATCTCAAAACACGCCGAGGTTTTCCGGTGAGAAAGTCCAACTCTGGCCTGGGTGAGCTACCGCCTCTCACCCAGCGGGGATGCACTGATATCCAAAACACGTCGAGGTCTTCCGGTGAGAAAGTCCAACCCTAGACCAAACTGGTGCAATGAAAACCACGGTGTCACGCAATCCCGCTTCCGAGACCCACCAAGAATACAGGCTAAAGCACTGTGATACTCTGAACCCCTTGTGGTCCTTTCGTGGAACTCGTGTGGTCTATTCTGGACCACACAGGGGACCACGGGACCTAACGAGGACCACATGCGTGAATTCAGTAGGTTCACAGTGCGGTTTTTGGTGGTAGAAGTGAACGAAGAAGAAGAAGAAGAAGATATCTTCTTATACTTTTATAATTCTTTTTTTTAAATCTTGATTCGTTTCTTATCAAACACGTCTTCTTACACTTTTATAATTCTTTTTTATCTTTATTCTCTTATCAAACACGTCTTTTTACCCTTTTATAATTCTTTTTTTTCCTTCTTAGATTCTCTTCTTACCATACATGCCTTCTTACACTTTTCTAATTCTTTTTTTCTCCTCTTAGATTCTCTTCTTATCAAACATCTCTTCTTACACTTTTATAATTCTTTTTTTGTCTCTCGAGTCTCTTCTTATCAAACACGCCTTCTTACGCTTTTATAATTCTTTTTTCCTCTCTTAGACTCTTTTTTATCAAACACACCCCCTTACACTTTTAAAATTCTTTTTTTATCTCTTAAATTCTCTTCTTACCAAACATGTCTTCTTATACTTTTATATATTTTTTTCTCTTAGATTCTCTTCTTATCAAACATTTCTTTTTATTATTACAATTGTCATTAGGTGCTTTTCCGACGATGTCATTATAGGCAAACAAAGAGACAGACAAACCGACTTGCTGATCGATTCTAATATTCAAGATAAAAGGCCGATAAACTCAGCAGATAGTGAGACGAAAGAATAAAGACTGCGGAGATGAAAAACAATTAAATAACATCCACATATTAAATACAACACAAGCAGTCCCACTGGGATTTGTTACCATTAAAAATAGACGCTTCGGTAAAAATTTTTAGCCGGCCCAATCCAATTATGGCCATTTCTATGGACGAAGAAGATTTGCAAACGTGCCACAACTCACAAATTATAAATAAAGAGAAGTCCAGGGCAGACAGAGATGAAACAGGACTAGTCATTCCATGCATTAAACATGAAGCAAGCTGGATACCACGGGCCCAGCCCCACGTTCATGGCTGAATGGATAACAATTTTGGAGCCAATAGATGCCAGGGAAGTCTGTGGCAAATACCACTTACCAGCCTCGGTTTCATTATCAGAATTATATAGCGTATAACACAGGAATAACAGCAGCAGTCAGATCAAACGGATAACGTCCTGCTTACATGTGAACTCTTATGGAGCCGTCACGTTACATCTTACGCTCCAACCCCAACTACTTCTAAAATGTTACTCACTTAAAATCTACTTAGATCTTACTTACACTCAAACCCCAACTACTTCTAAAAAGTTAGTCATTTAAAATCTACTTAGATCTTACTTACACTCAAACCCCAACTACTTCTAAAATATTACTCACTTAAAATCTACTTAGATCTTACTTACACTCAAACCCCAACTACTTCTAAAAAGTTAGTCATTTAAAATCTACTTAGATCTTATTTACACTCAAACCCCAACTATTCTAGAATGTTACTCATTTAAAATCTGCTTGGATCTTGCACTTCAACCCTAACTGCTTCTAAAACGTTACTCATTTAAAATCTACTTAGATCTTGAATTTCAGCTCCAACTACTTCTAAAATGTTACTCATCTAAAATCCATTTTAACTCTGATTTAGTCTAAAACTGCTTCAGAATCTGTGAATCTCCTATTTTTCGACAACACAGCTTTGGTATCTCCGGGTCATAGGAAAAGATGAAAGGCATTCGTCGTTGTTCAGTCACACGTTAACTTCCCAGGAACGCGTCCTAAAGACATGTAGATCAAGTAGAATAGTGAAAGACCTTCTTCTTCTTCTTCTTCTATCGACCTTGGAGCGGGCCAAGTTATTCTTTCGAACCCTTTGTGTAGCTAAAATGCAGGGAGATGTGCTATATTTCTGTAGCAGACTCTACCACCACGGGAACTATGGCAATACTCGGCCCGTTAGCCAGACTAGGCTGGAAGCACTATCAAAGGAGAGGTGATGTAAAACAAATAAATATGGTGGTTACTAGGGTTATATGGTTACTATGGTTATATGGTTAACTCAAAGGGGAAGGGAGAGAAAAATTGCCTTCATTATTTTCCTGGTTTTTAAACCTCTTGTTTTCCTGAATTTATATTTTAGTCTAAATTAATCTTCGTCACATTCTTCCACCACTGTACTGCGAGAAGCTGGTCGTCTTCTTTATTATGTACAATTTCTACAATGAAAGAAAAGACAAGTCTCCTTTCAGTTCACTGCCTGGAGCCAGGTTTTCGTGGTTTTGGCTGAATGTTAACTTACAACGTTTACTCTGACTGACAAAACTGTTTCTCACCTCCCACAACAGAACAGCTAAATTACAGCAGAATCGTGGGCTGGTGGAACTTGCCTTGAGACATTTTAAACAAGTGTAACTCTCTTCAGCGTCAACAACACAGATTCTTCTTCTCAGCTACAAAAACAGTTTAAACACGGCTCACTGCTTGCGACATAAGATGATTTGTGCTACAAGTAAATGGGAACTTAAAGTACGTAACTTAAGACAGAGCAAAAGAATATAAAAACATGAAATAAACTAAATCAAAACTTGCAACTACTTTATCATCACATAATATACTGTTAAAAAATAAACATAACAAATACGATTTTACGATTTAAACTGAAGTTTACTGATCAGACAAGGGCAAATTGCCTGAAACGTTCACTTGGACATCAACTTCACGTGCTGACCTGAATTATACTCAGCAAGATGATTCATGAGCACAGAAAAGCGACACTAGTCAAAAACAGCATTTTTGACAGTAACTTATGGCAGGTTCACGAGAATCATGTGAAACTTATTGAACACAAAACTCACTATGTTATTGAATGCCTATAAAATAGTGACGCTCGCTTCTCGAATCAATTCATTTGAAAATTCTATGCACAAGTATGGCTCATCTCATTACAGAACAACGACTCATCATTATTGGACGTTTACAGACTGGACAGTCACAAAGTGTAGTGGCCAGACAATTTAATGTGGTTAGAAGCACCATTAGTCACCTTTGGAGACGATTTCAAGAAACTGGCTCAGTTGCAGACCGGCCGCGCAGTGGAAGACCCATAGTCACAACTGCTGCCGAAGACCGCTTCATACGGCTGTATCACCTCAGGAATCGATTTGCATCTGCGTCCTCAACAGTCCAGTCAATGACAGCAGCTCGTCGAACCGGCTGCACGACGCTGGTCTTTGGGCTAGAAGACCCTACAGAGGTCTTACGGATCGACATCGCAAGAACCGACTGCAGTGGGCGAACCAGCATCGTCAATGGACCGTTGCGAATGATTGGAGAAAGGTTTGGTTGAGCGATGAATCGTTCTTTCTGCTCCAGCGACACGATAGACAGAGAAGAGTTTACCGCAGAGTCCTTGAGCGCTACGCCCAGAACTGCCTGGATGAGGCTCCCCACATGGTGGTGGAGGTGAACTGGTGTGGGGGAGATCAATTTCATGGGAAGAAGTGACCTGGTGCAAACTGAAGGACGCCTGAATGACCAACGATACATAGCTGAAATTCTTCGTCCTCGCGTCCTTCCACTTCTGGCTGCACTCATTCATTCATTCATTTGCATGTCCCTTGCGGAACTTTGCCTCCCAAACAGCACTCCTGTAGGCCTCTCGGTTGTGAGCAAGATGGCCTGCTGCTGCTGCATCCATTCCCAGATCGTCAACGATGTCTTGCAGCCATCTTCGTCTTGGTCTTCCTCTTTTTCTTTTTCCCATTATGTATCCTTCCAATATGGTCTTCTCTAAATTATCATGACGTTTAATGTGTCCAAAATATTTCAGTTTTCTCTCTTTAATCCTCTTCACTAGCCAGCCTTCTTCAATATTAAGCTCTTGTAGTATAGATATATTTGTTCTTTTTTGTGTCCACGATATTTGGAGAACTCTTCTGTAGCATTTACATTCAAGGCATTTATGTAATATGTTTTGAAAAATGTTTGTATGAAGAAAGAAGTGGTATGTTAATGGAGCTAGATTGCAGTCTATGTTGTTTAAGTGTGATCTCAAGTACTTTATGGGTAAAGAAACTGAGAACGGCTGGAAGTGCTGTTATTACATGCATATGTTACTGGCCAGATATATGTCGTGTGAGATAAAGTACTAAAATTACTGGGACATTTTTATTTCAGCTATAATATACTGTCCAGAAAAAAAAGAAAGGCAACACTACTGTAGTCGATTTTTCAGCAGAATAACGTTCGACCTCATGCGGCACAACTCACCACCCAGTTCCTCGCTGACAACAACGTCCAGATCATTCCGTGGCCATCCATGTCATCAGACATGAACCCAATAGAACACTTATGGGATGAACTCCACAGACAAGTCCGCCAGCGAGACGTGGTCCCAACCAATCTCCGACAGTTGTCTCTTGCACTGCGAGAAGAGTGGGCAGCCATCCCACAACAACAGATCCAATGGCTAATCGGATCCATGTCAAGGAGATGTCGTTCTCTGAACCAGGCTAGAGGAGACCATACACCTTACTGAAACGGAGGCCTCAGTCGCAAAGAATAAAAGTCCAAACCAAATTTAATGAACTTCATTTCATTGTTAAAGTCTTAAAGTTTCTTCATGCCAAGATTGAAAAATTAATTCCGTAAAATAAAATTTTGATACAAGTTTGAAATTTGGTGTCCATTATGACTACAGTAGTGTTGCCTTTCTTTTTTTTTTCTGGACAGTATATTATAGCTGAAATAAAAATGTCCCAGTAATTTTAGTACTTTATCTCACATGACATATATCTGGCCAGTAACATATGCATGTAATAACATCACTTCCAGCCGTTCTCAGTTTCTTTACCCATAAAGTACTTGAGATCACACTTAAACAACATAGACTGCAATCTAGCTCCATTAACATACCACTTCTTCCTTCATACAACATTTGTCAAAACATATTACATTGAATATTATATATATAAAGAAAAAGCAAGTGAATTCCCACGCCAAAACTAGAGCAGACCTTTTAACAACAACTCAATCAGTGGAAAAAGCAAGGGGAAATGGCAGTTATCTTCTGCCCACATTTAACATTTAACACATCAGTCAACAAAGATGTTCATTATTAAGACATTTCCCAGATAACATTCAGTTTACAATAATCCTACATATTTGTATTTACAAATCTTGGTGCACCCTAAGTTTAAGCTCTTGAAATAACATACAGACTTAAATTACACATCATTCATAATTTTCAACAACGCAAAATCTACCTTTATAAACGAAAACTTACGTGAGTCGAGGGGAGCTGGTGGAGATCGATGCTTTAAAACAATGCTTTCTAACCACGTCACGGTATATTAAAACTCAATACTTAACTTAAAACGAATCCACTTACAATGGCATTTCTTATGCCCCACGACAACACGCTCCCTCCACTGGGGCCAACCCCTGACTTACTATACAGTAGTTGACTATAACCTCAACACTACACCTGGGAACTTGTTCGTCAAGTTTCACGAGTCTCACAAATGAAACAGACGAACACGATCACAGTGGGACAGGACTTTGGTCAGCTACGGTTGGCCAATCCTGACGCTAGCATATCATGGCTCTGTTGTCCAAACCGGACAGCGTCTTTGTCTCCGATGAAGGACTGTGGAACCAACGAAAATGCTCAACAAAGCGGTGTTGGTTCTTAAAACGAAAGAAATAAAACCTTTATCCGAAACGTTATAGAAGAGGATGAGACATACACTTACAACAAGGAAAAAGGACGGTGAAGTTGACAAAGAAAAAAAGGAATGTCAGTTTACATATGGCAACGGAGAAAAATCAGGGAAGTCAAGTGAATAAATAACAGGACTCAGAGCAGGGGAAAAAAAAAAACAGAGCATCTGATTTGTAGTCAGACTACTATCATCATGCGTTACAATATCTTTTCACTGTAACAGACACGAGTCAGTCAGTCAGTCGTTTGCATGTCCCTTGGGGAAATTTGCCTCCCTAACAGCTCTTCTGTTGTAAGCAAGATGCCCTGCTGCTGATGCATCCATTTGCAGATTATCAACGATGTTTTGCAGCCATCTTTAGATACAAGTATATTATTGAAAATTTTTTTAAAAAGTAAATTTCAGAAAGTTAGCAATAAATGAGGAAAAGAGCTAATGTGAAGTTAATATGCGTATAGTTTCTTCCATAGCACAAAAATATACATAGTAAAATTTTTTTTAAAACGCGCATGTGTCTCCATACAGACAAAAAAAAACTCACTCTGATATATAAAAATGAAGGTCTGTGATCACTATATGAAAACATAAATTTAAAATTACTAAAGAAACAGGATTTCTGTAAAGCTGTTTTCACATTTATTCACAGGCGTATCGTGGAGTCAGCCTCAATAAATGAATGCGACTGGTTTATCTTTCAACCTCTGAGACCTGCAAACCTAAATCTGTCAGCCTGGCGACCTTTGTCCTTCCATTTTATATCTAGTTTGTATTCGCTAGAGCCATTAATGTCTCCCTTGCACGTACGCCGCGTCTTCGTTCATCCCACACATGAGAGACTTATATGTGCGAACATTTTTTGAAACCTCGTTCATTGCGGTTCACTAAGCTTTCGTGTTACAGATTCCTAAGGTGGTACGCATTTAATAAAAAAAAAAAGTTTTCGGTTATACAGCGAGCTATGATGGCTTGACTACCGCAGAAATACTGAAACTATAACGAGTTTGTCGTCTGATCCAGTGGTTCCTAATTTTTTTTTTTTTTACATTCATGGATCACTTTTCATGAATCCCAAAACAAGCTATCAAGTGGAACACAACAGGCCGAAGAAAAAGAGGCAGACCGCGTGAAACTCTGAAGAGGACATTATTAATAGAGGCCAAATTAACAGGCATAAAATCATTTGATGAGGTTGAAAGACTCGCTGAAGACAGGAGAAATTAGCAAACTACTTTGCGAACCCTATGTGACGTTTAACGGCACGGGAAGGATATAGGATATAAGATATAAGGATCACTTTTCCAACTTCATATAAAGTGTAGACTACTATCTTATATGCAATATCGCAAAGTCATCAACCTCTGTTTTTATTCAATAGATAACACTCATTATGAATTAGTAACTCTGCAGGGAGACCACCTTCTAATGCCCTGAGGACTACTTATGGTCCGCAGACCACAGTTTGGTAACCACTGGTCTAATCAAGCGTTAATAAAACATAAGAAAAAGTTACTAATATAAACTCATATAGAAAACGCATAGTCCTCTATTCAGTTCTGAAAGGTGGTCATATACACCGCTCTTCACAGCCGTAATGACTGTTAATGAAAAATCAGAAGTTAAGCGTGACTTAATAAATGAATTAGCCTGAAGGATACTCTCAGAAACACGATTCCGTGCAGGGTAAAAGATGTCAAGAGAGCGTGAAACAGAAGGTCACTGAGGCTGATGAAACAGTGTTTGATTGACACCTGCTTCTGGACTCTGCAAGTGACGTGCCTCCACGAGAGAGGAGCATTCGGTTCAGTGATGCATGTCCGCGCATATTTGCAAATCTAACATTAACACCGGAAACGTTGTTCTTTACGGATATGTCATACACAGGAGATGTTTAGGTAGCTGAGTGGTTAAAGTTATGCCTGTCTAGTTATACATCATGGGTTCGAATCCAGCTAGCTACTGGGATTTTTTTTTTAAGCGTTGTAGTTATTTATTTAAGAATAGTCCCGAGAAGAACTTATAGGCCGATAAGAGACCCTATAATATAATATCGAAAGATAAGAAGTAACTAAGAAATCTACACATTGTTTACACTCCGTTTATCTACACTTCGTTTATCTACACTCCGTTTATAGCAGTCATTTATGCAAAACAGCAGACAGAGGTGGTTCGGGCATTTAGAGGGAATGGAGGAGCTTAGACAAACAAAAGATGGTTTATACAGAAGTGATGAGATGGGACAGACCAAGGGGCAGACCTAGACAACCAGGGGTTTACTGTATAACCGTGGCTGGACACCCTAGAAGAAGATGTACGCGCTTTTGGAATGGACAATTGGCAAGAAAAGATCAAGAACAGAGAGGAATGGAGACGTGTACTGTCTGTAGGAATGAGCCTCAGTGGCTCAAAGAATAAGAGTTTATTTATTCTTGTAAGTCTGTTGTTCCTCTCCTTTACCTTTCATGATCTCTTGAATAATGAAGCGAGAAATATAACCTTGATAATTGAGAGCCTGTGTTTGCAAGTCAAAACCTGTACCTTCACAGCACGTATCATTTTCAGTATATTAAAAAAAAGGATTCATGTACAAACATGGAACTATTCCAAAACTGATTGCAGGTCATTAGTTCATCTTTCATATTTCAGTTTCTGTCAGTTTATTCTCTTCTTCTCAAAGATAAAATTTTAGGGAAGAGTAAACTTTAAATGTTGTTATAAACTATGTTGAGTGGTCCCCTTGTTTTCATGGAATCACTGACTATGACAAACGCTGATTCCCTTGTGTTATCGTTGCCTAATTACTTAAATATTCTAAAGTAATGTAAAACTCTGACGTCAGAGAAGAACTAATGTAATATTTTCCTCATAACGGACGACAAGTTATGCACAAAATAAATAACACATCAGAATTTATGTCGCACATATATAAAATTAATAAATCAAGGCCTATTTTTCTAGAAATGTATCTTCTACAAACCAGCAGCACTACGTAAATGTCTAAAATATTTCTTAAATCAACAAATAATATTACTCACGAAAGAGATTAAAACGACTAAAAAGTGAATCTAGGAACAAATCTCAGACACGAAACAAAATAAAGTGTCTAAAATTAAACTCAGAACAAACAACACTTCAGGGAAGAGCAGAAGAGTTTTTGTTCGCTAAATCACCATTTTTATCTGTTTTCTCATGCAATAAATTCAACAGCACAGTTTTCATGTTCACCCCGATAATTTAATTCCCGCCCATTTTTTTTTACTTAGAATTGTTTCACATTCTAGTTTAGATATAAGGAAGTTTTTTTTAAAACGGAGATGTATGTTTAATAAACATTTTTTGGCAAATAAAATGAATGAGCCTGATTTAGATGTCTTGTGTTATACTTGTAGCTTGCTGACGAGCAAACGATTCTTGGAAAGAAGAACATAGTTTAGGTGAAACAGCCAGCTCTATGTGCAAAAGCTTAGAGTAGAATCAGAAGTTTAACTGTGGGAGAACATACTTCAAATGTAACAGCTATCTCTAATAACAGGATCTCTGAGCAGAACCAAAAGTTACTAATCTCAGAGATGTCAGGCAAGACGTTGATATAAAAAGAATAAATCTATGGACAGCCGACATTTAACAATTTCCAGACCGAAGAAGGGCCACAAGATCTTCAGTTATCTGCATGTAAGACGTGTCGTATTATGATCTTTACTGTCAGTGTAGAAGATAATTAAACTATTCTCTAGTCCGTTCAGTGACTACCGTAATCTCTTTCGCTGTATAACCGATTAAATATCCAGCTGGTAGTTAACAGACTGCAGTAACAGTGTTTATAAAAGTGGTTTTCTCTGATTGTCTCCCTGTGACCTTATGAGTGAGACCCGCATTCGTGAATCAGGCACTGTCATCATATCATCCTCTTGCGTCGTTCAAGTGCTAGGTCGTGCTAATTCTAGAGTTCTGTCGCCAGGATAGAGTCTATATCTTTCTGCGTTTTAACCTCCTTTCCAGACCACGTGGTCTGGCCGTGCCGATCACGTTTTCTAATTTTGGATATTTCTGTAGCGTATGTTCTGGAGTTGTACTTAATTCTCACTTGGATATTCACCTGTAATGGATATCTTCAGTTAGTATAAAGAAAGTCTCCTCTTTCAACGTCTTGCTTTACGACGATTCGTTTTTCCGACCATCGGTCCATTGAAACATAAAGGACTAAGAGCCTTTGCTTTTTAGCATGCAGTAGTTATTTAATGCAAAACTACTTATTTTAAAGCCTGTGTACGAATTATAAAATAGCTCTAGTTTATTTTTATGTTTTAAAACGTGCCTCTCAGTTGACACTAAAGACTTGTATGTACACGTAGTCCTATGAAATTCACTTGACATCCATTTCACTTTCCGACGCTTCACTCGACACGGAACTCCGTCGAAAAGAGAGGACTGTTTTTATACTAAGATATAGAATTCCACAGCAGCCTGTTCTCAGAACATATCAACAACAGATAATGAATGAAAAGATACAGTCCTCCACAGATAACGTCTACATTAAAAAATATATAGGCATTTACAATATAAGGTTTAGAGTATGTTTGAAAACATGCATACGTTTAGAATGTAAGGATAAAGATTATTTGAAAACATACACGCGTCCATGGCAAATGATCACTTGAAAAAATGCAGGCATCTAGAGAACAAGGAGAAAAGATGGAGCCATCTCGTTTGAAAATATTCACCCTCTCTGGGTGTAGGCTTTCTTCTCTTAAGTTTTATTCAAAATTTCAAGTAAAATAACTTGTTTACTTAAATCCTTTTCGAGTCTGTGTTAGTTCAAGACTTTAGCCACCCCTGAACTAGATCTGATTTTTTTCTCCTCCCTTATTCTCAATTTGTTTTTAAAAATAAAATGTTTCTGAAACCACCGTAGTGTAGAGAGCTACGGTCCTGGCATGATATGTTGACTATAATATCTCTGATACAGCCATCACAGTTATCTGTGTATCAACGAAACATCATGCATTTCTAAACTCCAGCATTCCACTGGTTTTTACCATCAGTAGCGAATGATTGTTTTACAAGTGTAGCAATGAGTTCAGACTACCTGGGATTTATAATCAAAAATGGTTTTGGTTTTTTTTTCTTTTTTTTACATCAGATAAGGAAATGAAACGTTATTTCACTTTGTATCAGGTCGGCTGACAGACAGCGAAAAATTAAAGCTAAATTGCCTTATCTATTCAGCGATCCACGAGTTTAAACGAGCAACAAATGGTGAATCTTTCTATTTCACTAGCAGCGATTCAAGACAGGATGGGGCTTATTTTGGTTAGTGTCACTAGTTCATTTATCCACTTTCGTTGCTAATTATTAGATTAATATATTAAATGTATACGCGGGCGAAGAAACTGTCGGATTTGGCAATCAGCAACTCATAGTTGACATGCTAGTGTCAGGGCTGGCGAACCATGGTTGACATGCTAGTGTCAGGGCTGGCGAACCTTAGTTGACATGCAGTGTCAGGGCTGGTGAACCATAGCTGACATGCAGTGTCAGGGCTGGTGAACCATAGCTGACATGCTAGTGTAAGGGCTGGCGAACCATGGTTGACATGCTAGTGTCAGGGCTGGTGAACCATAGTTGACATGCCAGCGTCAGGGTTGGCGAACCATAGTTGACACGCTAGTGTCAGGGCTGGCGAACCATGGTTGACATGCTAGCGTCAGGGTTGGCGAACCATAGTTGACATGCTAGTGTCAGAGCTGGCGAACCATAGCTGATATGCTAGCGTCAGGGTTGGCGAGTCATAGTTAAATAAAACCTGTCCATCTAACCATGGTATCCCCAGTAACAGCCTGACTAACGGGTCACAGACCGCCATATACCCCATGGTGGTGGAGTCTGCCGAAGAAGCACTGCACAGTTAATTCCATGTGGGGCCTGAAAGAAATAGCCGGATATCCCGCTCCAAGCCGTTATGACGCTGTGGCTCAACATCTTCGCTGCATCGCCTGCAAAGAACACAAGCTCGCAATTGCAGCAAGATTGAAGAAGCAGATTAACAAGATTGAATTTACTCGTATATACTTTCAGAAACATAAGGGAAAGACGTCCTAAATTAACGAATATTATACAGTTTTAGCTTTATTCTTCACATGTAACTTTTCCACTGTTCAGATCTTTTCGCTGTAGCTTGTAATATTAAAGAAATGCAATATCAACCAATGAAACATAATAATTAGGTTCACTAAAGTTGTTTTCTCCAGATGTTACAAGTTTTTATTGTTACAAACAGGAAACAGCGACGGTTTCGCATAATAAAATAACTTACCATGGTATTGTGTGGTTAGACCTTGAAAAAATGGTTTGCGGGGTATGTAAGTTTCTCTCCGTGCCGCAGGAAAAAATATGCTGACGTTCTGTTTGTGCCAAATTAAAAGCTCGGGTCTTGATCTGTATAGGGGGTACAGTTATAAAATTGAATGTAATAAAGTATTTGTACGTAGTTGCACTTTATAAGTATACTTATTATGCATCAGAATAGCTGTAAAAGTAAGAATGAAGAGGTTTTTAGGAAAAAAGGAGTAGTGTGATGATTTTAGCTGATAATTGTGTCCTACTTACCATCGGGTAGGTCTAGAGGTGCTGTATTTACCATCGGCGATGTCTAGACCTACCTGTAGCTTCATCCAATCTCATGTCATAGTATGTGGCATACGCAATACAGTAATGTCTGAAATAACTTTCTAACTACTTCTTCAGTCGGTTTTATAGGTAAAAATCTACTTGGGGCACATTCAAGAACAGTGGTCTGGTCGTAGGGCATGTCCGTATGCCTAAGACATCACACAAAATATTGAAAGTTCTCCATCAAAACACCCATTTTCACTCGGTTCTCAGGCACGCTTCGGACTGAACTATGGCAGGTCACCGGACATGCGCAAATAAAACGTTTACAATTAAAAAGTTACACCGTTTTTTAAAGAAACAAACAAGGGCTATCGTAGTACCCGCTGGCACTCGAGACACAAAACGGAAGGGCTACCTCAGTACCCGGAAGCACGGAAAGAGTGCGTTGTTCTCTCGTGGCTGGACGGTTGCTCGTCGTACTGATATCCGTGGTTCAAGTCTCTTGTTATTTTTCTTTCTCTCACCTTCTAGAAATGCTTTGTCTGTGACTTTTTTCCATGTCTAACAATGCAATACTTTGCTGTGTTACTTTGCTCTAGGAGATTTTCTTTACTGCTTGTGCCGTAAATGTTTGTTAAATAATCCACGATTTTCTTCCAGTCACTGCGCATTTGTTATTCGTCAGATAATAACTGTTTTACAAGAAAACATACTTACTCTTTGGTCTGGGCTGACCACATATGCAGATCTCAGCATCTGAATGAAGCGACGTAATAAGTCATCTCCTAGAAAAAGCTGATAATTATTCAGCTTAACTTCCATAGCATTTTCTCCAAAGACCTTCCATTATTCGATAACAAAATAACCAAAGACCGTCCGCTATTCAGTAACTTGACAAGATTTATGGACAGGAAAGACAAAACGTCAGATTTGTCCTTTCTTCGACTTTCATCTTCATCGACTGTTTCAATTTTTGTTTTTTTTTTCATTTTTCTGCAGAATAAAATGTGTCCCGAAAAGGACATCAAAAGTTCATGTTAATTTGCACGTTCGTGTAATCTGTGAAAGGAAGATTAATAAAACTTACTCTCTCCGCTTTAGTAAATGACAGCTCTTGATAAATCTCCACAAAAAAATTATCGCACCTTATTTTATTTGACTGAAATGAGACTTTAATTAATAATCTAACATTCAGATGTGGCTCTGTAGGATAGGAAAAATTTACATCTTTTTGGGTCGCAAGATAATAAGGAGACCAATCATTGCATCGTGGCTCGGTATTGGCCATTATCGTATGATCCAGTCAGTTGCATGTCTCTTGAGGGACTTTGCCTCCATAACAGCTTTTTTTATTGGTCTTTTTTCATTAGTTGTTGTTTAACATGGAAAGTGAACAGCTGATTTCATCCAATGGATATTTAGCTTGCTGGATGTTGAAAATTGTAGAAGTGAACAGTTTGCCCATTATTTTCTTTGTTGTCCCAAGTCACTTTTTTTTTCACTAGTTAAAAACTGATAGGTACACGAACATTAGAACTGGACAACTGCTCCTCATTCTACAGAACATACAAACTGGAGCTCTGGAACTGAGAGAAAAATGTATGAGGGAGAGGCAAAAAGTAATCGCAAATCAGGTTTATTCGTGGTTTCTTTTTGACTCTCCCTCGAATGTAGAACTTGACTTGAAAAAAATTTTTTTTTAAAAGTAGACGTAGAAATCTAACAAATCGTTAAGAACTCTGGATCCCAGGAACAACCAAACTGGTCATGAAAGAACAATGCAGAAACCACTCGGCCACGAGGAATCCCTTTTAAGTATCCTTTTGCAACAAAAGTATAAGGGTTAAAAAAAACACAGACAAAGGACAGGCGTTTGTGGAAAACCCTTGCGGAAGCCCCATGTGCCCTGGGCACTTAACGTTTAGAGAGAGGGAGAGAGAGAGGGAGAGAGAGGGAGAGGGAGAGAGGGAGGGAGATGGGGAGAGGGGGAGAGAGAGGGAGAGAGAGAGGGAAAGAGAGAGGGAGAGAGAGAGGGAGATTGAAGGAGAGAGAGGGAGAGAGAGAGGGAGAGAGGGAGGGAGAGAGAGAGGGAGAGGAGAGGGGAGGGAGAGAGAGATGGAGAGAGAGAGTGAGAGGGAGGGAGAGAGAGGGAGGGAGAGAGAAAGAGAGAGAGGGTGAGAGGGAGGGAGAGAGAAAGAGAGAGAGAGAGAGAGAAGGTGGGAGAAGCTAGTAAATTATTCTAATTACGCAAGATGTGTCTGTAGTCTGAGATTTCTTTGTGAGAGCTGGACACAAAACAAGAACCTGCAAGAAGAAAAATTACTGAAACTATCTAACAGACAGGTAACACCAGGTGCTCACATAATAAATTCCAAATCTGTCAAGGTCACGGCCAGTTCGGGGAAGGAGGAATAGTAGTGTGTGTGATATAATGTAATGTGTGAACAAATGAACCTATATAGTGTAGCGGTCTGTCTCTCTTACGGTGTGGTATAATGTAATGTGTGAACAAATGAACCTATATAGTGTAGCGGTCTGTCTCTCTTACGGTGTGGTATAATGTAATGTGTGAACAAATGAACCTATATAGTGTAGCGGTTTGTCTCTCTTACGGTGTGGTATAATGTAATGTGTGAACAAATGAACCTATATAGTGTAGCTGTCTGTCTCTTAGCTCGTAAGAGAAATGATGACTGCGGTAAAACTGGTTCTGGTAGACAGAGGTAGATATCGATAGAGGTAGATAGAGGTAGATATCGATAGAGGTAGATAGAGGTAAACGGAGGTAGATATCGATAGAGGTAGATAAAGGTAGACAGAGGTAGATATCGATAGAGGTAGATAGAGGTAGACAGAGGTAGATATCGATAGAGGTAGATAGAGGTAGACAGAGATAGATATTGATAGAGGTAGACAGAGATAGATATTGATAGAGGTAGACAGAGGTGTATGGTTCAGTTTTACACATTAAAAAAAGCGGATATGGAGTGAGAGCGGCAGACAACATGGCGACCACGTATAAATGAAGAGCGTCCAAGAACTCAAAAGCCAATTTCAAGGACCACATACACACAAAAAAAAGCACCAGATAAAAACGCGAAAAATAGACGAAAAATTAAACACCTTTCTCTGTGGTAAGTAAGACTGGCACCACATCTGCCCACTTTCCAAACTATCTTTTCTCTAAAGCTAAACCATAATCTCTGCCTACGTTTATTAATCTGTCAACAATAGCCAACAGCTAGAAATTCTTTGTTACACATATTGAAACACTTCTCATACATACTCCATGATGTATTCACTTAGGAAGCAAAAGACTATGACTAAAGTCACACACACAAAAAAAACGGATCTTCTTGTACGGACAGGGTAAAATGAGTTGGCATTTGATGTCAATGTAATTAAATTTGCTCTTCTCATTAGAAGCTCCTTGAAATGTAAGGTAACGTGGAAACATTTTTTGGAGGGGTTAAGTTTTGTAATGTTCAGAAAATGCACAGCTGCTTTCTGTTATTGCTGCAAAGCCAGGGTGTGAGTTCTCGCTCTTTTTTGACCCAGAAAATATGTTTGTTTAGGGCGGCACGCTTTGTTGGCTGCCTAGACTTAATGGCTTTATCTTGCCAGGACAGACTTTCTCCCATGTACGCCATGAAGCATGTTTTTTTGTCTCACGTAGTAGTTCAGCGTACGTAATGACGCATTTTGTCTTAGCCTGTTTTTACGTACATAGGGAAGTAGTTCTTCAGTCAAAAAATTCACAAAACAAAATAGTGCCTTCATTGTAGTTTCTTCTTCTTAACTCGATAGGCCTCAGTATTTCCTTCTTCATAACGATATAGTTCTCAGTAGTTTCTTCTTCATAACAATATAGGCCTTGTCTTCATAACTATATAGGCCTTAGTAGTTTCTTCTTCATAACTATATAGGCTTTAGTAGTTTCTTCTTCATAACTATATAGGCTTTAGTAGTTCCTTCTTCTAACTATATAGACCTCAGTAGTTTCTTAACGATACAGTAGTCACTGTACATAATGACAGGTATCAGTAGTTCCTTCTTTATAATGACAGGTATCAATAGTTCCTTCTTTATAATGACAGGTATCCGTAGTTCCTTCTGAATAATGACTGACATCAGATAGTTCATTGTGCATAATGACACAGGCATCAGTAGTTCTTTCTATATAACGACACCCGCATTAGTAGTTTTACAGCGACGCAAGCATCAGTAGTTCATTATACACAATGCCACAGACATTAGCAGTAACGTATATAAATTTACGCAGTAGCTTCTGATACATTGATTTACGCAGGCTGCCATTGATAAGCACTCTGGCGAGTACGTAGTTGGTAGTTCGTAGTTCTTCGCGTCAAAATACCGCAGTTTTTCATTAATTCTTCCCCACGTTATCTTGGCACAGCCAGTGCAAGGTTTAGACTTGGTAAGACTCTAAGCTGGAGCTCTGGATTAAGATTTGGTGAGGCCTTTGGCTGTAGCGCCGGATTATTAATGAGGTCTTATGTAGGGAGTAGATTAAGCTCATAGTTACTTGGGTTGGTTGGCAACCCTAGCGTAGAAATAATGGGTCAGCAGATGGGCAGCTTAGGAGTGCGCAATTCTGAGTGAGTCCAGTTCGCGGACCCAGTATATAAATAAAACAAGATATAATTTCATGTTGTTGTTCGAGAGCGTAAGTTTGAGAGTGTATTTTGTCTATGGATAAACATGTAAGTGTTAGGTTAATATTGGGGGTTTATATTGCTGTCATGTGGACGCGTGCAAGGCGATGCTGTCGACTCCTCCAATCCACATTCCGATCCACTTAGGTATGATTAGGATAACTGAAGGGTACATGAATAATTATAATTCAGGTGTAACATATTTGTCTGTGTAAGATTTAGAAGTCTTTGGTAATGTGCAATGATGGCTCATTTGTGCACATAAATACGTATTGCTGAAATTTATGAATATGCATAATGCAACAGTTATTGCCAGTTAGTTCCTTATAACACATCACATACTATAAAGATTAGAGATTTTTGTATGATTATGTACAAGGGTTAAACTTGATTTTTTAGAAATTCCACTGTCGATCAAGATAATCTAGGAATCTGAATATTTAAGGAAATCATTTTAATGATTATAGCGTTAACGATATAGCTGATGTAAACTGATGATTCATTTGTTGATTTTGCTAACCATGTAAATAAATGTTTTACGTCAATATAAGTTTATATGATTTTTTGAAGAATTGTTTAAATGTGTTTTCTTTTCATTATCGTGTAATATGTCGATGTATAGTCGTATAATCGCCTTCCAAATGTACAATAAACATACAGTATGAAATCATATAAATAACAGACATTAAAAAGAAATATATTTCCTACACTTAAGCTGTAGTGCTGGATAAAGGCTTGGCGAGGCCTAAGCTACACTGCTTGATTAAGACTTGTTGAGGCCTTTAGCAGTAGTGCGGGATTAAGACTTGTTGAGGCCTTTAGCAGTAGTGCGGGATTAAGACTTGTTGAGGCCCTTAGCAGTAGTGCGGGATTAAGACTTGTTGAGGCCTTTAGCAGTAGTGCAGGATTAAGACTTGTTGAGGCCTTTAACAGTATTGAAGGATTAAGACTTGTTAAGGCCTTTAGCGGTAGTGCGGGATTAAGACTTGTTGAGGCCCTTAGCAGTAGTGCGGGATTAAGACTTGTTGAGGCCTTTAATTGCAGTGCCGGATTAAGACGTGGCGAAGCCCTAAGCTACATAAAACTTAGAATGTCTTTAAAGATTAAGAAAAAAAAACAAAAGCCTGAAAATTTTGCGATACCCTAAACTGTTACTTGTTTAGCCAATGGCTAACTCCAGAACAGAACATGGCTTTTTAATCAGCAGTTCTTCATATAAATTCACGTTGTTTATCATTAATAGCTCATTAACGAACCATAAATACACAGTAAATTATTAATACACATTGATGCAGTTCATAAACATTCATAAGAGCATACACGAAACAAGGGATGGTATTGGGACGCAATTCATTGCGACCTCTCATTTTTGTGAACGCGCAGTTTTTTCTCTTGTGGGCTGCTTATAACGTCAGAAAACAACATGGGACCCCAGCCGTTGGTAAAGCAATGCTCGGGATTGTTCCGCGCTATTTTTACACAAAGTCATTCCGATGCGTGAGTATATACACTCCCCATTATTTCCCCAGGGGAAACAACTCTTGTAAAAGCTTCACTTCGTGTTCACTGTTTGCAGTCGATGATCAATAGCAACATCGGGCAGCTATTTACAGTTTTCAGAAATGTTTCAGCACACATTCACCACCCCCCCCCCCCCACCGTCGGCTGCCAAATATAAGTCTGGGAGAGTTTACGTCTTATGGGAGTAAGTTTTTTTACCTCCCTTTATGGGGCACTGTGATTGGAGTTGAAAAGCACTTTCCTTTCAATGCTGTTTTTTTGTTGTTGTTGTTGTTTAAATCTGGGAGTAATCTCTCTCTCTCTCTCTCTCTCTCTCTCTCTCTATGGCTGAAGTCGCGTGTGATGCATGGCTTTGGTGCAACGAAGTGTGGAAGACAGTCACGGTAATGTGATTTCATCCACTCTTCCACGATGATTGGGTTCGCAGTAAGATCAAGAATAGAAATGTCCACAGAGAAATGTATTCTGTGTGCTTGTAAATGTGTTTATACTTACAGTAGTACGGTCTCCTCTGGAGACATTTTTTTAAATACATGAAAGATATTATGATGTTTTTGCATGCAGAAATATTTAGGCAATTATACGATGTTAAATTCTATACGTAATATTCAGACACAGCGTTGGTTCCAAACTTGAAGTCTGCTTGGCTCATGTCTAGCAAATCTGTTTTAATTTTGGTTTCTCCCCCTCCCCCCCTCCCCCTCCTTTTTTGAACATCACAAAAGTCCCAGGCCAATACTTTCTCACAGCAAGCGAATATTTCCAAGTGTTTTATCAGTTGATACCTGCATCCCTGTCCCTGAGACAAGAACGTCGAAGTCGGCCTTTTGAGTCAGACACATGCCTCTTGGTGTATTTTTAACTTAGGATAGATATACTTATCGAAGCCACCAGACATTACGTCGTGTTATCTGGCGAGACCAGCAGCAGGGCTAAAGACTGTATCTGATGACCTGTCGGTCTCTTTGACCAGCGATGCTAGGTCAGGTTTAGGGAACCGTTAGATTTTAAGGGCAGTTAATAGCTGGCAACTGAAGAGCTGAGAAGAAAAGACCAAAAACGAAAGTATGATACTTTGAACCAATATCAGTAAGAACCTCTCTAGATCATGTATAGTCAGGACAGCGCCTGTTTTCAGAGATTTGTTCAGTATGTTCTATCAAGAAGCCCGAAGCTAGCTCAGGTCACAGGGAGCCATACTGCCAGGCAAACTTCGGGGCTCAAAGCATGACCTCAAGATTGCACAGTCTTCCGGACAATAAATATAAGATATCTGAAGCCAAAACAGCGGAACACAGAAGAAGAAGAAGAAGAAATTCAGTAGGCTATTTTTAAATTGAAATCAGTAACAGATAAGCCTTGTACAATATATGTTGGATAAAATCCACGGAGACCTATGGAACTGGAGGAAATAATTAAAATTGATATTCTCAAGTTCTCAGGAAAGTCTTACCAACCACCGAGTTACTGAAACAGCTGCGAGTATACGGTGGTTGTATTAGTATATAACAGCAGCGAAATTAGAACAAAAACAAACAGAAGGAATGTCTGAACTAAAACCAGATAGGAAATAGGAAATATTCCTTTATTAATAACACTGTACACAAAGTGGTGGTGGAGGAACTGGGATGTGCCAGGGTTTGGGGGAGGGGGCGGGAGAAGAGAGAACTGTTATTCACTTCAGAGGGCTAGGGCCTGAAAAAAAAAAACGGTTTCGAACCACCAAACTAGAGGATTAGAAGTAAACAACGATTCCAAGTGCATTCTTCCCCTCTTACTCAGTTCTTAAGGATAAACAACACGGACAGACTTCATTCACTCGGACCCATTCTGGTCTAGCTATCCTTGTTCAAGTTAAACTTCCCCTTTGTCTTGTCTTGTCTCCTTCCTTGTATGTCTTTCAGTGTTGAGGAGACAAATAAACGTTTTGATAGGGCTCGGTGATTGTTCGTACTAAACTTCCCCTTGCATTGTCTTGTCTTGTCACCTTCTTCGTATACCTTTCGGTGTTGAAGGCCAAATAAAAGCCTATATGGGAATGACTGACAACTCACTACCAAAAATAGCACTAAGATGGACACCACAGGGGAGCAGAAGTAAGGGTAGACCAAAAGAGACATGGAGAAGAACAACAGAAAGGATGTTGAGCAATAGAGGGCTCACCTGGGCAAGAGCAGAAAAAAAGGCGAAGGACAGGCATTTGTGGAAAACCCTTGCGGAAGCCCCATGTGCCCTGGGCACTTAAGGTTCAGAGAGAGAGAGAGAGATGGGGCCTGGTGATTGTACATACTGAAGTTCCTCGCATTCAAATATTTCTTTTCTGCAATACTCATAGACTTTTCTTTGTCTTCGAAGAGGGTGTGTGTGTGTGTGCGTGTGTGTGTGTGTGTGTAGGGGGAGGGGGGCGGAAGAGAGAAAGCGCAGGGGTTTTCATGCTATGACAGTATAAGGTCCTATTTGTCTGAACTTCATTTAGCATTCAAACGGTTTCCTTCTAATCGTCTAATATGATCGATGCCGTTAATATTCATTTTGTATGGTTTACTCTAAGAATAGTACTCGAAGGACATAATGAAAAGCACAAACCAGTAATGGTGAACTTCATAGATTAAAAAAAAGGCATTTGATAGCATACACAGAGATTCATTGTGGAGAATTATTTTAAGACTATATGGAATACAATTTAAAATTGTCAACATCATTAAGGATCTCTACAACGGATATGTTTGCGTAGTCAACACTGATGAAGGAATGAGCGGATGGTTCCAGACTGAAACAGGCGTGAAACAAGGATGTATACTATCTCCCTTGCTTTTTGGAATTTCCATAGTTTTCATAATGAAAAAATGTTGCACAGTTAAAACGGGCACTGACTGGGACCCAACTAGAAGATCTTGATTTTGCAGATGACATAACTCTTATCAGTTATAAGACTGCATGCAAAAGCTGGAAGACAACTAAAGAAATAGACAAGAAATTAGACTCTTTTGAAAACAAATGCCCAAGGAAAATACTCGATATAAAGTGGAACGAATTCAAGAACACAGAAATAAGGCAGATAAGCGAATAACAACCTGTCTCATGGAAGATCAGAAAAAGGAGGTGGACATATATCAGCCACGTGATGAGAAGAAACAATTAGAGAATCCCAAAACAATCTATCAAGTTAAACACAACAAGACGAAGAAAAATAGGTCGACCACTTAACACTGATAGGCTGGTTTAGGGGCATAACATTCCTTAATCAGGTTGAAAAGCTCGTCGTAAATAGGAAAACTTGGTGAGCTACCATTCGTGTCAAATGTGACGTTTAATGGCACGGGAAGGATATAAGATAAGATGGTTTATTGCTATGTTCATTACCATTTGCTTGAGGCAGTTTAGAAAATTCAACTCTTTGGTAAAATATAAGACTGAAACAAAAGTAGGAACAGCTTTATTAATTAACGAGCAAACACTTGTAACATGTCGATTTACACTTTAATCATACAGAAACACACAGGACAAAGACGTAGGAAAACAAGAGAAAATATGAATTCACATCAATGATATACAACAAATGAGACTGAAAAAAAAACAATAGAAAAAAGGGATGGCTTAACTGTGGCTAGCAAGGGTCTTAGGAGGTGTAGTGTAGTCTGATTGGTTGGTAGTAAATAGAAGAGAGAGAGAGAGAGAGCGAGAGAGAGAGACACTGGTTATGAAGTCGAGAAAAGAGTGCGTGGAATAGATGAATGTGGTTAGGATAGAGAGAGAGAGAGATACACTGGTTATGAAGCCGAGAAAAGAGTGCGTGGAATAGATGAATGTGGTTGGGATAGAGAGAGAGAGAGATACAATGGTTATGAATCCGAGAAAAGAGTGCGTGGAATAGATGAATGTGGTTGGGATAGAGGTTTTGTAATGTAGCGCAATTGAGGCCCTGGAACATTAGCAGTAGAGGAGACGGACACCGTGCAAGTCATCATTTAACTGAACACTCCTTATTCTTCGGCACACGCACTCCGTGGGAATGGATGCATTAACAGCAGGGCATCTTGCTTACAACCGAGAGGCCTACAGGAGAGCTGTTAGGAAGGCAGAGTTCCGCAAGGGACATGCAAATAACTGAACTGAACTGAACATACACTCCCAGACGCAGCTTCTTGCAAGTCACAGCTAAGTGTTCTCATTTTTATGTTATTTTTTCCATTCTTATTTGTTGTTCATCATTGATATGAATTTTCTTTTCTTTTCGTTTCCTATCTCTGTGCTCTTTATATATTATATATACAGCAAAAGCTATTCGTGTGTCACTAAATTATTCTTTGAATATATCAAACTCATTTAAAAGACTTTTACCTTATGAGTTTGTCGTGCTTGTTTCATAAACATATAGAGAAATAGATCGAACAATGTATACGAGGTGCACTGAGATCTGCCTGCCATCATTGTTTTGACGTTTTTACCGTGTGAGTTGGTCTTCTTGTTGCATATTAGTGTTTTGTTAGTAGGTACGTTATCTGAAGTCCCTAAATATCCATAAGTCTTCCCCCCCCCCCCCCCCCAGTTTCTGTATATACGAATTGTTTACTTCTACGAATTGTTTACTTGGCATCGCAAGAAGGTTAAACCAGTTACTTCTACGGATTGTTTACTTTGCATCGCAAGAAGGTTAAACCAGTTACTTCTACGAATTGTTTACTTGGCATCGCAAGAAGCGTAAACCAGCTACTTCTACGAATTGTTTACTTGGCATCGCAAGAAGGTTAAACCAGCTATTTTTACGAATTGTTTACTTGGCATCGCAAGAAAAAGGTTAAACCAGTTAAACAAGGAGGTCGTAAAGACACCATTCCCCCTTGCTTCCCGCTAGACGAATCATCAGCGAGGCCGAGTAGAGTTCTTGTGGTACCATCAACCTATATGTGTCAGATAACGAAAACATAAACAGGCGTAGTTTTTTTTCCAACGACTGGCGCCAAGTTGCAGATTTATAACCTGGTAATTTTGTTCTTCTTTATGATTGTTTATAGCAAGCTAGACTAACAAAGCAGGTACCAAAGTCATTCTACGTTAAAGTTAAGAATCTTCACCGACTTCAATGAATCAGACAGTCTGGAGCAAAGCTTACGACGAATCAATGGAATGCTGGCAGTAAAAACTAGCTTCCTTGATATAAGGTTAATAATACATGAATATATCATCAGCAGAATTGAGTGTCAGTATGTGCACTTTACTATGGTTTGGCATGCAAGCTGTTATCTGGTCGCTGATGCTGGTAAAGACAATGAATTACAGCAGACTTATATTTAATGTAAATTTGCGCCCGGTCCTGTCAGGGCATTCATTAGGGACAGTAAATAATGATAGAACATGTGGCTCAAACTACTCATCTTTCAGCCCTGCGAGTGTGTCCCAAGTAGGCAGTGCCACAGTCACGAAGACAAATATGAGACTGTAGGCGATAAACATACTCTTCTTAGTATGATGTATTTCTTCGTTCTTCTTCTTCTTCCTTCTTCCTTCTTTCTTCTTCTTCTTCTTCTTCTTCTTCAATTATTCTTTTTTGTAGTTTAAAAATGTTTTTGTATTTTATTTGTTTATTTTTAAAAGTCTGCTGGCTTTCGTCTTTTTTTTTAACCTTCGTGTCTTTCTATTTCCTTCTTCTTCACTGAGTTTACTGGCTGATCCCCGGGACAGATGGTAGGCTAATTTGTGCCTTAGATAAGGTAAATTTATCTATATAAAAATGAGATCTTCAAAGGTCAGTTATGCGCCCCCGTGAAGTCTGCTCCACAGGCGGCTGAATAGCCTACCATCGTCTCTGATGGTACTTATATCTTTAAAAGTTTTAATCTTCGTATGCAAATACACTCTCCTGGATTTGGAAGACAGGCTGTTGGAGAGATGGTACTGTCATTAGATAGATGGTACCATCATCAGAGCTATTAAAGTAGCGGATAGGCTTTCTTTGCTGCAGTCGATATTCTTTGGGGGGGGGGGGGGAAGGCTGTTGTGTTAAATGAGTCTGATCAATAATGTGTAGCTCGGCTTGTTTCCTTAGGTGGTGGAGCTTGACGAAAAACCTGCGTCTTATACGATCTCTGAGAATGAAAGAAACACAACGTCGTGAACTCTACTTCTCAAATGACATCTGTATTAAACCATCACCCAGGCAATCATTTGCATGTCCCTTGCGGAACTTCACCTCCCTATCAGCTCTCCTGTAGGCCTCTCGGTTGTAAGCTGATGCATCCATTTGGAGATTATCAACGATGTCTTGCGGCCATCTTTGCCTTGATCTTCCCCACTACTATAGCAATATCTTCAAGCGACACATGGTCCTCTATTGCAAGGAGATCCAGTAACATTCTCTGTCTCATTTTTTATCCTTTCCTCAGCACCAAGTTTTCATTTCTTTTTTTTTCAATGTTCTTTCATTCATATCTTTCATTAAATTTCTCCTGCTCTTCAAAATTCGCGCCCTCCCATAACCCATAAAAAATGGTGAGAAGAAGTGCGCATCCAAATGAGGATAAAGGTTCCACTAATCCTGTCCTGAGATTTCCTTGTCCCACTATTGGGGAGCCATTCAAAATTACAAGATGTTGCAAGAAAGGGCAAATTCATGGCGAATCCTCACATTGTGTTCCCAGAGCACACATAAATTGCAAATAAAGCTCTCGGTGGTTTGATTTATTGTGAATATTAAGTTTCTCTAGTGTGTGATAAATGGAAATTTATTGCATATTTGCAATTTGTTGCTCACAGGGCGAAAAATAAACTGAAAAAGAACAGATTTTGTGTAACATTTGTTTTGTTATTTTCGTGGAGAAAATCAGCGGACAGAAAGAAAACCTGCATATCCTGTGATCATTCTCAAGAGAAATCATACCGACGTATAAGGAATACCAAGATCAAATGCTTCTAGTAAGAGAAACAATACCTCTTAAACACAGACTCCTTCGTTACGTGAGATGTCTGTTGTCTGTCAGTGTTTTCATAGTCATCATTCTCTGAAGCAAGCAGCTGCATTGGATGCAGACGATCCGTTACGTTTCACACAGCGAATGTCTGGGAAAGAAATGATGCAAAATCATGGCCGTGCTACGTTGTTGTACACAGTTTTCTTCAAACAAACAAAGAAACAAAAAACTCCTCGTTTGAATCTGAAGGTATTCTTGCTTTCAAAGATTTTGAAATACTGATTATGTTTATTTAGCTTCGCTGAAGCATTTCGACTCAGCATTTCCTCGAGTGTAAATAGATTATCTCCAGAATAAGACTACGGTTTCTTCCCTGGCCCGTGCATCATCATCATCATCATCATCATCATCATCATCGTCACAATGGAGCATAATGCATCAACACAGATTCTCCAGCCAGTCCTGTCCTTAATACGTCGGGATACATCAAACCATGTCTTTCCTGCTTTCTTTAGTTCTTCCTTTATTGTTCGTTTCCATGTTCCCAATGACCTGCTCTTCTTTCTTTTTTCCCTTGAGGTGTCCAAGTCAAGGCGGTATAGAGGTATCTTGTATTTTTTTTTCTTTTTGGGGAGGGGGGAATCTGTTGTTTTAATTCAGTGTGATCAATAAAGTGTAACATGGCATGGATGAATTTTCGCTAAACAATTTCTTGTTCTATTTTTGTTTCAGTTTAAAACTTTTGAAAACTAAGTCATACTTAATTAAGAATTCATAGCTCAGTGATTTTAACAACGCAGACTTATTGCGACAGTAATAAGCGTAATATTTGCTAGGTTTAAAACTAGGAATATGTTTCATTATATATGAAGTTGTTAATGCGGTTTTATAACTGTATTTAGTAAGACCGTAAGTCAAGAAATTTGTCTACAAATTAGAAACTACTTCTAGCATCAACCTCATGACTTAGACATGATTTATGTATTATTTTAGGTACCTATTACAGGTAACTACCAACAGACTGAGATGGTTTAGAAACCTATAGAGGATGGGCGAGAACAGACAGAAAAAAAGGAGGTTATATAGAAGTGATAAACGGAGACAGACAAAGAGGCAGACCAAAATAAGGGTGGCGTGATAGCCTGGAAGAAGACTTACAGCTCTCAGAGAGGACAACTGACAGGAGAAGATTAAGAACAGAGAGGAATGAAGACAAATCTTGTCTGCAGCAATGAGCCGCAATGACTCAGAATGATGAATGATTGAATTAGAGGTAACTTGTCTATCTATCTATCTATCTATCTATCTATATCTATCTATCTATCTATCTATCTATCTATCTATCTATCTATCTATCTATCTATCTATCTGTCTGTCTGTATATCTATCTATCTGTTTGTCTGTCTGTCTATCTATCTATCTATCTATCTATCTATCTATCTATCTATCTATCTATCTATCTATCTATCTATCTATCTATCTATCTATCTATCTATCTATCCTCCGTCGTCTGTTTGTCCATCCATCTATCTGTCTGTCTGTCATTATCTATTTTCAGCATCACGTCTGGCTGCCTTTACAACCCCCTCCCTCCTAGCTTCAAAAGAAAGAAGAGCCAGGTACTCTTTTCTACTTCTGAACTATCTGGAACACATCAGACTAGACTTGAATCACCGACCTCGCCTTGAGAGACATAACACTAAAACTGCGCTACTCCAGCGCCTTGCAAGTACACATCTGACTATAATTTGAAAAGAAAAATTCGAAGGAACTGTAAGAATTATCTAGGACAGATTTTATGGCTAAAAATCTGTTAACTGTTTCCCAGTAAATTGTTTGGACTTGTCCTGATGGTTGGCCTTGGTGGGCGTTGCTTGTACCAGGTGTTGCCCCTTTTTTGTCAGTCCGACCAGTTTGTTTCCTCAGCCATTGCGCCTCCTAGCACCATAACCTCCCTGCTGCATGACAGTTTGTTTCCTCAGCCATCGCGCCTCCCAGCACCATAACCTCCCTGCTGCATGACAGTTTGTTTACTCAGTCATTGCGCTTCCCAGCACCATAACCTCCCTGCTGCATGACAGTTCGTTTGGTTTCCAATTTTTGCCACCGAAATCCCAAATTATTACATTTAATTCAGATTGTTAACATAGAGAGGGAGACCAAGGCGAAGATGGCTGCAAGAACATAGTTGAGGATCTGCAAATGGATGCATCAGCAGCAGGGCATCTTGCTCACAACCGAAAGGCCTACAGGAGAGCTGTTTAGGAGGCAAACTTCCGCAAGGGACATGCAAATGAATGAATGAAAATGTTAACATTGTTTCTTTGCACTGTGTAACTTATCATAAAATCCCCCAATCTCCTATTCGGAGCTACGTGCTGTTGGGGCATAGGCCTGTATTATTTTAATGTCGACAGACTTACCATCTAGTTTGATCAGTGGTATTTTTGTCTGATATGTCCCAGTTTCCTTTAACAGCATTTGAAATTTTCTTATCTATCATCACTGGCACGCCTCATTCCCTAGTATCCCCTCCCCCCTTCTCCCCCTTTTTTTAGTAAAATGTATGACCATGTAACTCCTTTTCTGCTGAACTTGATCTTCTGGTCTCACACAGTCCTAGTATGCTGCCGTTTAACAAATCTTTGCTTTCCTTGCTCAATGTTTTCTTCATTCCCGTCTGTAAAGATTGATTAGACAAGGGAGTGATAGTATGACGGTGGTTTCCCCTTTGCCTTCCGCTCGATTGCTATACGGGTTTTTCCGTAAGCCTTTGTCTAAAGCGACTGACCTTCAGGCAGCAAGGTACTTGTTTTAGTCTGCTGCCGTTTGTCTTAAATATCACTGTTGAGATATTCGTAGATAGTCTCTACATCTCAAAACGTTTAGTCGTCCAAAGTAAGAAAGGACAGAAACTTAGTTTAGTATCTGGATATAAAACGACGCTTAAGACGAAGGTGATTATTGCCAACTGATCGGTTCTCATTATACAGTTAAAACATCACATTATACAGTCGACATTCAAAATTTAAAAGGCATAAAAATCATCCTACATCTTACATCCTTCCCGTGACATTAAACGTCACATAGGGCTCGCATGGTAGTTCGCCAAGTTTTCCTGTTTTCGGCGAGCTTTTCAACCTCATCAAGGGATTTTATGCCTACTAATTTGGCCTCTCTTAACACTGTCCTCTTTAGAGTTGTCGACCTCTTTTTCTTCAGCCTGTTCTGTTCCACTTGATAGCTTGTTTTGGGATTATCTGATTGTTTCTTCTCACCACGTGACCGATATATGCCCATCTCCTTTTTCTGATTACCCATGGGACAGGCTGCTGTTCGCTCATCTGCCTTATCTAAATGAAAATAGGAGGCCATAATTTCAACAACCATAGATATGCGAATGGCACCGTTGTAATTGCAGAAACTGGTGAACAAGATTATTGAAGAGAGGAATAACAGAGATTTAGAGCTAAACAACAAGACAAAACAATAGCAACTTCAGAAAGAGTGAATATAATGTGAAAGTGCAACATCCTTTTCAGCGAGAGAACACTGATACAAATAAACAAGTTCATCTACATCTGAACAACAATAACAGCTGATGGCAAAGGCACAAATGAATTAAAATCACAAATAGGTAAGACAGAATCAGCTTTTCATAGTTTGAAGAAGGTAATAACAAATAAGATGCCCCTAGAAGTGAGGAAAGGAGTATTACAGTGCTATATAGAACCAATATTACTATATGGTTGTTAAACTTAGACAGTTTACAAAAAGATTAAAATTGAAAGATTGAAAGCAGCAGAGAAAGATGCAACAAACACCCTAGACAGACAGAAAAATAAGCGAAGATGTCTTCAATGAAGTTTCAGAACAACAAAAACTAGTTAAAAGTATAAGAAAAAAAAGACAAGCCAAAACTTCATGGCCAAGTCATGAGAGGACAGAAGTCTAGCTAAGCACTGGATAATTCATGGAAAAAAGAAGGAGACTGAGTGATCTTTATTTCAAAAGGGTTACGAATTGGGCACGTTTGACATTCTGCCTTTTAGGAGAGGGAGGTCACGAGAAAAATATCTCAGTGAACTGACCATGTGGTATGGGGGAAAAAAAAAAAAGACAAGCCAAAACTTCATGGCCAAGTCATGAGAGGACAGAAGTCTAGCTAAGCACTGGATAATTCATGGAAAAAAGAAGGAGACTGAGTGATCTTTATTTCAAAAGGGTTACGAATTGGGCACGTTTGACATTCTGCCTTTTAGGAGAGGGAGGTCACGAGAAAAATATCTCAGTAAACTGACCATGTCGTATGGGGGAAAAAAAAAGAGAAAAAGCTTTGAATTGATGGGGGAAAAAAAAAGAGAAAAAGCTTTGAACTGATGGGGAAAAAAAGATAAAAAGCTTTGAACTGATGGGGAAAAAAAGAGAAAAAGCTTTGAACTGATGGGAAAAAAAGAGAAAAAGCTTTGAACTGATGGGAAAAAAAAGAGAAAAAGCTTTGAACTGATGGGAAAAAAAAAGAGAAAAAGCTTTGAACTGATGGGAAAAAAAAGAGAAAAAGCTTTGAACTGATGGGGAAAAAAAGAGAAAAAGCTTTGAACTGATGGGAAAAAAAGAGAAAAAGCTTTGAACTGATGGAAAAAAAAGAGAAAAAGCTTTGAACTGATGGGAAAAAAAAGAGAAAAAGCTTTGAACTGATGGGAAAAAAAGAGAAAAAGCTTTGAACTGATGGGAAAAAAAAGAGAAAAAGCTTTGAACTGATGGGAAAAAAAGAGAAAAAGCTTTGAACTGATCAGATACACCCAGGACCGCACAGGACGGAGAAGGATAGTCACCAACTTCGCCTGGAACAGCGCATAATAATTTGCCGGAAAACGTTTCCAGGACAAGCTGGCTATGTAGCTCAGCATCACCATGAGAATTACGATGACGGCTGTAAACACAAATCAACTGGGGCGTTACACATCACAACGGGGTGGCGTAGTAAGATAAGGAATGAAATTACTTGCTAACCGGGGTGCATGTTCTGACACGGACTGGAACCTTGTAACAAAGAACAGGTTTCGACTACTGACAGACAGGTATATTGTTTCTAATCTGGTGAGCGCTTGTACAGGAATATCTTGAGATCTTAATCTTCTTCAAAATCTTTGAAGTGGGAGATGATTCGCGTCCCCCCCCCCCCAAAAAAAAAAAGGTTGGAAAACATTGCACTAGAGTTATTCCAGCCTAGACAGTGTTCACTCCAGTTGTTCACCAGTCTCTCTCTCTCTCTCTCTCTCTCTCTCTCTCTCTCTCTCTCTAAGCATCAAATACTTTGTCTAGCCACGAAAATATTTTATGCATATATTATATACACATTAATCATTAACCTTTATGTGGCATGATAAATTTCATTAGCAATTCTATTTTCAATGGTTATACACTGAAGATACTGGAGATAGAATGAGTGAAATTAAAAGGAGGACATTTATCGCTTTTCAGAAAGTAAAACAAATAAAGAATCTGTGGAGAGGAACAGACAGAACTACAAAAATAAGATTTTTAAGGGCATGCATCTTTCCCATCACAACATATGCCTGTGAGACCTGGACACTTAACAAAACAGCTGAGAAACACATAAATGCCTTTGAATGTAAATGCTACAGAAGAGTTCTTCAAATATCGTGGACACACAAAAAAGAACAAGTATATCTAAACTACAAGAGCTTAATATTGAAGAAGGCTGGCTAGTAAAGAGGATTAAAGAGAGAAAACCTAAATATTTTGGACACATTAAACGTCATGATAATCTAGAGAAAACCGTCTTGGAAGGGTACATAATGGGAAAAAGAAAGAGAGGAAGACCAAGGCGAAGATGGCTGCAAGACATCGTTGATGATCTGCAAATGGATGTATCAGCAGCAGGCCATCTTGCTCACAACCGAGAGGCCTACAAGAGTGCTGTTAGAGAGGCAAAGTTCCACAAGGGACATGCAAATGAATGAATGATACACTGTTATGGGTGTGCAGAGTGACATAAGTATAATATTACACATTTTTTAACATATGCAAAATTGTTGTAACTGTAACTGTTTGCTCGAGCAAGTTATATGTGGGCCTATATCCAACGATAGCCGATACTGACTATCGCATTCGAAAGGGCTGAAAAGCATCGTTATAGAATTAGTAGCTAATATTTATAAAGTTAGTAACTAGTGTTCTTAAAGTTAGTAACTAGTGTTCTTAAAGTTAGTAACTAGTGTCCTTAAAGTTAGTAACTAGTGTTCTTAAAGTTAGTAACTAGTGTCCTTAAAGTTAGTAACTAGTGTTCTTAAAGTTAGTAACTAGTGTCCTTAAAGTTAGTAACTAGTGTTCTTAAAGTTAGTAACTAGTGTTCTTAAAGTTAGTAACTAGTGTTCTTAAAGTTAGTAGTGTTCTTAAAGTTAGTAACTAGTTTTTTATATCACCATAAGTATTGTTTTTTCCCCCACTTCATTTGTTCACTCCCGTGAGATATGTAGTGATTTCCTGCACTGATCTTGTGAGAAGAAGGAAAAGATGATGGTTTTGTTATTTCAGTTTTGTCATTTCAGTTTTGTTAATTTTAATCACGTTTGTTGCACACATAATATATTCTTATAAACGTGTGCAGAATGTCAGGAGCAGTGTGAAAATTGTATGATAAAGACTTCAGACGCGCATGTGTGACTAAATCTTCATTTTTTGTAAATAAAGTTCAATCAATCAATCAATCAATCAATCAATCAATCAATCAGTCAATCAGCCAGACAATCAATCAGTCAGTCAATCAATCAGTCTCCTGGTTTTGTTTTCATTATTTTTCTTTTAGAGTTTTCTAGTGATTACCACTTTCTCTAACCTTGGTCTTCTGATGGCGTGCTCATGGAATTTTGATTATCTTATTTCTTATAATTTCATATAGTTTTTATTGTTCTGAAACTCCTCTGAGAACTTCTTCATTTGTCTTTCTTGTTCCAGAATGCATCTCTCTGACTTTAGCTCCCCCTCCCCCCAACCTATGTTTGTTAAGTTTCATAAGTAGAGGGCATGGGCAGCGCTATAATAGTTCCGGCTTTAGCAACATTGCTAGAAACTTCTATTGCTGTATGCTATAGCCCCCTACCAAGTCTTATAGAAATAATAAAGGATTGCAGTCAAGTTCGAAGAAGGATCGTGAATCTATTTATCCTGACAGTTCTCGTTTCAATGAGCTCCCTCTGTAAAATATATGCCTGGACTTTGAAATAAAAACAAACACGTGTATGTTCTATCTGTCTTCCAGGCGCTCTTTATTTAAATTCTAAGGGAGCGCGTCCTGCCTGAGTTGAGTGGACGATGGCCGCAGTCAGCAGGTACTCTAGTGTGAATGGTGTCTTAACTCTTCCCGTGCTGGAGGAAAAAACACGGACGTGTTCTAGAGTCTGAGAGTAAAAACGCGGGTCTTGATATGTTAGGGGTATAGTTATAAAATGGAATGGAAAACAGTATTTCCACATACTTCCGTATATTTATTATGTTTCAAAGTATAGGTAAATGAATGAAAATTTCATAAATGCAGAGTTTTTTTAGGAAAAAAAGAAGTAATGTGATGTTTTTAGACACTGATTGTGGCCAGCTCACCATCGGCTAGGTCTAGATCTGCACTACTTATCATCTGAGATGTGTAGATCTACTTGTCGATCTCATATTCTGATTCTATGTTGCATTCTCGCTAAAATAATGTCTGAAATAACCTCCTAATTATTTCTCCAGTCGTTTAAATATGTCTAGATCTACTTGGGATACATTCAAGAGCAGTGGGGTGGTCACAGACCATGTCCATACCCCTATCTACATCATCAAAAATTGAAAAATGTAGGTCTTTCTCTTCCTTTTTCTCGCTCGGCATCGCTCGTAACTAGGCACTCTTTCGCCATTTTGAAAAGTGTCACCTGAATCGCGGACGAAATATGTACAATCTAAATGTTACACCGCTTGTTTTAATGAAACAAACCAATGATCACTATAATGACCATTCGCACGCACCGGGTATACCGGAAGCGTCATTATAATGATCAAAAGCATAATTATAATTATTATAATAATATTAATATGCATGTTCTTGTTATTCTGTTTGTTTAATATGCATGTTCTTGTTGTTCTGTTTGTTTAATATTCATGTTATTGTTGTTCTGTTTGTTACAGCGCAGTGAAGTCTAGATGCTTTTCGCCCATTGGTGAAGGTGCAACAATAGATCATGATGACATGCGGCTGTTAATTCAGGACGAGAGGCACACATTAGCCCGATAACGCCACAGAATAACTTAGTAACGTTGCTGATGAATAGCATCATATTAGACAGCGGCGACAAAATGTGAACATGTTTGCGTCATATAACTTGTTTGTTTCATATGTGTTGAAAGCGTAAATAAGGTTGACTTTTAAAAACCTTTTTTATACATATACTTGTATATATAGCAATATGCTACGAATCTGGCGCTGAATATTTGCTCAAACAGTAGAGAGATACATAGTAGAATGTATACTGAGTCCTTCGTCCTCTGATACTAAAGTACGTCTGTTTTTTATATTCTGGTGCATTCACAAAAAATATGGCCATGCCCTACCAGATCTGCCTACAAGGCTTCCAAGTATGATCCACCACGACCAGAAATGATTTTATTCACACCTCGTTCGTCAGGCTATTGTGACACAACAAGAGGTTATGGAGTAAAGCTACCAGACATTTTTTTTTCTTGTCTAATGTTTTGTTTTCTTTAATTAAACATTCTGTCGAAGTAATAATTTGTTCTTGTTGGTTTTTATTACTTTATTCTCTTCTTGAAATCTTTTTTTTTTAAAAATGTATTCCTCTTCTTTCTTTCTTCTTTTTCACTTTCGTGTAAAATCGCACCGTCTATCTCCTTGTAGCACTATAGCACCATTTTTACTGTGATCATTTAAAACAAAATATTTTTGGTTAATTCTGGCTTAAATGTGATCAGAAATAAACATCTAACCAGACTACACACCCAAGCCTCGGTTTTACCGGGTTAAGTCCCAGCAGTGGAAGTTTTTTCTAGTACACACCAAAAAGGTCCCGAGTTCACCCGGCCTCTAAAACTGGGTACCAGAGAAATCTGGGAAGGTACAGCGCCCAGGCGTGATACTGACCACATCACACTTTCATGTACCCGAAGATCATGGGAAATACGGGCCTAACACCATATTCCCCAATGTGCCTAAATGGCATAAAAACGGGAATGGGAAACATACACAAGGCCTGCTGAGTAGCTTAATGGTTAGTTCATTCGTCTGTTATACTGAGGTTTTGGGTTCCAGTCTGGTCCCAGTTACCCAGCTGTAGAAATTGGCACACAATTCTTAGACCTGGAGAAGAAAAGGAGGTCAGGTCTCACGCTGACCACATCATCCTCTAGTGTGCCGACAGGTCAAGGAGAATATGGACACCAACACTAGATCCCTTAGATACATTTATGTCTTGTTATCACAACGTTGCGCTGGTTAGAAAATTGGGAAAAAAAATCTATGATAACTTTCAGGTTAAAGAAAGGAAGAAAAGCTTCATGTTGTTACAATTCAGCTAAAAACCGCGTAATTATCCTCAAGTCTGTGATACACAATGAGCCACAAGTTACGTTGGAGCAGAATATATCACAAGATTTAATATAGCAAGTTTTTCCTCTGTCTGCAATCCCTTCCTCTCATGAAAGCGCTATTTTTGTAAAAAAAAAAAGAATGTAATTACAGGTAGCCGTTAAGTGTTTGCATCTGTTTTCAAGATGTTAGCAGGTTACAAAACAGAGCATTTGTTAGGGCGGCAGACTGGTCGTGAGATAGCTCAATCACCTGCGCTTCTCGTCTCATTGCTGGGAGCGAAGGAACAAGCGAGGGTCATTCCCGGAAGAAAACTGAGTGGTCTGTGAGACGCGCGCACAGAAAAGCCGATCACTCGATTTTGTCTCGCTATTTCGTGTGAGGAAATCAACGTTAAATTTGATTTTCGCGTTCAGTTTTTTTCTTATCAGTTCAGAATTTGTAGAATTCATCAACGAAATTCTGTTTATGTTATTCTTGTAGACATATATTTATGGTTTAGGTGGAAAAAGTTCGCTGCTTGTGACTTTCACGCTGGACTTGTAGGATGTGTATGTGACAATCGTTTACAGACAAGTGAGAGTACGATCAAGAGTTGTATGGAGATAATCATACGAGGATTTCTGTGCTAACGGTAAAGGTGTTTCTAACACATGTAGAAATGATGTCAGTGATAGATCTGCACATTGTATTCTTATATTCTGCTTTGAAGTCTTGCATCCCTAAATCAGACTCTGCTCTTCGTTCTGTTTTATAGGCTTGAGTATTACTAATGCTTTTCTCTTTAATTTACTTTTTTAATAACAATAATCTTATCTTGTATCTTATATCCTTCCCGTGCCGTTAAACGTCACATAGGTCTCGCAAAGTAGTTCGCCAATTTATCCTGTCTTCGGCGAGTCTTTCAACCTCATCAAAGGATTTTATGTCTGTTAATTTGGCTAATAACAATAATAGTGTTCTTTATTTCAGTTTTTTCTGTATATAATCATACTTCCAAATAGAAGATGTAAGGATTAAAAGAACACATTCATATAAATATCTATATCAATAGCTCCAACAATGTATGAGAAGTTATGGCTTGGATACAAGTAGGAAACAACACTTATTTTGTCCTTAGACACATGTTGCAATAAAAAAAATTCCTGTCTCACAGTACCAAACGAAATAAATATACACAAGACACAGAATAGACCAGTTGTCTTGCATGGGTAGGAAACATGGAACACTACAAAACAAGACCAAGCACAGCTACAGAACTTTGAAAACGGAATTTTGAGAAGAATTTTTGAACCAGTTAGAGATCCCATAACACAAGAATGGAAAATTAGAAATAGCAAAGAAATACACATGCTGTTCCAATCTCCACTTATAACCACCATTATGAAAAACAGCAGTTTGAGATTGTTTGGACAAGTGGAGAGGATGGACGAGAATAGGCAGACAAAAACGGCTTAAACTGGAGTGTTTAACGGAGACAAACCAAGAGGCAGACCCCACGGTGGCGTGACAGCCTGGAAGAAGACCTACGAACCCCCAGAGTGGGCAGTCGACAGAAGACAAAGAGCTGAGAGGAACTGAGACAAGCCTTGCCTGCAGCAATAAGCCACAATGGTGTGGAAAGCTGAATTTATACATATATATATATATGAACCTTATGTGCCCAGGGTATATGGGGCTTCCGCAAGGGTTTTCCACAAATGCCTGTCTTTTACCTTTTTTCCGCTCTTGTCCAGGTGAGCCCTCTATTGCTCAGTATATTCTCTGCTGTTCTTCTTTTGGTCTACCCTTACTTCTGTTCCCCTGTGGTGCCCATCTTAGTGCTATTTTTGGTAGTGAGTTGTCAGTCATTCGGATCACATCATCGCCATCGTCTTTTCTCAGTAATTGCTGCCAGTGGCTTCATCTGAATTTCTGCCAACAAAATGTTATTTCTTATGGTGTTTGGGCAAAATATTGTTCTAATTCTTCGTAAACATTTAGTCTGGAAAGAATTCAATTTGTTTTCTATTGTTTTGGCGATTTTCCAGCATTCACTTCCATAAAATAGTACACTTCTAACATTACTCTTAAATATCCTGATTTTCGTCTTCTTGCTTAGTTTTTTTTTAGATTTCCATATAGTCTACAACATTGCAAAAGCCTGGTTTGCTTTAGTAAGTCTGCTGTTGATGTTCTCTGTACTGTTTCCATTTTCTACTACTCTACTGCCAAGATATACAAATTCGTTGATCTCCTACACTAACTTGCTATCTACATTTCTGTTGTTCACATTTTGCTTCATTAACTTGTCTTCTCAATGTTGATCTTTAATCATATGGTGTTTGCATTCTGAGTTAGCTTGTTTATTTTATCTTGCATATCTTTGTGGCTGCTTGATAGTAGACAAATGTCGTCCGCAAAGTCAAGGTACTCCAGCACTGTGTCAAGGGTCCATTGTAATCCTCTGCGTTTGTATGATGTTGCTTAATTAATATATAACAATACTTTTATTTCTCACATTATTGTATTGTATATAACAGTACTACTACATCTTGTTTCACTTTATGCAAGAGCATATAGCGATACTATTGTTCTTCGCTTTATTTTATTGTCTTCAATAGTACTACATTTCATCCCTTTTTGTCTGACTTGATATATACTATTTCCTTCACTTCATTGTCACTCTTACTGTAAGCGTCGTTCTTTCTCTTAACACTGTATCTCATTTACCCTTTCCATTTTTTTCCTTTCTTAAATTCATTGTATTTATAGTTTCCTTCACTTTTTTTTTCTATACTATCATTTCTTCTCTCTATGTCATTGTCTGCTTCTGTGCGGGAGTAATTTATGATGTCTTCATTTTCTTTGTTACTGTTAGAATGTGTTATTTCTTTTGTTCTTTCTTTTTAGCTTAAACTTTTATACGCACTGCCGAATATTCAGTTCGAATTCGTATTCGATCAAATAAAAACGAAATTCAGTATTCGTTGTATAAGAACAATTTTAAATAGATAAATATCGAATACTGAAACAACTTTTCCTCCTGAATTGCCCCAAATTAATATATTCTACGGTGCGAGTAGATGTAACAGGGCACGAAGTTTTAAACCAGTAATTTGTAATTATTATCTAGTACCATCTTTACAGACTTATATAACAGTGGCAGGCTATATATAACAATAAACAGTGTTATGTTTCGTGACAACCATTTTAGCATCATTTTATACTTATGTTTTTTTTTTGTTTCTTTCACTCCGAGTTATCCCGTTAGCATAAATCTGCTATTGGTATTCGAATTCGAAAATGCTCAAAAGCCTGTAATAGTAAGATCTCTAATATAAACTGGTTGGTGTTAGCAGGAAGATTTAGCCATTATGTAAAGAGTGTCATGCTGACCAAGTTATCTGCTGGAGTTGATTTTTGTCGACATAATGACTGGAGTAGCTACAAATATTGCTTGTGTTGCCAAGTCCCTCTCTCTTTTCATTGTCTTCGTCTGTACTTTAGTCCGGTCTATTTTTTTTTATTTTTATTTCTGTTCTGGTGGAAATTCAGAGTTGTTTTTCATCTGACACGGTCACTCTCTCATTCTTTCCAGTAATAACCGCTAATGATTATAAACCGTCCGTCATGGATGTCTTACAAATAAAATAGTCTTGTATCATAGTTTTGGTTCATTCAGTGGTGTCTTTTCTTTCACAGTTTGCCCATATAATATGTGCTTGTTGACAGAACCACAAAAATAAGATTTTTAAGGACATGCATCTTTCCAATGGCAACATATGCCTGTGAGACCTGGACACTTAACAAAACAGCTGAGAAACACATAAATGCCTTTGAATGTAAATGCTACAGAAGAGTTCTTCAAATATCGTGGACACAAAAAAGAACAAGTATATCTAAACTACAAGAGCTTAATATTGAAGAAGGCTGGCTAGTGAAGAGGATTAAAGAGAGAAAACTTAAATATTTTGGACACATTAAACGTCATGATAATTTAGAGAAGACCGTATTGGAAGGATACATAATGGGAAAAAGAAAGAGAGGAAGACCAAAACAAAGATGGCTGCAAGACATCGTTGACGATCTGCAAATGGATGCAGCAGCAGAAGGCCATCTTGCTCACAACCGAGAGGCATACAGGAGTGTTGTTTGGGAGGCAAAGTTCAGCAAGGGACATGCAAATGAATGAAATGATTGTCTTGTCATGTGTTGTCCTCTGTCTCGCTGGAACTGGTGCTTTTTGGAGCCGATCCTGTGAAGATTTTGAGGAACAGCATCGTGTCGGTCATGGAGCGGGTTACGGCGGATATGTTTTTTCAGTCCTCTAGAGCAGCAACAAAGCATGGGGGGGGGGTGTGCAGTACTTCTCCAGCAGACTCCACCACCATGGGGATTATGGCCTTCCCTGCTCCGTTAGTCAAGCTATGCCTGTTACTGCTGGTACCAACAGAGAGGTGGGACAGGGTCTTGGTCAGCTATGGTTCGCAAGCCCTGCTACCAGACATGCCAACAATGCGTCTTTGCTTGAGGATAAGATCGTTGTTCCCTACTTCACCGCCGTACAACTGTCCCAGTCATCTGCTGTTGACTGATACCATGAACAATACATGCTAGGACGTTAGTTAAGGAAGACATCTATCGCTCTCCAGAAAGTAAAAAAAAACGAAAGAATCTGTGGATAGGAACAGACAGAACCACAAAAATAAGATTTTTAATGGCATGCATCTTTCCCATCGCAACATATGCCTGTGAGACCTGGACACTTAACAAAACAGCTGAGAAACACATAAATGCCTTAGAATGTAAATGCTACAGAAGAGTTCTTCAAATATCGTGGACAAACACACACAAAAAAAAACCAAATATATCCATACTACAAGAACTTAATATTGGAGAAGGAAGGCTAGTAAAGAGGATTAAAGAGAGAAAACCTAAATATTTTGGACACATTAAACGTCATGATAATCTAGAGAAAACCGTCTTGGAAGGGTACATAATGGGGAAAAAGAAAGAGAGGAAGACCAAAACGAAGATGGCTGCAAGACATCGTTGACGATCTGCAAATGGATGCCGCAGCAGCAGGCCATTTTGCTCACAACCGAGAGGCTTACAAGAGTGCTGTTAGAGAGGCAAACTTCTGCAAGGTACATGCAAATGAATGAATGAGGACGTTATTAAACGCACTCTACCAATAGCTCTATATATAATATATATGCTTCTATATCTTAACCATTGTTTATCTTTTCATGCAAATACAACATTGATTTGTTTCCGTGCGGACATGAAGGATACTCACATGTTTTATTTTACTGACGTTGTACATCCTGGAGTCATCATGCGCGTTTTATGTTCAGTTTTTTCCCTCAGTCAGCGGTCGATCTGTGGATGCGTTTAATTCGGCTTTGGAAGACGAGAGAGAGAGAGAGAGAGAGAGAAAGAGTGAGAGAGAGAGAGAGAGAGTGAAAGAGAGATAACGAAAGAACGATATTGATTTTAAAAAGGTGAAAACTTTGACGCAGAGGCCTGTCTGACACTCTGTTCTTTAACTCTCAAATTTCGCATTATTCCAGACGGTCTATGTCAGAGAGAGAGAGAGAGAGATAGAGAGAGAGAGAGAGAGAGGGAGAGAGAGAGATTGATTGGCTGATCTTTATTTCAAAAGGGTTAAGAATTGGGCACGCAGGCCCGTCTGACATTTTGCCCTTTATCACACAACTTTCACTCTGTTCCAGACATTCTACAAATATGCTACTCATATAACAAACATAATTAACACATAAAATAAAATAAAACATATAAGTTTCGCTCTTATCCATACACCCAGTACAGAAAGTAGCTACATACATGTATAAATGACTATCTACCAAACACAAATTTCGGTACTATTCAGAATAAACAATTAACTGAATTCGATGTCTGTAAGAACAGTCTAAAATAACTTTTAAGTTTTATGATTCATGGAGGCATGTAGTCGACATCAAATAGATATTGTAAAAGCCTGTAGCTGTAGGAAGGAGTATAGTTTATATTTTTTATACAGGATGGGAGGCTATTCCAAAGTGGGCAGCAGAGTAAGTGAAGCTTTTCTTGTAAAGAATAAGTCTAGATTTTGAGAGAGAGAGAGAGAGAGAGAGAGAGAGAGAGAGAGAGAGCGAGAGAGAGACCGAGATGAAGGAGTTAAATCAAACGCTATATAACATAAATAAATTCGGCATGAAATATTTATATTAAATAAAATTACAGTAGGAAAAATAAACCACAGTATTCTTTACTTCAAAAGAACATGGAACAGAATAAAATCTTATTTTGACTCGGCAATATATCAGAACAATTTATTGATAACAATTTATAGCGAATGCTGTTTATAGTTTACACTATCTATAAAATAGATTACTTTTGTATTAAAGAGTTTATATATCTGATAGCTGGATATTTCTTTATCAGTATCATCTCTTCCCCAGCTAGTAGTAGTCATTTCAGAACTAATCACTGCCGTTTTTTTTAAAAACTCTTACAAAAAATGTAGTGTATGTCCCAGTTGTAGTTATCTGGGGAGAGGGAATTCGGTCCATGTCTCGTCTGGCACCTACTGTGCCTTAGGCAAAAATATTTGAAAACAGCAACCTGACACTTGTGCTGGGTAAATGAAAGCAGGAAAGCTGAAAGTTTATACTTCATCTCAGGAAAATTAAAGAAATCACCAAAATAAATAAATAAATAAATAAGCAAATTCTCAAAAGCTAAGTACTACTTTGTCGTACTGTACTGTTAAAATCATCGCCTTTATCATCATCATAATCATTTTCGCGAGAAAAGAAGTATTGATAACACATTGCAGTGACATTTGTCCTTTTCCCCGCTTCTCTGCCATATTTTCTCTTCTCCTGCCCATTAATCCACACTTTTCCACTCCTTCCACTACACTACATCACTGCTCCACGGCTTTTTATGCTTCGATATTACTTCCTCCTCCCCCCCCCCCCCGCAAGCTTTAGCTAACCATACTTCATTCTTGATTGCTTCTGTCACACTACCTACTTTCACTTTTGTGTTGCCCCTTGTCTGTGGGTACAGTCTATGCCCGATCTCTAATCAGAGCGGAACTAAGGTAAGGTTTGTTTTGTCTTTTCATTTGTCTCTGATAAATGTCGCTTTTTTTCATTACCATTTCAGTATTTTGTTATATTCAATTCCTATGACTTATTTTCCTCTCTCTCTCCCCCCCTCTCTCTATCTCTCTCTCTATCTCTCCCCCCAAATTGTCTTTCCTTTTTCTTTTAAACTGCGACACATAGCTTCGTCTAACTCTGCTATCGTTATAATTTAAACAAAACACGATCTAGTTTAAATAATACTTCTAATATTTCAATCAATCAAGTGCCGTGCCGTGTGGCGTAGGTGATCATTTCTCTCCACAATTCCCTGCCTTTAGCCTTGATTATGAGACCCGCCGGTGACTTTCTTCCTAGCCACACTGACAGCCCATCCAGTTACTTCTCTCTCTGTCTCTTCTTCCTTCAGTTTTTCCGGTTGCCACAGTGTGTTCCAATTTTCCTCTTCTCAGGACATGTCCTATAAATCTGGCTTGTCTGCCTCTGATTTTTGCTGTAATATACCTTTTTAACCCCAGCCTCTCTTAAGACTTCTTCGTTGGTTTTCTTGACTGTCCATGGTACCTTCAACATCCTTCTTATGAACCACATTTCCATGGCCTCCATTTCTCGCTGTACTCTCTTATTCATGGACCATGCTTCACAAAACAAAATTGGCTTGATGTAACATTTAAATACTCGGAATCTTGTTTCCATTGATATGGATCTGTTGTACAAGATGTTTCTCATTTTCTGGAATGCTGACTTGGCCTGAGCACGTCTAATGTGTATTTCGTTATGACATTTCCCATCAACTGGTATAATTTGTAAGTACTTGAAAGTAATAAGTACTTGAATCTATCAACTTGTTTCAGGTTTGTACCATCGATGGTAATACTACATATTTGATGATATTCTTTTCTTTGAGATGACCATCACTTCAATCTTCTTTTTATTCAGACTGAGACCTTTACTTTTACTTTCACGAACCACGATGTCCAGAAGAGCCTGTAGCTCCCCTTCACTTTTAGCAATCAGGACTGTGTCGTCTGCATATCTTAAGTTGTTAAGGTTGTACCCGTCAACTGATATTCCTGGCATGTTCTCTGTATTTCTCATTATGTTGTTCCTGTACAAGGAGAAGAGGTCAGGAGATAGAACACATCCTTGTTTCACTCCCAATTTTATGTCTCGGAATGCTCCTATTTGGTTCTCAGCCTTCGTTGTTACTGATTGCTGCCAGTATATGTTTTTGATGAGTTTCTGATCTTTCCCATCTATGTTGATGTCTTCCAGGTTCTTATAATTTCTGTGTGTCTCACTTTATCGAATGCTTTACAGTAGTCTATGAAGCATAAGTATAGATCAGTCTTAACTTCTATTGATCTTTCTATCAATGTTCTCAATATATATATGGCTTTACTTGTGCCTTTTCCTTCCACGAAGCCGCAATGCTCTTCAGCGATTTCTGGGTTTGTTTTGCCCCTGACTCTTCTCATAACAATACGAAGTAGGATTTTGGTAACATGGCTCATAAGACTAATGGTTCGATGGTCTTCACATTCAACTGCACCTTGTTTCTTTGGTAGGGCAATGAAAACTGATTGCAAAAGATCTGATGGGAGATAGTTACTGTTATAGATGTCATTCAACAATCTGGTAGTTATTTCTATGCCAAGCTCTCCTAATGGTTCCAATTCTTCCTTGGTGATTTTATCTGGTTCTGGTGCTTTGTTGTTCTTCATGTGTTTGACGGCTCCTTTCACTTCTGCTTTTAATATGGGAGGCCCTCCGTTATTATTTCGTATATCTATTTCTCCTCTATTGTCCTCATAGAGTTCTCTAACGTATTCGCTCCATCTTGCCATTATTTCATCTCTGTCCATTATTGTATGCCCCTCCTTTGACTTCAGGCAACCAGTCTTGTGGTATGCCATTTTGTTTGTTAACTCCTTTATTTGTTTGTACACATCTCTTGTGTTTGCATGATTGTGTGTAACTCTAATATTTACCGAAACTTTAGTTCCATTGACGCACTACACGCAGTGCAATTTTTAGTTCCAATCAGTTGTATACAAAGAAACTGTATAGTTTTTATAAATTGCAGGATAATATAATTCATATAATGAACATGACGAACATGACGAACATATAACGTTATGAAGATGAAACACTGAAACGCGTGTAGTTGTAGCAAAGCGTAGCGCACAGATTAAAAAGAAAATACTCATAAACGTAATCGACTCTTGCGTGCAGGGAACTTTCTATGCGTCAGTTTATTAAACTTTACTTTTTTTCATTCATTTCTCTTGTAATTTTCTTGACTTTTTTTATTTCTTCATATAATCTTGTTACACCACAAAACATCCTTATCAATCCCATGTTTGACTTTCTGGCACTCGATTCATTTCACTCAGCCATTATTCATTAAGTTTTCTAATTCTCATTTATATTGGAACAGTAAAGAATAGGAGTTTTTTTTTTCTTTCTTTCTTTCTCTAATGCTTTGTTGGTATAGTGACCTCACGGGGAATCTCCCTGCTGTTTCCATGTGCTAACAGTGTAGACCTTTCCCCCATGGGTTCTGAAGATACAGTTAATTCTTCCGTCTTGTTTTAAGCAGCTGTTATAACAGGCAGTCCACCAGAGGAGAGGGTATCTTTACAGAAATTTGAATAAATAAATTATCTATCCCCTCGTTTGTACCGTTTTGATATTTATATATGTGCACGCAGAGACCATAGACCAAATATTTTATCTACCTTAAAGAGCAGAAAAGTACTGTAAATATGGAAAAGAAGTACATAATATCTTCATTGATTTGCTTATGACAGCATATACGAGCAAGCAGCTTATGGAGAATTATGAAAGAATTTGAGATACCTAATAAATTAATCAATTTTACAAGAACATACTTGGAAGTTGCATAAAATGTAGTAACATATAAAGGAAGAAAGTCAGAACCCTTATAAGAACTGATTTAAAACAAGATGATACATTATATCCAGTAATGAATAGTAATATTCACCCTAGTACTAGAAAAGGTAATCAGAAAAGCGAAAGAAGAAAACAGTACAAAAGAACAGTCTAAAATACTAGGATACGCTGATGACATCGACCTGATGGGGGAAACTATGTAAGAAGTTATCAATACCTGCATACACCTGGGAGATGTAGCACTAAAAGTGGGCTTGACCATTAACCAAGATAAGACAGAGTATATGAAGATATAAACACAAGAAGCCAACACAAGAAATCAGTACACAGAAAGATAAACAGCCACAGCCTACAAGAAGAAAATAATAACATTAATTTCAATCAGGAACTTGCCAATCATTCCAAAACACCCAGTGAAGTTGAGGAGATAGGTATAGATGAATTATGGAATTCTTACAGCTCAGCCATAATCACAGCAGCAAAAGCAAGCGCTGGACTGAAAAAAACCATATAGAAAAGCATGGATATCAGATAAAACGTGGAAATATATACATGAAAGACGAGCAGTCAAATTAGACATGTTGAATGGAAAAACAGAACTTTGAAAAGATCTGGGGAAAGCAACATACAAAGAAATAGACAAGAAAGTAAAAAGTTCAACTAGAAGGGATAAAAGAGAATACATAGACAATATGGCGAAAGAGGCAGAAAAAGCAGCAAAAACAGGAGACAGCAAAACTTTATATAACATACAAAAGAGGCTAACAGGTACTATTACATCTAAAGAGAGACCAGTCCTGGAAAACTGGAACCCTATTAACATCAAATAAAGACCAAAAGCAAAGATGGGCTGAACACTTCCAAGACATATTTAATCGACCACACCCAAAAGAATTGTTAAACCTTGAAACTGACTTACCAGCCCCACAACTAAATGTCAACCTAGATGAAATTAAATTGCATGAAATTGAAACAGCAGTGAATTTAATGGCTAACAAAAAAGCTGCAGGTGAAGATGAAATAACAGCCGAAATGCTAAAAGCTATCAATAGTGACAACATGAGACAACTACAGAGAATGTTTAACAAGATTTGGAAAGAAGAGAAGGTCTCTTCTAATTGGAAAAAAGGAATCATTGTTAAAATACCAAAAAAAGGGCAACCTTAGTGACTGTAACAACTGGAGAGGAGTAACCTTAATATCAGTTGTGTCAAAAGTATTTTGCAAAGTCATTTTGAATAGACTTAAAGATATAGTGGATACTGCAATGAGAGAAGAACAAGCAGGATTTCAAAAAGGGAGAAGCTGTCTCGACCAGATCTTTACTCTCAGAATAATACTTGAAGAACATATTGAAAAGCAGAAACCATTAATACTGAACTTCATAGATTTTTAAAAAAGCATTTGATAGCATACACAGAGATTCATTATGGAGAATTTTAAGTCTATATGGAATACCATCTAAAATTGTCAACATCATTAAGGACTTCTACAATGGATATGTTTGTGCAGTCAAGACAGAAGAAGGGATGAGTGAATGGTTCCAGATTGAAACAGGTGTGAAACAAGGATGTATACTGTCTCCTTTACTTTTTGGGGTTGCAATAGACTTCATAATGAAAAAATGCTGCACAGGTAACACAGGTATTGACTGGGTACATGGGACCCAACTAGAAGATCTTGATTTTGCTGATGACATAACTCTTATCAGTAATAATGTGAATTCCATGCAAGAAAAAACAGATAGCCTGTCTTCAATGGCTAGCAAAATAGGACTTGAAATTAACAAGGACAAAACAAAAATAATGAAAATTCCCATCAATCAAAATGGAAAAATACACATAGAAGGGACAGATATTGAAGAAGTCAATCAATTTGCATACCTTGGCAGCTACATAGACCAGGATGGTGACACTAGAAAGGAAGTTAGGATTAGAATTGCAAAAGCAGCATCAATCTTCAAGAATCTTGAGAACAAATGGAATTCAAAAGTTATAAGCACAAAAACCAAGTTAAGACTATTCAATTCAAATGTAATATCCACCCTCATTTATGCATGTGAAAGCTGGAAAACAACTAAAGAAATAGAAAAGAAATTAGACTCTTTTGAAAACAAATGCATAAGGAAAATACACGGCATCAAGTGGAACGAATTCAAGAACAATCTAGAGATAAGACAGATGACTGAACAACAACCAGTCTCATGGGTGATCAGAAAAGGAGATGGACATATGTTGGTCACTTGATGAGAAGAAATGATCAGAGAATCCCAAAACAAGCTATCAAGTGGAACACAACAGGCCAAAGAAAAATAGACAGACCGCGTGAAACTCTGAAGAGGACATTGTTAAGAGAGGCCAAATTAACAGGCATAAAATCCTTTGATGAGGTTGCAAGACTCGCCGAAGACAGGAAAAATTGGCGAACTACTTTGCGAGCCCTATGTGACGTTTAACGGCACGGGAAAGATATAAGATAAGATATGAAGATATCAAGAAACCAGAGACAGAATGATCTAGATTAAATAAATATTAGAGATATGATCATTAGGAAAGCATCATCATCATCATCATCAGGTGCCGTGCCGACTGGCGTTGGCTATTATGCTTCTCCAGAGTACCCGATCCTTCATGCAGGCCTAAGTAGAGATCTTTCTGTACTTCTAAAGCTCTTTCTGTTAGTGTTCGTAAAGCATAAATGGCATTGTGTGTTCCCTTTCCTTCAACAAATCCAAACTGTTAATCTGCTATTTCCATTTTTATCTTTTTCCTTGTTCTTCTCATAATTATTCTCAGAAGTAGCTTCGTTATGTGACATGAGAGGCTGATAGTCCGGTGGTCGTCACATTCCTTTGCACCTGGTTTCTTTGGTAGTGCTATAAACGTGGATTTAATCAGGTCACTGGGAATATAACCACTGTTGTAAATATCATTCAGTAACTTGGTTATTATTTTTATTCCTGTCTCCTCTAGTGCCTCTATTTCTTCTATTGTTATATTATCAGGCCCAGTCGTTTTTCCTTTCTTCATGTGTTTGATGGCATCTATGCTTTCATCTTTAAGTATTGGCGGTCCATCACAGTTTTCAGTATCTGGTGTTAATTCTGGTCTTTCTCCTCCATATAGCTCACCGATATACTCTGTCCGCCTGTCCACAATGTCTTCTTTTCCCATTAACATTTTACCTTCTTTCGATTTCAGGCGCATCCTGTGGTAAATTTTGTTTTCTTGCCTGTGAGTTCATTAATTCGTTTGTGCATGTTTTTGCTGTCTTTATTATGAGCGTCCTCTATCTGTCTGCACTGTTCATTTAACCACACTTCTTTTGCTTCTCTGCATTTGCGTCTTATTTCTTTATTTATCTTGCTATATTTTTCCTCGTTATTTTTACTCCTCCTCCTCTTGTCCATCAGTCCTAAGATGTCGTCTGTCATCCATTTATTTTTAGGGGCTTCTTTTTTCGGTGGTATTATCTCCTTAACAGTTTGGTGGATAGAATCTCTTAACATTTCCCATTGTTCATCTATACTATTTATCTTTGCTATTGCATTGTATCTATTTGTTATAATAACTTTGTATTGTTCTCGCAGTTCTTGGTCATTTTTAAGAAGTTCTGTATTCAGTTTGATGTTTCTCACTTTTCTGCCTGCTTTCTTTAGCTTTATTCTAACTTTTCCACAGAGTGGATCATGGTCACTATTGCAGTCAGCTCCTGGCATGGTTTTTGTTGTCAGTAATGCATTGCGGAATCGTTTGTTGATTAATATGTAGTCTATCTGGTTAAATGTCTTTTTGTCTGGGCTGCACCACGTTGCCAGTCTTCGAGGATGTTGTTTAAATCAGGTGTTTCCTACAACCATGCTATGTATTCTTGCCCATTCAATTAATTTATAACCTCTGTCACTCCTCTCCCCCAGTCTATAGTCACCAACGATGTCCGAAGTTCTTCCTTTACCAACTTTGGCATTAAAATCTCCCATGACTATGGTAACTTCATGTGACTTTGTGTGTTTTAGTGCTGTCTCTATGTCATTATAAAATATATGTACATCTTCTTCAGAACTTTCAGATGTTGGAGCGTACACTTGTATAGTATTTATGTTTATTGGTTGTTCTTTCAGTTGGGCTAGCAGGACTCGGTCCGAGATGTTAAAATATCCTACAATTGTCCTTGCCGTTTGTTCATCAAATATAATTCCTACTCCTCGTTCATGTTTCTCACTTCCTGAATATATTATTGTATATTTATCTGAGTTTATCTTTCCTGCACCTGTCCATCTAACTTCACTCATTCCTAATATGTTGATCTTCATCCTTTCCATTTCCATCTTTACATTTTCTAATTTTCCAGCCTGGAATAAAGTTCTTACATTCCATGTTGCTATTTTGAACTTGTTAGTTTTGCCACCAGTAGCTTGATGACGATCTGGCCTCACCTGTGGCTCGTGAGCTGCCCTACCGGACGAGGCTGTTCCAGAGGAACATCCGTTAACGTCGTTCATGATAAATCTATGACTCTGAATAAGCATAATTGTTCCTGGGAGCTACAACAGTGGTTTCCCGTTGCCTTCTGTCGGTTTGTGTACGGACTCTCCGCTAGCCTTTGGACTCCCTGTCCTACCCGTAAGGCAGCGGGAGCGAGAGGTTTTAAGGCGCCTCTGACCCGCCTGGTATTCCCTTCACTGAGCACCTGAGGCACTTTATAGGAGTAGTAGAGCCACCTACTACCCCACCTCGCTCTCTGAGTCTACCGCCAGTTGGTCCGCGCCTGCTTATTTGGACAACTCCTTATTCACAGGGGTCCTCCATATCTGGAGGACTTTCACCATCCGCCACCTGTGACGCGCTGGGTTGGGGATGGTCGCCCCAGCTTTACCCAGTTAGGAAAGCAGAAACATACAAATATCTAGGCACAACCTTCAACAGAAGTAACACAGTATGCGATGAAATTAAAAGCACAGAACAGATAGTTAATAAAACATACTTTGTCTTGCAACACTTGTTAAAATCCAAAATCCTGCACCAAAACACCAAAATAACAATCTAAAAAACTATAAGACCAGCCGTCATGTATGGATTAGAAACGTGGATTACAACGAAGGAAGATGAACAGCAATTGTAGATCTTCGAGAACAAGATTCTAAGAAGGATCTATGGGCCCACAAAAGATAGCAACAATGGAGAATGGAGAGCTAGAAAGAACACTGAACTGAACTGCTTCTTTAAATCCAAACGAATTATAAATATCTTAAAACTGAACAGACTACGCTGGTTTGGCCATGTAGAAAGAATGGAAGAGAATTGACAAACGAAAATGGTGTATGCACAATAGATGAGGGGAAACAAGACCAAGTGGTAGACCAAGGCAGAGATGGAAAGACAACATAGAAGAGGATATAAAATAAATTGGTGTCACCAACGAGAGAGAGAAGATTAGGAAGAGAAAGGAATGGAGGCGAATTTTATCTGCAGCAGTGAGCCTTAATGGCTTGGAAAACTGAAGAATAATAATAAGAAGAAGAATAAGAAGAAGCATACAAAGACATATCTGAGCACCGGTATCAGGCTGAAATATGTAGTAAAAAGTTATGCACTAAAATGTTGAACTCACAGCATTCAGCCATTTACACTACACATGTCATTTCAACACTACACATGTTGCATCGTCATGACAACTCTACATGTTATGTCGTCATGACAACTCTTGTGTCGTCATGACAACTCTACATGTTGTGTCGTGGTTTTTCTTTCTAAAGTTAGCGTCTTTCCTTTCAGAGAAGAGAACAAAGAAGTACTAATTAACTGAAATTATAAAGAGAAATAATGAAAAAAGAACACTATAGCCAGACATCTCAAATATTTTAGTCATATCAAGATACATAATACAATAATGAAAATCATACAATAGAGAAAAGTAGAAAGAAAAGGAGGAAGTGGATTACAAGGACATAGGCTGACGGACAACATGAAAAAAATGACTGAATTCAGCTTGGTCTGGTGCAAAGTGAAAATAAAAGACAGAATAAATTGGGGGGATCATTTCGGTCAATCTTACCTATAAGGAGGACACAAGATGATGATGAGTTTCCTTAGTCTTTTGTACTTCCAAGTATCAAAAACAGACCAGTTCTGTACTTCTTTTGTCACTGAATTATATTTTAAACAATCAATCAATCAAGTGCCGTGCCGCATGGCGTAGGCGATCATTTCTCTCCACAACTCCCTGTCTTTAGACTTGTTTATGAGATCCGCCGGTGACTTTCTTTCTAGCCAGTAGCTTCTCTCTCTGGGTTCCTCTGTCTCTTCTTCCCTCATTTTTTCCAGTTGCCACAGTGTGTTCCAATTTTCCTCTTCTCAGAAAATGTCCTATAAATCTCGTTTGTCTGCCTCTGATTTTTGCTGTAATTTGCCTTTTAACTATATGCTCTCTTAGGACTTCTTTGTTGGTTTTCTTAGCTGTCCATGGTACCTTCAACATTCTTCTTATGAACCACATTTCCATGGCCTCCATTTCTCGCTGTACTCTCTTATTCATGGACCATTCTTCACATCCATAAAACAAAATTGGCTCGATGTAACATTTAAGTACTCGGAATCTTGTTTCCATTGATATGGATCTGTTGCACAAGATGTTTCTCATTTTCTGGAATGCTGACTATATTTTAAACACGGTACATTTTCACGATGCATGACACAGATGGATTTAGTGGAAAGATTTGAGCACGATGACAAAACTGGAGAGCCCCAAACAATTCATGAACGTGGACATAATAAAGAGTGTAGAATTATTCAAAACCCACTGCACTCTTCAGGCGGCATATTCCATTTAACTATGGACAAGCTTAAGACATCTTTGATATGACAGAAAAGTCCAGTTCAACAAAGTTTGCTTCATGCCCGTGAAATCTGGTATCTCGGTGTTAAAATGGAGTTTGAATGCATGTCCTAAGGGCATATTGGACAGTTAAATTTAAATTGTAACCCAGAATGTTAATCAGTATGTCAGGTTTTAAAGTTTATTTATACATATGTCAGTTAGGCCTACGTGCTGTACTCCTCCGTGGAGTGGATGTTCCACACAACAGCAATATTTCCACGAAGATAGTTTTTAAAATGTTCAGGGTATTTTGGAATGTGCGGCCATGAAAGATGGGAATGCAGTACAATACGTGATTCGTGTTTTAAAATAAGGAACATTTCTCCATCCCTATCGTTGTAATACGATTCAAAGGACAAATCATTAAAAATACAGCACTGTCCCGTACACTACGGGTCGATTGGTCGCTTTACTTTTTGTTATGAATTCCTTTGTTGTTTATGTTTTTTCTGTGTTCTTCCTATATATAATTTTAATTCATGAATGAAAGAATAAAAAAAGAACCCATTAATCTACATTTTAGATAACTTACTTTCACACATGTTTCTCTCAGAGAAAAGTTCACTTTCATATAGTTTTATCTTAGGAAAAAGGCTTACTTTCATACATTTTTCCCAGAGAAGAGTTTAATTTCGTACAGTTCTGTCTCAGAGAAAAGTTTACTTTCATACAGTTTTATCTAAGAGAAAAGCTCGTAAACGTTTATGATACCTTTACTGCTAATCATTGTTCGAATGTTAAAAAAAAGAATATAAACAAATAAACCAGCGGACTGGAAGAGCTACTTTCACGAACTGAGAATAGAAACTCCGGATAAGATTTGCTTTTTCTGATCCATTCTTTCACATTAAGTATGAAAATACGTTTATTCAGTATTAATGGTTCAGTTTTATTGATGAAGATTAAGGCTTATTTACTATTTTACTGTTACTGGTCTTATTTGTTGCTGTTGATATAGTAATCTGCAGTTTATTGGATCTAGAGTTGTATTCCGTACTGTTCTGGCAAAACTCATGCCATGTTTACTTCAGGTTTCTTGGGCATCAATAGTTGCTTGAGATGGAAGAGCGAGCATGAACAACCGCTAGCTCTGCACGTAAACAACGCGCCAAAGTTTGTTACTGAGAATCACAGATGTAAAAGAAGAGACGTTAGTCATATGCCATGCATTCATAATAGAGAAGGCCGTGCTGATATCTGACCGAAGTACAAGTTGATCATCAAGAGAGAAAGAGTGAAGAGAAACTTCCCACTTGATAGGAAGAAGAAAAGGAAGAAGAGGTAGATTGTGATGAAAGAAACGGAAGGTAAAAGTGTGCACGAAAGAATGTTGGTTTTTTTTTTTTTTTTGCTCTGCGGGCATAAAACCTGTAGTCAGATATAGCATTATTTAGAGTAATGTCGTAAGTGTACTGTTCTATGAAAGTGAATGCTGGAAAATCACCGAAACCATAGAAAAGAAGCTGAATTCTTTCCAGACTAAATGTTTATGAAGAATTAGAAGAATATTTTGGCCAAACACCATAAGAAATAACATCTTGTTGGCAGAAATGCAGATGAAGCCACTGACAGCAATTATTGAGGAAAGACGCTGGTGATGGTTGGGACATGTGCTCTAAATGACTGACAGCTCACTACCCTCTGAATACCTTGTTACATAAGGCCACATTTAGTCCAGTGCAGGTCTCTCTCTCTCTTTCTCCCTGTTCCATTGTCAGTCAGGAGTTGCTCGTCATTGATTTCCACAACCATCTGTTCATGTGCTGGTTCTGTTAGACGTGTGTTCTGGACCGTTCTCCGTGCAGCTCCTTTAGTTCGTCAAGTGTCTAGTTTCTCTGCTTTCCCCTGTCCCTTTTTCCGTCCAGTTTTCCCGAGCATTATTGCACATGTTTTTCGTTTTCATAATTACTGACTTGGTCTTGGGCTATTCTGCTTCTAGTTCTGCACATTACTGCTATACTAAATTACAGTAGTTTTTTACCATATATATATATATACATATATATAATTACACAAATACTCATTCTTGCTAAATTTCTATTTTTCTCTCACACATATGTTAAAGAGAACCGGTAGACGCGAGTAAAAGAATATGGAAGAATTCAGTCTTGCACCACTCCAGCAGATAATTACTACTGCCTGGAGTAGCTGTTTCCTCGTTATGCCAGTAATGCATCGTACAATTCCGCTTCATATCGTTCATACAGCACATGTACCTGCGTTCTGTATCTCTTCATCACTGAACATAACCTGTTCTGTAAATCCTCTATTGTTGTTGTTCTCTGCCTGTTGTTGTTTGTTGTTGTTGTTGTTGTTCAGGTCCCATTTCTCTGAAACTAGTGATAAACCACATCAGCCTTACTACACTTTCCTGCCACTTGGTATGAAATTCATAACCTTCTCATCTAGGATCGAACCCTCCTGTCATCTCTCATTCGTCAGGGTTCTCGCTACGGAGTGCGTGCAGTGCTCTGAAGTAGCCCTTCGCTGAAAGACATTGTAGCAGTTATGAACTTCTCCGAACTGCAGTGATGATAACTCTGAAACACTAACATTAACATTTGCCGAAATATTCACAAACTTCTACATAATCATGACTTCTGACACCGACATCTGGGAAGTCCAACTTCAGCTACCGCCAAAGTGACGGGTCGCATATAAATGAACTAGTTTTCCTAACTTACACAACAATGAGAAAGTTAAAAAATGAAGTACCGGTGAATTGTAACCAGCCCAGTGCTGCAGACATGTATAGACTAATCTGTTTGGTGCTGTAGTCATGTGTAGATTAACCTGTTTGGTGCTGTAGTCATGTGTAGATTAACCTGTTTGGTGAATATAAAAATTAATTTTGACTCACACTATTCTGCTTTTCAGAGAAAATCTGTTCAGTGTTCACGTAAACTCACACATTTAGTATCCCAGGTTACTGCTTCGGGTGAATGAGACGGGTTATTTTCACGAGAAAATTATTTGGGTACTACTCACAGACCTTCGCTCTGTTAAACTTCGTAGGAACACATCACACTGTTGGAATTTCGTGACGAATTTAGATTTTATTACATGTATTTTTCTTACTGTCCTTTTGGTGTGATTGTTAGTCGAATACAAAGTTAAATAAAGATTTATATGGTGGTGGAGTCTGCTGATGAAGCATTGCACACTCCTTGCTTTTTGTCTCCATTCAGAGACTGAAAAAAAAAATAGAGCCACCATAACTCAGTCCCAAGCCGACATGATGTCGGGCTACAGGTCTTAACCGCAGCGACTGCAGGAAACATTAATGGGCAGTTCCAGGGAGACTTGTGGTGGGGAAGCCGAAGACGTGCACAGATCGTTACAGACATCTGTGGATCCTTTATAAACATCTACGGGCTCTTATAGACATCCACAAATTATTTTAAACATATACAGAGTCTTGCAGACACCAACGTATCTCTGTAGAATTGTGACTGATCTAAAAACATCTACATAACCTTCTAGTAGCGTGTTTTGTAGCTAAACAAACAGCAAAGGGAAGCAAAAGCTATTTCTTACGTTATAAAATGAAAAAAAAGTTGATTGACTAGGAAACAAGATGAGATTCATTATTTATTACAAGCCATATCTCTGGGCGTTGGAAATCATGTCCTTCCACAGCGTGCGGTCCTTGGTATCTATATTCAGATTGCTTTTTTTCCGTGGTGCTCGATCAGTTTTGAATTTTTTTTTTTTATATCCAACTCTTTTTATTTTTTTCCGCTTGAATTTTCCAATGATTGTCGGATTCCCATATGGCTTGAGATTTCAGAACATGTTCTGTGTATTTTAACGATCTTTTCCGTCTGGTTTTAAGTAGACTTTATGTATAAACTATAATTAGACTTTAGACTTTAGTGTCGCGCAGCTTGTCAGTGAGCTTCTTTTTTCTGTTTCCATACAGTGACTGATTGGCAGTTTACCAAGATTCTTACGCTAAACTTAGTAAGGACTCATGTCCCTCGTTCTCCTGTCTGTACCGTTCGTCTCCAAATATAAGATTCATGAAATTTAAAAAAAACAACTGTTTGTGTAGTTTTCTTTTTAAACCGCAAAGCGAGGCCCTTTACCTTTTCGGGCCCCACAGACCAAGCTTGCTCAGCGTAATTCAGCACTGCCTGCGTTTCCAGCTGAATATTTGGACAAGTGGTTCTAAACCAGTAGGGAATCACCCCTCCCTCGCTCCCAATAACAGAGAATTTTAGGGTTTCCTTGTTTTTGTGGAGGTATAGAAACTGGGACCACAGACTGACAGGCACCTTCTGAGTCACAGAAATCTCTGGGGGTGGTGGTACGGAGGGAGAAGAGTTCATTCATTCATTTGCATGTCCCTTGCGGAACCTTGCCTCCCTAACAGCTCTCCTGTAGGTCTCTCGGTTGTGAGCAAGATGGCCTGCTGCTGCGGCATCCATTTGCAGATCGTCAACGATGTCTTGCAGCCATCTTCGTTTTGGTCTTCCTCTTTTTCTTTTTCCCATTATGTACCCTTCCAATACGGTCTTCTCTAAATTATCATGACGTTTAAAGTGTCCAAAATATTTAAGTTTTCTCTCTTTAATCCTCTTTACTAGCCAGCCTTATTCAATATTAAGTTCTCGTAGTGTAGATATATTTGTTCTTTTTTGTGTCCACGATATTTGGAGAACTCTTCTGTAGCATTTACATTCAAAGGCATTTATGTGTTTCTCAGCTGTTTTGTTAAGTGACCAGGTCTCACAGGCATATGTTGCGATGGGAAAGATGCATCCCTTAAAAATCTTATTTTTGTAGTTCTGTCTGCTCCTCTCCACAGATTCTTTATTTATTTTACTTTCTGAAGAGCGATAGATGTCCTCCTTTTAATTTCCCTCATTGTATCTCCATTATTAGTTAGTAGTGATCCAAGATATTCAAAACTCTCCACTTCTTCCAATTTTTCCTCATTGATATATATTTCAGCTGCCTTGTTTGTTTTGTTAGTTGTCATCAATTTAGATTTCTTTGCATTAAGATAGAGGTTCTGCTCTTCACTGTTCTTACGGACTGACATAATTAGTTTTTCCATTCCTCTTGTGTTGTGGACAGTAACACTGTGTCATCAGCATATCTAATCTCTGGTGGGAGAAGAGTAGAGAATGACATTATGATATATAGTAAAAAAGATGCAAGGGGCAAAAACGTCTGAGAACCGCTGATATTTCAAGCAAGATCAAAACCGTTTGCCTGTGTTCTGCTTCCGGTAATTTTTTTTTCACGTGTAACTAGTGTATGTTAACAAGAGTAGAAGTACAGTAATAGAAGCTTGCGTACGATTAAAACTGGTAGTATACTCAGTAGAAGTACAGCAATAGTAGGGTGCCTACGGCTAGAATAGGTAGTAGACTCAATAGAATTAGTCCTAGTAGCTTATCAGTATTTACACAAGTGAGCATGTTTTAACCGCACCGGTCTGACAGTTGAAAAAGTGGGCTAAGCACGCTTATCTACACAAGATACCGGCAGTTGTAGATGTAGCAGCTCTGGCAGTATCTGCGGAAACAGCTGTAAATATTGCATCTGTACCAGCAGTAACAGCCGTAATTGTTCATACAACGTCCTCAGCGGTGGTAGAGTTATGAGAAAAAGTTATAGTAGTTACAGCGTGAACAAAAGTGGTGATGTAAGAGATAATCACAAACATATGATGATTAAGATTGTAAAAGTCATCGTAATGATATTAAACACCACTGTGGGAACAGCTGCAGGGAAAAAAAATGATAACGACATTACAAAATGCGTTTATAAACAGCAGGGGTAAAGACATTCAGCGGCAGCTGGAGTATGATGCAAGTGAAGAGAACGTTCATCAGTTTGTCATGTTTACTGTCAAAAACGGGCATGAGCAAAATCAGCAGGGAAGAACAAAGAACAGGCATGAGGAAAATCAGCAGGGAAGAACAAAGAACAGGCATGAGCAAAATCAGCAGGGAAGAACAAAGAACAGGCATGAGCAAAATCAGCAGGGAAGAACAAAGAACAGGCATGAGGAAAATCAGCAGGGAAGAACAAAGAACAGGCATGAGCAAAATCAGCAGGGAAGAACAAAGAACGGGAACTTATGAGTAAGGAAAGGAGAGTTTACAGAAGGGGATATGAGAAAAAAAACAAAACTAAACTAAAGTAGTTATTTTAGGCTTAAGTAGCTCAGAGCGGTCTCTTTTTTCATCAGAAACGCCTTGTTTAACAATACGTCTTGCTTAGAGAAGGATCTAGGAAAGATTTACTGTACTCGCTGGTGTATAACCTGCACGATCGTGTGAGACGCAACCCATTTACCATGGGCGTTTCTGGGGGAAAATACTTTTAGTATATCTCATCAAGTATTCACTGAATAAAAGCACTTTTCAGGAAATTAGTTTGTGTTTTTGTTTCATTTGGTGACCGAAATAACTGTCCTGGCGCTCTGTTTGTCTTGCTGCTTTGTATTGATTTGAATGCAGATGTTACATCAGTGTCTACCTGGCTTTTAAGCTATGGGTTAGTAACAGAAGTAAAACAAAATACTGATGCATAAATAGCAATACTCCATATTGTTAAAACAGTTTCTCACCACAGATGTGTTTATATGCAGCTGGAACAGTCTTGTACTCCGCACTAAATACGCAAGATGACATGCACTGAACATGATTTAAAGGGACATTTCTCACGTACAGTGGTAGCGAGGCAAACAAGAAACTCTTAAACTCGCAACGAAGACAGCTTACGAACACTGGTTGACTGGTAATCACTGTGCGACAAGCAGGTAATAATTTGCTTATGGTACTTTCATAAACGTTGATAATCTGCACATGGATGCATCGGCATCAGGGCATCTAGGCTACAATCGAGAGGCATACAGGAGAGCTGCTAGGGAGGTAAAGTTCCGCAAGGAACATGCAATTGACTGACTTTCATAAACACAAACCAACAGACTATTAAAGTACTCGTCTTCTTCTTCTTCATACGCACAATGGCGATAATGCGCGGTACCCTGATTTTTGCGATGCGCCTTTAGGCTGGGTACCTCCGACTTCAGCCCCTTTCCTTGCTAGGGCAGACTGTGGTCTTGCTGGGACTGCCATGAAGACAGAGGTGTAGGCTGGCCTGGCCAAAACTTTGTTTTCCAACCTATGGTGGCTGTACTTAAGCCCCTACTCCACATCAGATCCAGCATGCAACGCTGGCTGGCCAGACGGCTTTGAGACAGTTCCACAGGGACATTCCGACTTTGGGATGAGGAATCTGATAAGTGCCTCGACGACATCCATTCCCCGCCACCTACAGTCTGTTGGCTCTGTTTAGTTCACATAATTCTGATAGCCATTGTTGTAAAGTCCCATAGGCTTATCACGTCCTGGATTCATTGGTTTCACACCAGATTTTCCTCATCCCCGCCGGTGATCTCCATGTCCCCATCCGTCCGCCAACCTGACATTACATTTTACAAAAATAACAATTACAATTAGTGTTTATTGCTACAGGTTTCTGGTCTATAGAAATAGGTCAGATTTTTTGAGCAAACAGTTCTATGTTCCCTGTCTCACAAAGACTATGTTAAGCTAAGAGTGTTCTTAACACAGTTGTTCCCAGGGGGACTACTGAAGTAGAATAGAGTGTCTATGTCTTGACACAATACAAGACAAGGAATTTAACATGGGTTCACGACAGAGTCTCCAATGTGTAGTTTCCAAGAAACCATGGAAGTTTTAAGATGAGAATAGATGTGGATGATGAGATGAGGGATGGACTAAGTCAAGAAATCAATCATTATCAAAAAATACATAATGACAAGTGTCCCGGGAAGGGAATTATCCCGTCATGTGAACAAAATATGACTCCAGACATACTTAGAGACTTCAGTTCGAATTACCACACTCTTCCAACCACTTGGATCAATATCCCCAAAACTTTATAATACTTCCACTCTAAGTCCTACACTAAACGGCAAGAGATCCTCTCCTGATATCACAAAGCTAAAAAAAAACTGGTAAGTAAGATGATCAAACCCTCCTACACAAAACTATATCCAATGGGACAAACAACAATACCTCACGTGATTGGAGCAACTGTTCTTCTCATACAACCAACTATGTCAGTACAGGATTGTACTTATCAATCATGCCTAGAAAAACTCTAACTCAACTACCAACAATCTCTGACTCCTATGTCTGAATCATCTCAGCCATCTCTGTCTGAGCCATCTCTGTCTGAGGCTCTCCCGTATTTTCCATCTTTCAGTTTTTATATTTCCCGGCTCCGCTGTGAAATCTCGGGTTTTCAACTCGTGCCAGTTACAACGCTCGCTGTTAGGATCTAGAAACGTCTTTCTACTTTTCCCGTGATACTCAGACTTTCCGTACTGTACCAGTTCACCCTAACTTAGGAATTTATTTAGTATATATTTAGTCAGATTTAACAACAAACAGGACTCATGAATATTACTGAAAGTTCTCGAAATATTAGTAACTCTCCATCTTAGAGGAACAGAGACGTTATTTCCCTTATGCCAGGACCATACTGACGTACCCCGGCCGATTGTAATTCCATGAAAAATTTCAGTTTCCGGGGGTGGTATAAGATGGGCCCGCTTTTAGAGACAAATTGTGGAGAAAAAGAAAGTAGTCTTGCACGCTGGCCAATGCAATACTTACTGCAAACTTCAGATCTTCGAAACATGCAGATTTCAGATCTTCAAAACATGCAGACTTCAGATCTTCGAAACACGCAGATTTCAGATCTTCGAAACATGCAGACTTCAGATCTTCGAAACACGCAGATTTCAGATCTTCGAAACACGCAGACTTCAGATCTTCGAAACACGCAGACTTCAGATCTTCGAAACACGCAGATTTCAGATCTTTGCTTGGAACTTATACACGTTTTCACTTTGTAAATCTTTATTATCTGGTGGGTGAGCTGAGAACCGCCGTAACGCCTTAAAACTAGTTCTAGGAAAATAGAGATAGTCAGATGCGTATGGTGCAGCTTTGCAAAAACTGGTTCAAGTATATATTTCTTCTGATCTAGTAGGGAAATTCAACGATGGAGTTCTCACCTTATATATATATATTTTTTTGTTCTCATGTTTCCCATATTGTTACCGTGGCTGGTATTCTCATGTTCGTGTTTCAAGTCTAGCCCATGTTCTTACCGTAGCTGGTATTCTCATGTTCGTGTTTCAAGTCTAGCCCATGTTCTTACCGTGGCTGGTATTCTCATGTTCGTGTTTCAAGTCTAGCCCATGTTCTTACCGTGGCTGGTATTCTCATGTTCGTGTTTCAAGTCTAGCCCATGTTGTTGCACTATCTGCTCTTTCTGTGGTCTTCACATTCCAGAGATCCATATATTTATGAGCTGTCTCTGCTTTCATCTTGCTAAAATAATACTGCTGTTTTATTCCTGTTTTTATTCCTACAATCATGCTGTTTTATGCATGTTTTTATTCCTACAATCATGTTGTTTTACGCATGCTTTTATTTCTACAATCATGCTGTTTTGCGTCTGCTTTTAGTCCTACAATCATGTTGTTTTATGTCTGTTTCTTTTCCTACAATCATGCTGTTTTGTGCCTATTTTTACTCCTACAATCATGCTGTTTTATGCCTGTTTTTATTCATACAACCATGCTGTTTTATGCCTGTTTTTATTCCTATAGTCCTACTGTCTGATGCCTGTTTTTATTCCTATAGTCCTGCTCTTTAATGCCTGTTTTAATTCCTATAGTCCTGCTGTTTTTATGCCTGGTTTAATTTCTGTAGTCCCGTTAGTTTATGCCTATTTTTATTCCCATAGTCCTGCTATTTTATGCCTGTTTTTTCCTATAGTCCTGCTATTTTGTGCCTGCTTTTATTCCCATAGTCCTTCTATTTTATGCCTGTTCTTATTCCCATAGTCCTACTGTTTTATGGCTGTTCTTATTCCTATAGTCCTGCTGTTTTATGCTTGTTTTAATTCTTATAGCCCTGCTGTTTTATGCCTGTTTTTATTCCTACAAGCATGCTATTTTATGCATGAGTTGTGTCTTATAATCGTGCTGTTTTATGTCCGTTCTTAGTCTTCCTGTCCTGTTGTTTTATGCCATTTCTTATTCCTACTGTCCTGTTGTTTTCTGCCATTTCTTATTCCTACTGTCCTGTTGTTTTATACCATTTCATATCCCTACTGTCCTGTTGTTTTATGCCTTTTCTTATTCCTACTGTCCTGTTGTTTTATGCCATTTCTTATTCCTACTGTCCTGTTGTTTTATACCATTTCATATCCCTACTGTCCTGTTGTTTTATGCCTTTTCTTATTCCTACTGTCCTGTTGTTTTATGCCATTTCTTATTCCTACTGTCCTGTTGTTTTATGCCATTTATTTTTCCTACTGTCCTGTTGTTTTATGCCATTTATTTTTCCTACTGTCCTGTTGTTTTATGCCATTTCTTATTCCTACTGTCCTGTTGTTTTATGCCATTTATTTTTCCTACTGTCCTGTTGTTTTATGCCATTTATTTTTCCTACTGTCCTGTTGTTTTATGCCTTTTCGTATTCCTACTATTCCCCCCCCCCCCCCCCGGTAAAACTGTGTTAAGAGTATACTTAGCTTAATATAGTCTTTGCGAGACAGGGAACACAGATCTGATTGCTTAAAAACTCTGACCTACTTCTGTAGTTCAGAAACCTGTAGCAGTCAACACTAATTGTAATTGTTTTTTTTGTAAAATGTAATGTCGGGTTGGTGGATGGATGGGGACATGGAGATCGCCGGCAGGGATGAGGTAAATCTGGTGTGAAACCAATGAATCCAGGACGTGATAAGCCTATGGGACTTTACAACAATGGATATCAGAATGAGGTAAACAGAACAGAGCCAACAGACTATAGGTGGCAGGGAATGGATATCGTTAAGGCACTCATCGGATACAAAATCCCAAAGTCGGAGTGTGTCTGTGGAACTGTCTCAAAATCGTCTGACATAGAGAAGGGGCTTAACTACAGCCATCAGAGACTGGAAAACAAAGTTTTGGTCAGGCCAGCCACACTGTCTTCATGGCAGTCCGAGCAAGACCATAGTCTGCCCTAGCAAGGAAAGGTGCTGAAGTCGGAGGTACCCAGCCAAGAGCCGCATCGCAAAAACCAGGGTACCACGCATTATTGCTAATGAAATGTCTCTATCTGCAGTTTTCAAACATGGTGCTCTCCCTATGAAGACTAACCAGGCAGATGCAGTGCCGGGCCCTCGGCCTCGAAAGGGTCCACCTAATGGTATTGCAGGTCCTCTCAGTTCGTCTTGTGGAGTCAGGAGACATGAGAGTAGAGCTGCTGGCCAAAAAATACAACAGCAGAAAACTGCCAAAAAGCAAGAACTTAAAATAATGCAGTGGAATGCTGAGAGTGTCGGCAGTGTTAGAAATGGCTATAGTAAAAATGTGGAGATAGAGAACATACTCTTTGCAGAGCAAGTAAGTATATGGTGCATACAAGAGACACACCGAACCAAAGATGCTGCCTTTAAAATCAGAGGCTATCCGTGTTTTAGATCAGATAAAAGGGATGGCGACTGCAGTAAAACTGGTTAATATAAATAAGGTAGATAGAGGTGTATGGTGCAGTTTTACAAAGTGAGGGAGGAAGTGAGCAAGGTGAGAAAAAAAACGAATATAAAGTATGAGAATGTATAAATGAAAAACATACAACATCCGATATTTAGGTCAGACCGACAGGACAGAAGAAAAGGAGTACTTATATTTATTAAGAATAACATCAGCGCATATTAGGTGGGAGTGTACATGGAAGGAGCTGAATACCAGATGATCCATCTAAAAACCAGTAATACAGACTTCCACCTCCTTAACTATTACTGTCCTAATGACTGCCCACTTGATCTAGAAACAATCCCACACAAAGAGAGACTGATGGTCTGTGGCGATTTTAACAGCCATTCCCAGAGCTGGGGCTATAACCACATAGACAAGAGAGGAGAGGAAGTTGAGAGCTGGCAGGATGATAATGGACTTCTCCTGATCAACCAGCCAATGGATCCCCTAACATTTTACTCAAGGGTTTGGCATACAACCTCAACACCAGATCTGGCATTCCACTCTCCAGACCTGAAGTGGAACATTACACGCGAAGTTGGAAAACAACTTGGAGGTAGCGACCATCGATCAGTCATCCTGACAATAGAAAATGAACTCCTTAACACCATTAGCCTTCTCCCCAGATAGAACTATGAAAAAGCAAACTGGACAATGTACAGACATCGTACAGGTATCCTGATGGATAAGCCGTCCATAGAATGTAAGGATATTAACAGCATAGTGAAAGAATTCAATGCTTGTATCCTTCAGGCCGCCCGTGAAACCATTCTCAGAGGAGCTCGCAGGGACTATAAACCATAATGGTCTAGTGAGCTGGAAAAATTCCATGATGACATGGAAACAGGTCGAAAGCAAGCAGAAAATAGACCATGCCAAGAACACCACAATAATTACCAACATGCTAAGGCCACATTTCAGACAGCCAAGCTGCAAGCCAGATGGGAAAGTTGGAGAGAGAAAACAGAGTCTCTAAACGTTGAAAAGGATGGAAGGAAACTGTGGAAACTAATCAAACAGTTAAATGATGAGAGCACTGGAAGAAGTACAAAGGTTACACTAATTGAGGATGAGAAAACTCTTACAGGTAAGCAGGTAGCAGATTACTTTGCTCGCATGTTTGCACAAGACTCCAACATTGATATTCATCCAGAGAAAGAGCGTACAATGCGCACTGACCCACAGAAAGAAGAGGAATAAGGCAGAAAAGTGGAGGTCATGGATGCACCAATCACATGCAGCGAGTTAGACCTAGAAGTCAGTAAACTGAAATCAAAGAAATCATCAGGACCAGATGGAGTGTCCAATGAAATGATCAAGAACCTGGGAATGGTAGCAATGGGAAAGCTGTTGGATATTTTCAGTATGTGCTGGAGCACTAAGTTACCTCAAATCTGGAAGGAAGCAACCATGGTACCACTGCTAAAGCCAGGGAAAAACAGTGATACAGCCTCCAACTACAGGCCAACCAGTCTCACTAGTTGCCTCTGCAAAATGGTGGAACGCAAAATTGACCTGGGGCTAAAATGGTACATAGAAAGTGAAAACCTTCTCGTTCCACAACAAGCAGGATTTAGGAAGTACTACAGTACAGAAGATCAAGTGACCTATCTCTCTCAAGAGACTGAGGACGCATTCCAAGTCACAAACCTTGTACTAGCAGCATGGATAGACCTGAGGAAAACCTTTATAAAGTATGGAAAAAAGGTTTACCGTGGAAACTAAGAAACTGCAATGTGAATGAAAGATTGTACAACTGGATAAAGTTCTATTTACACAATAGAAGAGCTAGAGTACTAATGGATGGTCACAAAAGCCAGAAAGTACTTTTGCGACATGGTGTACCACAAGGAGGAGTCCTTTCACCTACACTATTCTTGGTAATCATTAATGACCTGGTCAAGGAACTTCCCTATGGAATCAAAGCGGCATTGTATGCAGATGATCTGGTCATGTGGTGTACAGATGAATACGCGACAGTTGCTACACAGAGACTCCAAATAGCAGTGGACATCTTGACATCATGGACAAACAAATGGTGTGTAAGTATAAACACAGAGAAATCAAGTACCACTCTGTTCACTCTCTCATCTAAAGAGAAAGCAGGTAAGATCTTTGTAAATGAAATATCCTTAAAGATGGACAACCAACCCACTTACTTAGGAGTGACTCTTGACTAAAAATTGACCTGGAAGCAAAACACCAGCAATGCAGAAGCATTCGCCAGAAGAAAACTAGCCATATTAAGAAAATTAAGTGGAACCACATGGGGAGCTAGTGAAAGAATCCTGAAAAATGTATATCAGCAAAGTAATCTACCACATTCAGAATATGGCTCAACATCTTGGTGCACAGCATCAAACACTACGCTGCATAATCTAGACAAGGTTCAAAATCAGTCACTACAGATTATCACAGGTGCCATGAAGTCCACACCCAGTAGTAGAAATGCAGAAAATAGTTGGTGTTCAAGTGGTAAAAGAACGTAGAGACACAAAGGTCATGACCTTGGGAGAGAAATTCCTCAGCTCTGTAAGCCATCCCCTGAAGGAGAGATTCAATAACTTGGCACTAAGAGGGGTTAAAAGAAGCAGCTTCATTCATCAGGCCAAGCATATACGTAAGCTGATACCTGACCTTCCAACTGTAGTCGCTCCATTATCATGTGTACCAGAGCCTACACCATGGAAAGAAGCAGATTGTACACAAATAACTATTAAAACTGAAGTGAAAGGTGTGCAAAATGGTGAGATGCAAAGCAGTCTTTTAAGAGCAACGGTCACACGTAGTTTGCTAGATGACAAATATCCATGTGACACCTGGATACGTGTGTATATAGACGGATCTGCACACAATGCCATAAAGAATGGAGGGGCAGGAGCACATATTGAATATCCAGACAACACCACTGACAAGACTTCCATACCTACTGGAAAATACGGCAACGACTATGATGCAAAAGTGAGGCAATTACTCCCCACAGTAATTCTCACAGATGCAAGATCAGTACTGGAAGCTCTTCAGTGCAACAAACTACCAGACCTTAAGGATGCCTTGTCAAAAATTGGCTTACACCACAGAGTCACCTTTGAGAGGATTCCCTCCCACTGTGGGATACCAGGCAATGAGAAAGCTGACCGTCTGGCCAAAGAGGGCACTGAAATGGTCAACCAGACATACTGGTCACATATAATCAAAATAAAAGCATGATAAAAACCTACAGGAAGCCACAAACACCACCACATGATGACTATCACATGCTAAACAGAAATGAACAAGCCACCATTTTCCGTCTCCGAACAGGACACACCCGACTCTGAAGTCATATGTATACAAAGTTTAAAGTTGGTTCTACTACTCTTTGTACATGTGCCCAGGTGCCTCAAACTGTGGAACATATCCCCCAGAACTGCACCAACTACGAATCACTGAGAAGTAATTACTGGCCCAATGAAACCACCAAAGAAGAAAAACTCTGCGGTTCCATACATAAATTACAAAAGAAAAAGTGAAATTTACCCAAGAGACAGAACTGCAGATATAGACAGACAATGAGTATGAAAAGAAGAAGAAGACTCATACTATTCAGTTGTTTTATGCTAGTTTTTAATTCCCACAATCCTGCTGTTTTATGTCTGTTCTTATTCCTACTATCCGGTTGTTTTATGCTAGTTTTTAATTCCCACAATCCTGCTGTTTTATGCCTGTTCGTATTCCTACTATCCGGTTGTTTTATGCCTGTTCTTATTCCCACAATCCTGTTGTTTTATGCATGTTCTTATTTCTAATATCATGTTGTTTTTTGCCTGTTCTTATTCCTAATATCCTGCTGTTTTATGCATGTTCGTGTTCCTAATATCCTGCTCTTTTATGCCTGTTCTTATTCCTATTGACATGTTGTTTTACGCATATTCTTGTTCCTGCCATCCTGTTCTTTTTCCTACTATCCTTTTGTTTTATGCCTGCTCTTGTTCGTAATATCCTTTTGTTTTATGTTTGTTCTTATTCCTACTACCCTGCTGTTTTATGCTTGTTCTTATTCCTAATATTCTGCTGTTTTATGCTTGTTCTTATTCCTAATGTCCTGCTGTTTTATGCTTGTTCTTATTCCTAATATCCTGCTGTTTTATGCTTGTTCTTATTCTTGATATCCTGCTGTTTTATGCTTGTTCTTATTTCTAATATCCTGCTGTTTTATGCTTGTTCTTATTCCTACAATCCTGCTGGTTTATGATTGTGTTCGTGTTCCTACAATCCTGCTGTTTTATGACTGTGTTCGTATTCCTACAATCCTGCTGTTTTATGCTTGTTCTTATTCCTAATATCCTGCTGTTTTATGCTTGTTCTTATTCCTAATATCCTGTTGTTTTGTGCCTGTTCTCATTTTCTCAGTGAGACCTCCATGGTTGTTAACCAACGACAACACGTCCGGCCTACTCTAGCGTTCCCAGCATTCTCTATTGCTCTGCATGGTCCAACTATTAGTCAGCTTTTTTCCGGTTACACTTGTTAAAGTTGCACGGACTATTCCAGTCTCGTGGTCTAATCAACATAAGTAATAATATAATAGCTACTTTATTTTTTTTTTATAATTTGGGGGAAAGTTGGGAGGGGGTGGGGTGGGGTTTCAGGGGCGGTGATATCATAACAGATAAGTTAGTTACTTATTTCAACCATAATGTTACATAATTTTCTCATTTTATGTCTGTTTTTGTTCCTACAATCCTGCTGTTTTATGACTGTTAATATTCCTACAAACCTGCTGTTTTATGACTGCTCATATTCCTACAATCCTGCTGGTTTATGACTGTGTTCGTATTCTTACAGTCCTGCTGTTTTATGACTCTGTTCGTATTCTTACAGTCCTGCTGTTTTATGACTCTGTTCGTATTCTTACAGTCCTGCTGTTTTATGACTGTGTTCGTATTCCTACAATCCTGCTGTTTTATGACTGTGTTCGTATTCTTACAGTCCTGCTGTTTTATGTACTTTTGGGTGGGATTCATCTTTCATTATCACAATATTTATGAACGAATTCTCTCTTCGTCTCTTATGTTTTTCAAATGATGTTATACAAATATAATTTCTATTTATCTCTTTTCAAGTGCTGCTATAGACTTATTATTGTGGTAGATAAAAAAATGAAACAAAATATGACGAGTCTGGGTGAAAGAAAGACGCAAGCATATAGAACATTAAAATTGCAAAAAGGAGTCAAGTTTCATATAGCGTGTTGAAACGTGTGAAATTTGCTGATGGTAAGAGAAACTCCAAACGTTGATAAAAGCATGAGATTTAAGGGAAGAATGTACCACAGCCTGTAACGTTTGTCCTAATTCTTTCTCGTTTTCTTGAAGAGCAAAGGAACTCAGGTTATCCCCTCCCTGAATCTGACTTATCCTCTGCCAACAATTCCCCTTCACTACAAACTTTCTTTTTTTTTTATCTCGACGTTTCGTCTCACAGATTTAAATTTGATGAAAGTAATTGTTTGTTTGGCTGGTTTCTTCTTCCAAGCGATTCAGCCACGCTCTTCAAAGCTAAACCTAAACGCTTTACCAGTTTTACATTGTTTCCTTTTCATCTTTCTCCGAACACGTAAGTTTACTTTTAGCCTTTGACCTTTTTGTTTACACAAAGACTTTGTTTTGTCAAAGTGCTACACTGTCAGCCGTCCGTGTACAGGAAATCATTAACAGGTAAAAAGGGCTCGCAAACTGCTGGAAGTTCGCATTCGCTTCCTCACAAATAGCGCTAGGACTCTTCCAACATGGCAATTTCCAGGATAGAGTTACTTTGACAAAGTTTATACGGATACAACAGTTAGAAAACAGCTGCAGATAGACTTGCTTCGGGTGCATCGAAACTCCTACACCAAGAGGGCGGGTCACGTGCTAGCCAGTTTTCCCGGGTAAACGAAGGGAGTTTACTCTGAGCTTGCATTTACCTGTAAGCAAATAAACGTTTTCAGCTGCTTCTTACAAGAGCATTTATCATTACTTTGTCTTCATATGTTCTTACAAATATTTCCTACATATGATTTCCTCGCTGCATGTCGTACAATCTCTCGTTAGTTATGTTTCAAGTATCACATATTACATAAACTTCCTTCTTTAAGTATTTACGATTGGCCTTTATTACTACCTCCTCACAGTGCTTTGTATCACTCTATAGAACCTCTTATGTCCTCCTTACAGTACTTTGTATCATTCTCTAGAACCTCTTATGTCCTCCTCACAGTACTTTATATCATTCTGTAATGTCTCTTATGTCCTCCTCACAGTACTTTGTATCATTCTGTAGAACCTCTTATGTCCTCCTCACAGTACTTTATATCATTCTGTAATGTCTCTTATGTCCTCCTCACAGTACTTTATATCATTCTGTAATGTCTCTTATGTCCTCCTCACAGTACTTTGTATCATTCTGTAGAACCTCTTATGTCCTCCTCATAGTACTTTATATCATTCTGTAGAACCTCTTATGTCCTCCTCACAGTACTTTATATCATTCTGTAGAATCTCTTATGTCCTCCTCACAGTACTTTATATCATTCTGTAGAATCTCTTATGTCCTCTTCACAGTACTTTGTATCATTCTGTAGAACCTCTTATCTCCTCACAGTACTTTGTATCATTCTGTAGAACCTCTTATCTCCTCACAGTAGTTTGTATCATTCTGTAGAACCTCTTATCTCCTCACAGTACTTTGTATCATTCTGTAGAAGGTCTTATGTCCTCCTCACAGTAGTTTGTATCATTCTGTAGGATCTCTATGTCCCGTAGCATTTGCAGGCCTTCACATTTCTATGCCACTGCAGCTTTTCAGGCAGAGATGCTAACACCTGTCCTCGCCGCCTTTGTTCTCCTAGGGAGACCCCAGGTACACACATATGTTGAGGCTAGGCTAACACTGGTGCCAGTCAGTCAGAAAAGTTCTGCCCGAGAGCGAAATCGAACCGAAGACCTTATGATCCACAGGCTAGTGCTCTAACCACTACACAACCGCGGCATATATTTTAGATACAGATTTTATTCCTTAGGATAGTAATGATATATTCTTATCTTGCTCGTTTAGATCATCGCTAGGAAGAAGAGGAAACCCCTGGAGCGGTTTATACGTTGTTTTACCAACAAAATATCAGCTCCACTGCACCTTAGAGTCACAGAACCGGAGACATACTTCTACAATAAAGCTCTTCAACATATATATATATATATATATATGCCTGTGAGACCTGAACACTTAACAAAACAGCTGAGAAACACATAAATGCCTTTGAATGGAAATGCTACAGAAGAGTTCTCCAAATATCGTGGACACAAAAAAGAACAAATATATCCATACTACAAGAGCTTAATATTGAAGAAGGCTGGCTAGTAAAGAGGATTAAAGAGAGAAAACTTAAATATATTGGACACATTAAACGTCATGACAATTTAGAGAAGACCGTATTGGAAGGATATATAATGGGGAAAAAAGAAAGAGAGGAAGATCAAAACGAAGATGGCTGCAAGACATCGTTGACGATCTGCAAATGGATGCAGCAGCGGCAGGCCATCTTCCTCACAACCGAGCGGCCTACAGGAGTGCTGTTTGGGAGGCAAAGTTCCGCAATATTCTGTATGAATTTCTTGCCTTTTTCAGCGTCTTTTTTCATTACTTTAATTTAGGATAGCAATATTGTTAGAATGCAACAGACATAAAGATAATAAAATGTCCCGGGTCATAAAATGTTGCATTATTTTCTGGCCGTGGTCTCTCGTCCTATATCAGTCCTTGGTTCGCGCCTCGTTCTTTCTCTTACTGTGTCTCTTTATTGCTCAGTCTTTAACGGTCTTTTGTTTCTTGTCTCAAAACGTAGGGTACTTCCCTCATCGTGAGTCCTCTGTACTCCCAACGGAGCATAAAGCATCAGCGAAGGTTCTCCAGCCTGTTACGTCCAGAACACGTCGGGTTACCTCAAACCATGTCTTTCCTGCTTTCTTTAGTTCTTGCTGTATTGTGCGTCTCCATGTTCCCAATGACCTTTCTTGTCCCGTGAGGGGGTGCGTCCTTAAGCGCTCAGTATTTTTCAAGAATAATCTTACACCACTCTCCTCTATAACTGTTCTCTTCTGGGGAACTTTTTAAAACAATCTCTCAGTTCTCTTTTATTTTATGGAATTCAGAAGTCACACGAGATTGCGTGCAATAAACGGTCGGTAGTTTTTATGAAGTACATTACAAAAGAACAGAGAACTATTTTGGCAAGTTTGTTATGATTATGTTATAAGTATGATTTGGTTCTAAGTTTTTAAGGACTTGTAATTCTCTATTTCGTCTTAGAGGACGCTTATGAATCATGGGGTGTCAGCTTTTTTTTGTGCAAGTTGGCATGTGTCGTTTTTGTTGAAGAGCTTTCTTGTAGAAGTTGTCATGTGTCGTTTTTGTTGAAGAGCTTTCTTGTAGAAGTTGGCATGTGTAGTTTTGTTGAAGAGCTTTCTTGTAGAAGTTGCCATGTGTCGTTTTGTTGAAGAGCTTTCTTGTAGAAGTTGCCATGTGTCTTTTTGTTGAAGAGCTTTCTTGTAGAAGTTGTCATGTGTCTTTTTGTTGAAGAGTTTTCTTGTAGAAGTTGTCATGTGTTTTTTTGTTGAAGAGCTTTCTTGTAGAAGTTGTCATGTGTTTTTTTGTTGAAGAGCTTTCTTGTAGAAGTTGTCATGTGTCTTTTTGTTGAAGAGCTTTCTTGTAGAAGTTGTCATGTGTCTTTTTGTTGAAGAGCTTTCTTGTAGAAATTGTCATGTGTCTTTTTTGTTGAAGAGCTTTCTTGTAGAAGTTGTCATGTGTCTTTTTGTTGAAGAGCTTCTTGTAGAAGTTGTCATGTGTCGTTTTGTTGAAGAGCTTCTTGTAGAAGTTGCCATGTGTCGTTTTGTTGAAGAGCTTCTTGTAGAAGTTGCCATGTGTCGTTTTGTTGAAGAGCTTCTTGTAGAAGTTGTCATGTGTCGTTTTAGTGAGCAATTTTTCTCACGGCTAGTTATATTACTATTATTATTTGATTAACACAGTCATAGCAACTTACATCAAACTGTGTATTGTGTTGCATGGTTCTGTCTCATCACGTCTGTGTTTTCTATCCTTAATTCTGGCACAAAAGCACTCTCATTGCAGAGACGCTGTTTGTATGTCATGACTCTTTGCCAGCTCCTATCCTCGTAGGTTGGCACAACAGTCTTTCATGGATGTCTGACAAATACCTTCTTATGTCAAGATTTGTCTACCACGTGACCTCATTCCTTTCAGAAACTGGCTGTATAATATTTGCTCACAAAAGTGTTGCTTATTTGCGTGTCGTAGTAGGGAATATTTCTTTTTACACAGGTCCAGCTTCTAAGTTCGTGTGCACTAGTCCCGTTGTGGAACTTATTCTCGACTTCTCAGATTCGAGTTTTCACACAAGTCTAGCATTTTTCAGAAGGGTTTGAAACAGTCTTGGTGTTCACATTTGCCAAGCACTCTTCTTTCGCATAGTTAAAAAAAAACCAAAAAATCGTAGAAACTGGACGTCAGTCTGATTTCTTTTTTCAAGAGATCAACAACTTAACAATTGCGCTACACATGCACTTTTTCTTTCTTTTCTTGGAAATCATTGAAACTAAAATATTGTTTTAAACTCTATATTCTTACTTTAGCTCCACACTGTAGCAATCATCATCATCATCATCAACATCAGGTGCCGTGCCGACTGGCGTTGGCTATTATGCTTCTCCAGAGTACACGATCCTTCATGCAGGCCATCAGCTCAGTTGGTGATCTCCTCTCACACCATCCCGTCAGACTGTCCAGTATCATTTCTCTTGGTCTTCTTCTTCATCTTCTTCCTTCTATTTTTCCTGTTGTTATAATATTTTCAATACCCTCTCTTCTCATTGCATGTCCTATGAAAGTACATTGTCTCTCTCTCTTATTTTTGGCAAGATTCTTTTATCTCTCCAGCTCTTCTCATACATTCTTCATTAGTTATTTTTGCTGTCCAGGTGATTATCAACATTCTTCTAATAAACCATATTTCTGCTGCTTCCAATGATTTTTGTGCAGAGCTGCCTATTGTCCATGATTCACGTCCATATAACAAGATATGTTCAATATAGCATTTTAGGACTCGTTTTCTAACATTCATTGACAAGGATGTGTTGGATAATATGTTTCTCATTCTCTGAAATGCAGTTTTTGCTTGGCCTGTTCTGTTCCTAATTTCTATTCTGCATTTCCCATCTGAAGTTATTACTGCTCCAAGGTATTTGAATTTCTGCACCTGCTTTAGAATAGTTCCATTTAATTTTATACTGCGTGTTGGTGGATTCTGTTTCTTAGATATAACCGTAGTCTCTGTCTTTTTTTATGTTTAAATTAAAGCCTTTCTGTTCACTTCCTTTAGCGACTTTATCCAAGAGATTTTGCAGGTATTGTTGGTTCTCAACTATAGCAATGATTTATGTAATTAGTCTAATCTCACTTTTTATCAGGGCAGAGCTTTTCATATTTTGTAGAACATGGTTCACTGGTTTTTTACAGATTTTTGCTAGACAGACAAAGACAGACAAGACAGACCTTCACTTCTGACCCACACTGCGTGATCATGCACAGAATCCTAGCTATAGCCGCGCTTCACAAAAAAATGTTTTTTTTAAATTGTAGCTTGTTGTCCTCATATGAATTGAACTTAGACTTTGTTTTTATACCAGTCAAGAAACGATAATTCCAAACTGTTTTCACAGGACTGCCAGAGTTCACTTCAGCCAACAGCGAGACAGAGAACTTAAGAGAGTGACCGATTCCCATCGACAGAGAGAGAGAGAGAGAGCGCTTCTATATATTCACAGAAGGACTACACACTGGCTAGCACTCTGCCGTAAACTAATAAATACTGCAGCAGAAATAACACTGGATCTTCAGTGCCACAAGTAACAGTCAAGTACCTTCAGAAAGTTACTGCACTGTGACTATCGCAGAGCACCATGGTTCCTCCTACAAAACTGAAAAAACACGAGCAGCTCTCCAAAACTGCTTAAAGTCATACATGCAATTAAATCAGCTTTTGTCTCACAACATTTCTATAAAGTTCGTGGTCCGTGGTCATATCAGCGGTCACCACTAAAGAGCTGCTAGCGGACTGGAATATTTCGGGTTGGAAAACTTCCAACATTAAAGTTGACAACGTATAACATCGCAGACAGAAACGGTGTTTTCTGGAGCCTACCAGATCTCGTGTATGCGACACAGCCATATACTTCAGCGACGGGCGTGCCAAAGTGCCTGCTGAAGTTGATGGATCTTGGATAATTAAAAAAATCATTCAGAACCTCATCAACCGTTCATTGCAGCCTATAAACAAACTTGGAAAATTATCAGTTTTACCTTAAAATTTAAACGAAACCGTACAGACAACAACTTGACACTGATGTGACCATTATATCCATGCACTACAGATATCCGCATCTACGGTGTCGGAAAATGTGGGTTCCTTTGAGCTGGAGAAAACGTAAACAGGTTGTTAGACAGGTGTGTTTGATTTACGTCCAAGGGATATGTCAAGGTAGGTTCAACATTTGTTATTACTTAGAATGTTAATTGCCTGGAAAGTTTTTATGTATTTTCACATGTTCTCACAGATGGTCCGTGGTCTAGTTTGTGGGTTCATAATGCCGTGATCACAGTTTCGGTCTAAATTTATTCTAAAATGTACATGAAACTCAAAACCGTTTGTACAAAAGTATAAGAATATTGTTAGTTAGCTTGTTTATGTATATGTTTATGTGGAAAGGGGACTGTGTGAGAGTAATAACGATGAACATAAGCATTTTGTTCCGGACGATTAACCGTTAATAAATAATGTGTACATGACATAGGATAGAGAAGGTTTAGTTGTCAGAAAGGCGAGCTACATCTGACCAGGAATGTCTGTGCCTTTATTAGGTATTCCGAGAAACAAGTTCTTGTCTTCTAGTGACCTGGACTGGCCGTTGGTGTTTGTTTGCAGGCAGCTTTGGTAGAGTGTTGTGCTGTAGCAGTCCAGACAGGCTGTTGTCTTGTGACGACTACCTGTTGTATTATAGCAACAGGAACAGTCTGTTGTGTTCCAGCAGATCGGACAGGCTGTTGTGTTTTAGCAACCTGGTTAGACTGTTATTTGGTGGCAATCACAACAGCATGTTGTTTTACAGTAGTATAGGCAGGTTGATGTAGCGTAGCATTTAGGACAGACTGCTCTGATATAGCAATATGGACAAGAGATACATTATAAATACAAGAGATCTATGTATGTATGTATGTATGTATGTATGTATGTATGTATGTATGTATGTATGTATGTATGTATCTATCTATCTATCTGTCTGTCTGTCTGTCTGTCTGTCCGTCTGTCCGTCCGTCCGTCCGTCTATCTATCTATCTATCTATCTATCTATCTATCTATCTATCTATCTATCTATCTATCTATCTATCTATCTATCTATCTATCTATCTATCTATCTATTTGCCTGCCTGCCTCCTATCCAATTTTTGACAGAAGAAGCAAACTTTGTTTTTGCATTTTTATGTGACAAATATCTAGCTTTTTATTCCATAAAAATGTAATACTTAATACTGTCACACAAGGGAAAAAAACGGATTATAAACAATAATTTTCGTGGTGAGTAGACGGTTCTGAAGCAAACAGTTGTCACAGTGAGTGACATCTAGCGTGAAGAAATACTCTTTAGTACTGGGGCGTACAATTTCAGTGGCCTCAAGGGCCGGAACTGTGTGCAGAAATCAAGTGAAGGACCACATACATATGAACCAGCTTTTGTCAGCTTTTATTTTTAAAAAAAATGAGAAAAAAGTAACAGGTATAAAGTAAAAGGGAAATTATAGTTTTTAATAGTTTTTCAGGGCTTTTAAAATTTTTTTTCTTATTTTTTATGTGTAAGGAAAAAAAAACATTTTCACAATAACATTTCTGGCCGCTAAAAAAAAACCAAAAAACAGCCTCGCAGGCCGCTAGTTGGACACCTCTGCTATGGTTGACACTTTGTTCTGCCGGTCTATGTGTTCACCTTTCTGCCAAAGCAGAGAATATGGAAACTGTCAGGTTTTCTATCACGCCCTCATTATGTTGCCCACATTTCAGGTTTGCGTAAAAGTTTGTTACGCACAGACCACATAAACCTTAGTCTTTAATATTACTCTTCTGCCATTCCATGCCCCCCCCCCTCTCTCCACAGCTGACCTAAGGAGAACAAACATTCACGGTAGAGAGAAAAGAAGGCGGAGATTCTATTGACGAGAGCTGATGAAACAATTGCTATATGCTATCTGATATAGAACTCTTTATCTCCTTTGAAATAACAATAGCTTGTTTTGTAACACCTGCATAAGCATCATATATTGTAGCCATTTTCTTTACATACTCTCTCTCTCTTTCTCTCTCTCTTTCTCTCTCCCCCTCCTATTTTTCTAACCCCATACCCCTTCCTCTCCATGTGCGCACGCACGCACACGCTCACACACACACACCGACAAGTAATAACGGCCTGAAATGTTTTTTTCCAATGTAGGAAAGAGACGAGGATAAATAAAAGCACAGACAATAAACGTCTTATTGTATGTATAATTTACTTTGTGGTGATTTCGAAATAAGCCCTGGAATTTGAGAACTGGTGAGTGTAAGGCGCCAGGGAATAACAATAACAATTGAAAATAACTTGATCGGAGCGTTGATCTTGAGACGCGTGTAAACGTCTGGAAACGACCCTATCTTTTTTTTTTCCTCGTGGTGGAGCCATGGCAGCAGCTACGTCACGTTTGGAAACTTAGGTCATGGGAGGGTTAACAAATTGGCGCATGCAGAAACACTATAGTGTTAATTAATTCTGGCATCTTGGCTCCGACAAGCGCCAAAAGTAATTGAAGATCCCAGAGTCTGAAATAGTGTTCCAGACGTAAGAGATAGGCTTCATAAAATACAAGCCAGGTATGTTCATGGAGGCAAATGCAGAGCGTTAAGGTAACTGAAATTAAGTGCGGTAATTATGTGCAACAGAAGAAAAATGCATAAATTACTTTTAGCTGATTAGAAAGAATAACAGTGTGATAAAATCCATAGTAGAATGAAAGTCTCACGCAATATAGGAAGTAGACGATGATGGTACAGATGTAGGGACATCATAAAGACATTTTAAGAAGCATCTTAGTGTCATAAATCACCAGGACAAGACATAAAGAAAGTAAACTAGAAACAGTGGTTCATAATCTAGGGTCCAAAGACCCCAGTTGATCCTCGAAGGAATTTGGGGGGTGGGGGTCACTGACCAGAAAATGGACTGGCTCGATTAAGAAGAAAATTTGAGCATGATCTGGGTTCTCTTTATTTATTTCTTTTTTTTTTTTAATGAAAAGCCCACATCTATTATCGAGCTAGACAGGTAGTCCATGGCCAAAATAAGAGATTGAGAACCACAGACGTAGACGATGGCACATGATGATGATGGGAAATCTGACACCATTGCTAGATTTTTTATTTGAAAGAATCATGGATTGGGTCGGCTTAGATACGGCTATCTTCCATGATGATGATAATGATTGTTAACAAATTTTAAATCCGTTTTTTTTTAATTACAAGTTACCACGTGACATTTTTTGGAAAAAAAACCTATAGTCGGTGCAATTTTCTGCTGGATAATGCTTTCAGACGTATTAAGAGATAAATTTAATGAAAAACTTAGATTATAGAACATAAATCCTTATTCCTAGGACTGATCTTCAAGCTTAGAAAGAATGGCCACTTGATCGCGAACATCTTATGGCAAGATACGTGGAAGAAAATATAACAGCATACAAACCTTCGTCATGATATATCAGAATCACTTAAAATTTTTTTTTTTTTACTGACGCATAAATGATAAAATAAGATAAACACAAAGTCTCATTGTTTCCTATTTTAAAAAAAGTGTTCTTTCATCAATGATCTTTTCATTTAGAAAATATTTTGTTGTGATGACCATAGTTATCTATCTTTACTGTTTACTGGTTTTATTCATTCATCTCTCTTTATTTATCTTTTTTTCTTTCTGTTGTTTAGTTACCGAAATCATCATCATCATCATCATCATCATCAAACACATGATGTGATGATAACCATTTTCCATCATTCTCCAAATATAACGTAATCTTCGTGTTCTTGGTTAAAACTTTTATTTTCTCTGCCAGACTATCTCGCATGTTCACATTATAGATAAAATCATTCATCAAAGAATTCATTTGCATTTATCTTTTGGTTAAAGAAAAAAATCGAACATTTCACTCATAAGCAACGGATGTTTTTCGCGTGTGCAAAGCATACCTAACAGCGTGCGTAGATATGTCTCGTTATAAAGTCGGACTGATCCAAAATAACTTACGCCAAAGCTCAAATATCTCCGACGTAGCTAAGATAGAGACCTTCACAGATAAACAGCGGTCCTTAGAGACTTAAATAGTTCATTTCTTGTCTTAGTCTTCTAATCTACTATTTGAACTGACGGATATATCATACCAAAATCTTCTCTTAGTCTTCTAATCTACTATTTGAACTGACGGATATGTGATACCAAAATCTTGTCTTAGTCTTCTAATCTACTATTTGAACTGACTGAATGGTAATCATGCCAAGATATACATTTTATTAAACGACCAAAGCACACTGGCTATTAGCACACTGGCTATTTTAAATGTTTATCATGCAGTTTAATCTGAACTGAACAAGAGACGTTCTGAAATGATGCAAAATGTCGAACAAGTCAAAGTTATTTTTCGTAAACTTGTTGAGACACCTTTAGTTAATCTCATTACATCAATCGTTATTGTACCAGTTAATTTTAAAAGTTGTTTACAATTTTATCACATCATTTGTCTTTATAACTAGATTCGGTAAGAAATATTCTTTTCTGTTTTTTTTTAAACCATTAGATTCTTCTTGTTTTGCTTTATCTTTTGGCCTCCGCCTTCAAGAAGTTTTGTTCTGAACTGATCTATGCTGTTTGTTTTCTCTGTTCCTTCAGCATGCGCTAGTCATCTTAATCATGTCTTGTTTAGTGTCATCTAGAGAAACAGAAGCTCAAACACGCTGGAGCACTTATGTGTTGGTTAGTTACTTTGTCCTGCCACTTGATGCGCATTCTCTGTGAAAGCTGGCGCAGATGGAAGCCGTTACGTTTTTCTGGAGTAGGGTAAATGTTTGTACTCAAAGTAAACACGTAACATTCATAGGAAAGATTAAGTAGTCTGAGAAAGATGGGGGAGGGGTGCGCAGCTGGTGGTCTCTCATTTAAGAAATCATTTTAGTTTGTTGAACACCTGTGCTTCTGTCAAATGTGCCAGAGTTTGTTTGTTTGTTTGTTTTTTCAAACTATGCTCCGCGGTGCCCTTGGGGTCCGCCATAGCTATCTCCGGGATGTCCGTTGCAAATTTGAAAAGTTATTCGTTTTTCGTTAACATTAAGGAGCATCAGTAAGTAAGATTTCTAATTTCTTCAAATCTGAATAAAGAACAGTTGCTACAGGAGGGGGTGGGGGGCGCGTATGTATAGCAGCCAGAACATATTATACCACTTGTTTTTTAGCTCATGGATAGCGCTATTGTTTCATAGCTGGTGAATAGCGCCATTGTTTTATAGCTCGTGCAAAGCGTCATTGTTTTATAGCTCGTGGATAGATAGTGCTATTTTTTATAGTTCGTGGATAGCGCTATTATTTTATAGTTCGTGTATAGTGCCATTGTTTTATAGCTCGTGGAAAATTATTTTATAGTTCGTGCATAGTGCTATTGTTTTATAGCTCGTGGAAAGCACTATTACATGGTAGCTGGTATAGCAACAATGCATGTGTCTTTCGGTTTTATCGTATTGCAAGATGGTGTATAAAGCTACTAATTTTGCAAACCTTGCCAGCTCATAACCGGTGGAGAGAAACATTTCAACACACTAATCTATTTAAGGAAGAATATGAATTACAGTGGGAACCATGTTAAAATATTTTATCAAGCGAAGCTGCAGTTATCTTTGGGGCAGTCTGAGTTGATGTGACACGCATACATTAGAAAGAAAGACATTGATAGTATAAGCTATTGTTTCCATGGTCGTTCACTAGAGGTAAGGCAACACATAAATTAGAAAGAAAGACATTGATAGTATAAGCTATTGTTTCCATGGTCGTTCACTAGAGGTAAGGCAACACATAAATTAGAAAGAAAGACATTGATAGTATAAGCTATTGTTTCCATGGTCGTTCACTAGAGGTAAGGCAACACATAAATTAGAAAGAAAGACATTGATAGTATAAGCTATTGTTTCCATGGTCGTTCACTAGAGGTAAGGCAACACATAAAAGTTGATAGAAAATTTGGATGCCGTAATAAAAATAGTAAATTCTTATGAAGTCAGGGTCACTTAATTCAAGAATCTACGGTTCATTACGCGAAGATATAGGAAGCCTGTATAAAAAATTCACTTCTTCATACTGAAGATTGTTAGATTCTTAATGAACTAAATGAGGAAATATGTTTCTTCTTTTAATCTGAATGTTTGTTTCGAAATTACTTGTATATTGAAAGAAAATGCTAGACACAAAAAAGATACACCTTTCTGACATATTTGTAAATGCTGAAATGCAGGGAGCCAGGGCAACGTGCCACAAAACTCGGGGTATAACTGACTCACTTTAACTTATGAATGTGTGGTTAGAGGAGAACTTGATTACTCTGGAAATACTCATATCTGTAGTTTTCTACCTACGAATGAATTTACCCTTAGTGAAGATGCTAAAGTTTCAGTCATGCACCATTTGTCTTACCTGTTAAGAAGCAATTCAAGGGTATTTTCCTTTTTATTTAGAGGTATTACACAAGGTTAAAAGTCTCTTTGTTGAATCTCCCAGTGCCAAGAATTGTCTTTGAAAGAGAAAGAACAGCTTCTACAGACATTAACAGATTATGCTTTAAAAACAAACTTCAAGGAGAAAAAAAAATTTACAAAATTTCAATTTGAAATATCCAATGAATACAGAAATAAGATATCACTTTTCTGTGTACAACTCATTCATTCATTCATTCATTCATTTGCATGTCCCTTGCGGAACTTTGCCTCCCTAACAACACTCCTGTAGGCCTCTCTGTTGCGAGCAAGATGACCTACTGCTGATGCATCCATTTGCAGATCATCAATGATGTCTTGCAGCCATCTTCGCCTTGGTCTTCCTCTCTTTCTTTTTCCCATTATGTACCCTTCCAAGACGATTTTCTCTAGATTATCATGACGTTTAATGTGTTCAAAATATTTAAGTTTTCTCTCTTTAATCCTCTTTACTAGCCAGCCTTCTTCAATATTAAGTTCTTGTAGTATGGATATATTTGTTCTTTTTTGTGTCCATGATATTTGAAGAACTCTTCTGTAGCATTTACATTCAAAGGCATTTATGTGTTTCTCAGCTGTTGTGTTAAGTGTCCAGGTCTTACAGGCATATGTTGCGATGTGAAAGATCTAATTTTTGTAGTTCTGTTTGCTCCTCTCTACAGATTCTTTAGTTGTTTTACTTTCTGAAGAGCGATAGATGTCCTCCTTTTAATTTCCCTCATTGTATCTCCATTATTAGTTAGCAGTGATCCAAGATATTCAAAACTCTCCATTTCTTCCAGTTTTTCCTCATTGATACATATATCAGCTGCGTAGTTTGTTTCGTCTGTTGTCATAAATTTAGTTTTCTTCGCATTAAGATAGAGGTTTTGTGTACAACTACAAATACTTAATTTAGAGACAAGATAAATATAGAAGATGATCTGAGATTACAGGTGACAGCCACAACTTTATCAAAAGCAAGCACACCTGAGTCACTATTATATTGATTTAAATATTGCATTTTGCAAGCAGAACATCTGTAGATACAAGTCAATGTGAAATGTATTTTTTTCTTAAATTAACTGTCTTTACTGAATGTTCATAGTATTATCGCAGTTTTAAGAATGGTCCGGTGTGCAAGTTTTCTGGTGCAAGCGCTCCTTCGATCTAAATAAAAAAGTTTGGGAACCTGTGAAATCTGCGAACAGTCTATTCTCATCTGTGAAATGATCGGCGGAGATGATCAAAAATGAAGTTAATGTTATCTTGTCTTATGTCGTGTGATGATGGTAGAGGATGGGTTTCTTATTTAAAGACGGCTTAGTATGAATAATGGGCCGAGATATAAGAGGAGAAGAGTTAGATTCTGAATAATGGGCCGAGATATAAGAGGAGAAGAGTTAGATTCTGAATAATGGGCCGAGGTATAAGATGAGAAGAGTTAGATTCTGAATAATGGGCCGAGATATAAGAGGAGAAGAGTTAGATTCTGAATACTGGGCCGAGAAGAAGGCTTAGAGTCGAATAGTGGGCCGAGACATAAGAAAAGAAGAGACAGAAATTGACGAATTGGTAGATTTTCGTTAATCCAGATTAATGAAGATTTTTAATTAAGCAAGAAAACTGTGTAATGAATGTACAGTCACTGGGTTCGGACAGAGAAAGTGAGAAAAGAGGTGAGAAAAGAGACACAAAAAGAAGTAGAAAAGAGATTATAATAAATTTTGTCTCCACAAAAAAAAAAAATCTTTAGTTCTCTAATCTACCCCCTTGCCGTGACTGTAGACGTAGAAGTTGTTGTTGCTGCAGTTGGTAATTAGAAAACATAGGCAGCTGATGCCGTGGTGAAGAATAAAGTTATGAAATCTGATCCGGTAGTGAGTTGCAGTGCGCTTTCCTTACTTCTTTAAGTAACCCTTTGAAATACATTCTCCGTAGAATCATCACCTCAGGGAACATCTTCATCATTTTTTTTTTTGGTCCTTTTCCAGGGATCGATTCTGACCTCAGATATAAATTTTGCTGTTGTTTCCTAGGACAAAATATTCCTAAAAGACTTTCCTTTGAAAGTTAACTACCGAGGGCCATTGATGTTTCTCTATCTCTTCATACTACCTCACCCACGCGAGTGGCAAAGTGGTTAGCGCTCTCGTCTTTCTCGCGGATATTGTCATTTCAAGTCGGGCCTAGAGAAGTTCCATTGACCCAGCTGCAGAAATCTCCGGCTCCTTCTGGAACTGGAAAGGAAAAAGACGACCAGGTGTGATGTGGCCACATTACGGTCTGCTGTACCTTCAGGTGAGGGGGGGGGGAATGAGCACTAACACCATGTTCCTAATTGGCTAAAGACAAATATTGTTTCTATAAACAATATGATTAGGATTGAGTTTATATAAACAATTTGATAGGACTACGTTTATGTTAAATAGTAGAAAAAAGTAAGGAGAAAGGACTTAGTTTAAAAAAATAAGAAGACAGAGGTCATGGCCATATGCAAGAAAGAAACACCAGCAAAATGTAGCATCAAAGTTAAAGGCACAGAATTAAGCAAGCGGACAAATTCAAGAATTTAGGAACAATAATAACACAAGACGGGAGAAACAAATTCAAGTATTTAGGAAGAATAATAACACGAGACGGGAGAAACAAATTCAAGTATTTAGGAAGAGTAATACCACGAGACGAGAGAAACAAATTCAAGTATTTAGGAAGAATAATAACACGAGACGGGAGAAACAAATTCAAGTATTTAGGAAGAATAATAACACGAGACGGGAGAAATAAATTCAAGTATTTAGGAAGAATAATAACACGAGACGAGAGAAACAAATTCAAGTATTTAGGAAGAATAATAACACGAGACGGAAGAAATAAACTGAAATAAGGAGCAGAATAGCCCAGGCCAAGTCAGCATTTATGAAAATGAAAAACAAACTGTGTAATAAAGTTCTGTCCATGAACACCAGAGAGTTATTCGTTGTTCCATCGAAGCGTGAACGATAACAAAGAGCACTCAAAATCTGCTGGAAGCAGTGGAGATGTGTCTCATACGAGGAATGATGAGAATACCACGGACAGCCAAGAAAACAAGAGGCTCTAAGCGAGGCTCGGCAAAAGAGAGAAATTATGGCCAAATTCAGAACACGACAGTCCCAGATGTGTAGGACATGATGTTTCAAGAAGAGACAAACTGGAACACTAGTGACAACGGGAAAACTAGAGGGAAAAAGGGACAGAGGAAAGAAATAAGATACTTGACGGACTAAAAGAGTGGCACAGAACAAAGTCCCAAAACACAGCTTATAGAAAGAGCAAAGGATGGATGGTTGTGGAAATCAATGACGATCAATGCTTGATTGGCATGGGCTAGAGAGAGAGAGAGAGAGAGAGAGAGAGAGAGAGAGATAGGTTCATGTTGACTGCAGTCTTATTAGTGTTGACTGGGAACAGCTCCGTTCTGGATAGCCAGTTATGTAGTATCACAAAAAGCTAGAATAGAGAAAGTAGGTCACAAACCGACAGGAACAAAGAGTGAAGCTGCACTATAAGGCAGGGGGGTCAACAAACCACTGGTAACTGGCCAAGTTAAAACGCTGCTGATTGTACTCTGCTTTCCCAATGAATTCCTTGCAATAAATTCTGTTAAATCTGGTGTTAGCCTCTCTCGTGTTTAAAATATGTTCAATTCACCACGTTCTCTCTGCAGTCAGCATTTTAGATGTCGAATGTCCAACCTGTCTATATAAAAGAATGCAGCCCTCTTTCTTTCACACGCAACTGAAAGATAGACGCTGTTCATTACCTTCAACTGCCCGTTTCAGGCTGAAAGAAATGAAGGTAAAATGGAATACAACAATTTGATGGAATAAACAAAACACAGAACTAACAGAAAAGAGAATTGAATACATAAATAACGTAAAGTAAGATAAACCAAGAAAGTTAATTTTGTTTGTACACAAACAGGCAGTTTGCATCTATTTTGCAGTGTGTGATTTGAAGCTGTTAGGTCTGCAGTTTATTTTTTGTTCCCTGTATACAAATAAGTGGGCAGAAAGAAAAAAAATCTTGCCCAACAGTCAAGGAAACTTTCATATTCAGGTCCGATAAAGAGGAAGTTGTACAGAACGGTCTCAAATGTGAGAAGATGAATAGATTATTGCCAAGAAGATGTTGTATAGAACGGTCTCAAATGTGGGAAGATGAAGAGATTATTGCCAAGAAGATGTTGTACAGAACGGTCTCAAATGTGGGAAGATGAAGAGATTATTGCCAAGAAGATGTTGTATAGAACGGTCTCAGTTGTGAGAAGATGAAGAGATTATTGCCAAGAAGATGTTGTACAGAACGGTCTCAAATGTGGGAAGATGAAGAGATTATTGCCAAGAAGATGTTGTATAGAACGGTCTCAGTTGTGAGAAGATGAAGAGATTATTGCCAAGAAGATGTTGTATAGAACGGTCTCAAATGTGGGAAGATGAAGAGATTATTGCCAAGAAGATGTTGTATAGAACGGTCTCAGTTGTGGGAAGATGAAGAGATTATTGCCAAGAAGATGTTGTATAGAACGGTCTCAGTTGTGAGAAGATGAAGAGATTATTGCCAAGAAGATGTTGTACAGAACGGTCTCAAATGTGGGAAGATGAAGAGATTATTGCCAAGAAGATGTTGTATAGAACGGTCTCAGTTGTGAGAAGATGAAGATTATTGCCAAGAAGATGTTGTACAGAACGGTCTCAAATGTGGGAAGATGAAGAGATTATTGCCAAGAAGATGTTGTATAGAACGGTCTCAGTTGTGAGAAGATGAGATTATTGCCAAGAAGATGTTGTACAGAACGGTCTCAAATGTGGGAAGATGAAGAGATTATTGCCAAGAAGATGTTGTATAGAACGGTCTCAGTTGTGAGAAGATGAAGAGATTATTGCCAAGAAGATGTTGTACAGAACGGTCTCAAATGTGGGAAGATGAAGAGATTATTGCCAAGAAGATGTTGTATAGAACGGTCTCAAATGTGGGAAGATGAAGAGATTATTGCCAAGAAGATGTTGTACAGAACGGTCTCAGTTGTGAGAAGATGAAGAGATTATTGCCAAGAAGATGTTGTACAGAACGGTCTCAAATGTGGGAAGATGAAGAGATTATTGCCAAGAAGATGTTGTATAGAACGGTCTCAGTTGTGAGAAGATGAAGAGATTATTGCCAAGAAGATGTTGTACAGAACGGTCTCAAATGTGGGAAGATGAAGAGATTATTGCCAAGAAGATGTTGTATAGAACGGTCTCAGTTGTGAGAAGATGAAGAGATTATTGCCAAGAAGATGTTGTATAGAACGGTCTCAGTTGTGGGAAGATGAAGAGATTACTGCCAAGACGATGTTGTATAGAACGGTCTCAGTTGTGAGAAGATGAAGAGATTACTGCCAAGACGATGTTGTGTAGAACGGTCTCAGTTGTGGGAAGATGAAGAGATTATTGCCAAGAAGATGTTATATAGAATGGTCTCAAATGTGGGAAGATGAAGAGATTATTGCCAAGAAGATTTAACTGTGAAAAAAAAACAAAATGGCAGAGGATGACGACGAGTATAGAAGTTGCGAGCGAAGACAGAGAAGAGTTAGGGCAATAAAACTATTCTTCTTTCCGTCTGTATAGAAAAAGTGTTAAGATGCGGCCATTTCGATCGAATTTCCTTTTAAAACAGGCCAGAAGCAGAAATAAATTTAGTTAAAAGGCTACCCTCCGACGTAAAAGTTCATGCTAATGAGTTTACTGGCCTTGTGGTCGAAATTTATTTTTAAGTTAAAACGTCGGATTCCAGTTCAGTCAGTGCGTTCCCAGCTTCCGTCAGCAGGTGGCTTATTAAATAAAATTGTTCGGCTTCCAGGAGCCACATGATTAAAACTGGCGCTAATAAGTGATCCAAGCAGGCCGTGATGATCAGATTCGAGTCTTGTATTGATGATACAAGAGCATGCAGACACACTGAGTCACAAATAAAACATTGTATGGATAAAATTACATAACATCGTTCTCAAAGTAAGTAGGGTTTGTTAAACTATACTGATAGATATATTCGTTTTTTTTTAAACAAAGTAATATTCTTATCTTATATCCTTCCCGTGCCGTTAGACGTCACATAGGGCTCGCAAAGTAGTTCGCCAATATTTCCTGTCTTCGGCGAGTCTTTCAACCTCAACAAAGGATTTTATGCCTGTTAACTTGGCCTCTCTTAATAATGTTCTCTTCAGAGTTTCACGCGGTCTGCCCCTTTTTCTTCGGCCTGTTGTGTTCCACTTGATAGCTTATATTTATATTGATATATATTGATATATATTTATATTGATATATATATTGATTTATATTGATATTATATTTATATGATAGCTTATATTTATATTAGTGCATGCATTTATACTAAGAATAAAGAAAGATTTAACTACCTTAGAGAAACCTACAGCTGAGGCCGGAATGTATAGGCTATACAATTCCTTCTTTCCATAACATACTATGCATGAGCAAAAATCAGCTCTCCCTGTAACTCTGTCAGAATGCATGGTCAAAAAGTCTCTTCAGCTCAGTAGTTCATCTTTAGTCATACACAACACAGTCGGAATAACAAGATGGCTGTTGATTCTACTACCTAATATATGTCGTAGTAGCTCTCAGCTCATTTCTGTCAGTTTTGTATATTTTTGCTGCCATCTTTGAACTTCAGTGGAAGGGCCCGTATTCTCAGATCTCAGATGCATAAGCTCTTAAAGACATCATATTTGTTCTTTTAGTCTTCGTCTACGGAGACCTATTTCCTGTAGGTGTGCCTTTTGTTACAAGAGGTATCTCGAAGCTTCTAACGGTGCAGGATTTTGTTGGGGCACACTAGCTGAGTGAATATTCAGTTTCAGTTTTCAGTATTAGTTTCTCGGTATCGTTGCGAAGGAGATATCTCATAATCGCTCTATCGCTTGTGCCAGTGAATATCGCACATAATATTCATCAGCGGTCCTTCGCTTCAGTTCTTGATGAGGCGCCATCCAGTTATGACGCCATTTTGGGGGGGGGGGGGGCCGCGACGACTACAAAAGTTCACATGCGAAACTTGTCAGGGTCGCTTTCGGCACGAACTCCACAGCTAAGGTGCCAATCCGAACCAGGACACACGAAGACCATCATTTTTTATCGTTGGCCGGATAGACATAACTAACAACATCTTGCTGTCCATGCGAGGTTCAGAGCTCACACTGGCGCCAAAGCACTCAACTCAGTGGCTCGGCACTCAGAACCGACATCCATCTTGAAAGCAATGACGACACTGTTGCTCATCTGACGAGTCCGTACGATTCTGTCTGCTCCACACTCAGTCAAACTCTGAAGAACCATCACAGAACACAAGCACTCTCAACCGACAGTGCAGAAATCCAACTCCACATCAAATATCTTACCAATCGGACTGTCTCTTGTGAGAGCGTGAAACAGTCAAATGCGATCTATCGCCATTGCCGAACCGAAAGTGTGGGTTAATATTGTTGCAAGTCTAATAACTTCCAGTGTATTTCAGGATGTAAGCATCCAGGAGCACTTTATAGTCATTTATATACGGGGTAACTGTAGTTATATATGGGATAAGTATAGCTATATAAGGGGTAAGTGTAGCTATATACGGGGTAACTGTAGTTATATATGGGATAAGTATAGCTATATAAGGGGTAAGTGTAGCTATATACGGGGTAACTGTAGTTATATGGGATAAGTATAGCTATATAAGGGGTAAGTGTAGCTATATACGGGGTAACTGTAGTTATATATGGGATAAGTATAGCTATATAAGGGGTAAGTGTAGCTATATACGGGGTAACTGTAGTTATATATGGCATAAGTATAGCTATATAAGGGGTAAGTGTAGCTATATACGGGGTAACTGTAGTTATATATGGGATAAGTATAGCTATATAAGGGATAAGTGTAGCTATATACGGGGTAACTGTAGTTATATATGGGATAAGTATAGCTATATAAGGGGTAAGTGTAGCTATATACGGGGTAAGTGTAACAAAGTTTTAGCAAAACAGAAGAACAAAAGTTCATCTTTACCAGAATTCCTTTCTGTCTGTCATTATCATGTTCACTGTCTGAGGAGTAAGCATATGAATAACATATGAATAACACATGCCGATGGAATCATTGTAAAACTAGCAACTGATTTGTTGTACAAGGTCCGGCAGGGAAATCTGACGGTTTTCAATTGGTTATAAACTGAAAACGGTCACGTTTCTCTGCAGGAACTTGTGTAAGTTTTTACCGGTATTTTTCTTCATTAGAATACATTCCATTAGAATTCTTTGCTCTGAGTGCCATATTCACTGTGCAGACTAATTTTGTGCTTCCCAGCTTACATGTTGCCAGGAGACAATGCGTAATACTATTAGTGTCATTATTTGTGTATTAGTGAAGAAAAGGTCAAAATGAAAAAAAAAAGAAGCAAAATACAGGATTTTTCGGAAATCATCCTACTTTTATGTTTTCATACTTAAATATTAAAATAACGACAACCAAACCAAACATGCTTATTAAAGTATTTTCTCTGTAAAAAAAGTAAAGATAGTCCCATAGCAAATGCCGTAGGGGGTGAAGCGTTAGAGACCTCATTATGCTGGGTCATCAGCGTATGAGGTAGGGTGACCAGTTCCTTTCCTCGCTGCCTTTACTTCCCAGATTTTCTCTGGTACCCATTTTACGAGGCTGGGTCGACCTCGGGGCCGTATTGGTCGGAAAAAAAATCCCGCTCAGCTGGGGATTCGAACCCTCGACCATTTGGTTGCTAGACGAGTGCTCTAACCACTACGCTAGCCGGCCCGGATTTTCTCTGTATATTTCAATATTTAATAAATAATTTTCGTAGCCTGAGTATTGGGTATCTGCGCTTTTTTTAGGGTTGCGCACAAAAAAAAAAAAACAGTCTAGGGACTATTGACTTATCGAACACAACGAAATAAAAAGCCGACGTGCTCAGGCCAAGTCAGCATTCCAGAAAATGAGAAACATCGTGTGCAACAGATCCATATCAATGGAAGCAAGATTCCGAGTACTTAAATGTTACATCGAGCCAATTTTGTTTTATGGGTGTGAAGCATGGTCCATGAATAAGAGAGTACAGCGAGAAATGGAGGCCATGGAAATATGGTTTATAAGAAGGATGTTGAAGGTACCATGGACAGCCAAGAAAACCAATGAAGAAGTTTTAAGAGAGGCTGGAGTTAAAAAGCAAATTATAGCAAAGATCAGAGGCAGACAAGCGAGATTTATAGAACATTTTCTGAGAAGAGGAAAATTGGAACACACTGTGGCAGCTGGAAAAAAATGAGGGAAGAAGAGACAGAGGAAAACAGAGGGAGAAGTTACTGGGTCGGCTGTCAGTATGGGTAGAAAGAAAGTCACCGGTTGATCTCATAATCAAGTCTAAAGACAGGGAATTATGGAGAGAAATGATCGCATACGCCACACAGCACGGCACTTGAACTGAACTGAATTGGCTTACCGATTAACAGCAAACAGGCGTTTATTGCATTTATCCGAGCTGTCATTAACAAGTATTTATGATATGCCATGTTCATTTATGACATTCGGACAGAAGAAAAAATAAGAAGAAAAAAAGTACATCAATCAACAATTCTAAGAAACTTGATATGGGAAAATGCTTTTTTTCTGTTCTTTTAATGAAATCACACGCCGATGATGTTAAATCTTGGGGAATTCCCCCCACACACATACACACATACACAGAGGAAATTTGATCACACGCTTTTCTTGGCTAATCTTAAAGGACAAGAATAAAGACAATCATAGAAAAAAGAAAAAAAAAGAAAGATTTCTGGAACTTTTCTAAACTTCGTTGATTTTATTAATATCTTCTCAAAAGATTACGTCTGTACAAGTCAGCATTAATCACGATTGTGGCTGGAATAGTCCTATGAGATAACTGTTCTTGGCTCTTTTAAAGTAGTTATAAATACGAAAAACAGCAGTTATACCACGATGATTTTATTTTGAACTGGAGCGTACAACAGAACTCTAATACTTTGACATGACTTATATTTTCATAAACACTGACTTTAAAATGCGTGAATGCACACTAAACGAATGATACACCAACTCCCGTTAAAGCGTGCAAATATTAATTCACTGAATTTTAAAAAGAAGCTATTCATGCAAAAACAAATTCAGAAGAGTGGAGTTGCCGTCAGTGGGAAAATCATCATCATCATCATCATCATCATGTGCCGTGCCGGCTGGCGTTGGCCATTATGCTGCTCCAGAGTACACGATCTTTCATGCAGGCCATCAGTTCAGTTGGTGATCTCCTCTCACACCATCCCGTCAGACTGTCCAGTATCATTTCTCTTTGTCTTCCTCTTGATTTTCTTCCTTCTATTTTTCCTGTTGCTATAATATTTTCAATGCCCCCTCTTCTCATTGCATGTCCTATGAAATTACAATGTCTCTCGCTCTTATTTTTGTGACATGATTTTTTTGTCACTCCAGCTCTTCTCATGCATTCCTTATTAGTTATTTTTGCTGTCCAGGAGATTCGCAACATTCTTCTAATAAACAACATTTCTGGTGCTTCCAGTGATTTTTGTGCAGACCTGCCTATTGTCCACGATTCACTTCCATATAACGTCCTGTTATACGGAAGTGAATTTCAAATACCAATACTGTAAACTCACGAGAAATGTCAGCAATCCCTTTAGCTATCAAAACATTCAACGAAACAGCAAATTAGTCTGCTCTTTGCACTTATCTATACAGTTAAAGAATGTTTATATTTCAAGGCTGAACAAATACTACATAGGGCAACCACATATATATATATATATATATATATATATATATATATATATATATATCTGAGAGAGAGAGAGAGAGAGAAATTAAAGGTAAAATTCCTGTTTCCATGCCCTTAAGGCATACTGGATATTAGGCTCTTATTTCCAAAACAATCGGCATATGCAAGTGTGATGTGGTCAGTATCAAGCCTGACCTCTCTTACATTCCGAGATAGACATATATAGTACCCATTTTTAGAGGCTGGCTAGACCCCGGGGCCTTTCCGTTTGTGTGTGTGTGGGGCGGGGGGTGGGGCTTTGTACCAGAGAAAATCCCCGCTGCTGGGACTTGAACCCAGTACCACCGGATTAGTAAATCGAGCGCCTAACCACTCGGCTATATATATATATATATATATATATATATATATATATATATATATAATATATATATATATTGTGCCGTATAGAGCACAACAACAACACAGCGTCTCAGATCATCAGGGCCCCGCCCCCCCACCTCCGGGTAAAGTCTTTGGACCCTTTGAACTTCTGACGCTCTAAGGGAGTTTGGGGGTAGGCCCATCTGAGTCATGGCTCCCATAAGTCTGGGAGTTGTTGGTTTACCGTTACCGTTTCTTTTAACTTTATCGCTTCATGAGACTGAAGATAATACTCGGACGTTTACGTCTGTAACTGAACAAAGTTCCTTCGCGTCTGTAACTGAACAAAGTTCCTTCGCGTCTGTAACTGAACAAAGTTCCTTCGCGTCTGTAACTGAACAAAGTTCCTTCGCGTCTGTAACTGAACAAAGTTCCTTCGCGTCTGTAACTGAACAAAGTTCCTTCGCGTCTGTAACTGAACAAAGTTCCTTCGCGTCTGTAACTGAACAAAGTTCCGTCACGTCTGTAAATTAACAAAGTTCATTCACGTCTGTAACTTAAAAAAAGTTCCTTCACGTCTGTAACCTAACAAAGTTCCCTGCTGTTTGCTCTGTGGAATCGACCGACACTCCTTCATACATTAACGCAATCCGGCTGTTTTAGCTTCCTTGAAAACTAAAAACATTTCAACTTTAATGAAGCACAATAAGAAATACATCACCATCCATCTCAGAATGAAGCAAAGATGTTTCAGACTCTTTACCATAATAGAAAGTTCTCTCCTGAGAGCAAATACTTGCTGCTGGTGAATAGCCACCGCTGACATAAAACATGAAATTAGCTTCGGGACGTCCTGCTAATTCTGCTTATTTGAACACAGAACAAAAGCAAACTTTCATGCCACTGGGAAGAATGTCTGGTCCAAGTAATTACACTCTGAGCTGTAATCTGATTTAAAGTACTTGAAGTGTGTGGGGACATTAACACTGACTGAGGAGTAAGTCAATGTACTACCTTGGCAAGGTGAGATAATTCCTTAGTAACAGCCATGCCAACTATAATCTTGTCTAAGGGAGATTATGATGATATTGTGGGCATAACTCCAACGTAAAGAAAAAAAAAATCACGTCGATGTTTGAATTTCTTGATGTTTGCGAATGGATGGGTACACAAAATTACTTGAGTTTAAAAAAAATGATGAACATTCGATTAAATAGTTAAATAGTAGAATTTTTTTAAAATTGTCGATTAAAAAAAAACTGGCACATTAAGATCTGAAATGATACAATTTCCTCTCTTCCACACCCTTACATCCCCTCCCCCCTTCCAATATTTGTTTGAACCAACTCTCTTCCACTGCCCGCCTCCTCTCAGTCCCTCTATCTATCTATCTATCTATCTATCTATCTATCTATCTATCTATCTATCTATCTATCTATCTATCTATCTATCTATCTATCTATCTATCTATCTCCACCCAAAGAATTGCATTCATTATTGTACTCGTATTTCATGCATTTTTTTGTTGTTGGTCATCTCGTAAGTAGAAAGTTCAGTGAATCTTATTAACATTATTACACGTTTATAAAGTGCTAAATATCTTATTCAAGCTATAGCAAATATCATATTCAAGCTATAACAAATATTTTATTCAAGCCATAACAAATATCTTATTCAGGCCATAACAAATATCTTATTAAAGCCAAAACAAATATCTTATTCAAACTATAACAAAAACAGTAGGTGCTGAATATCTTATTCAAGCTGTAACAAATATCTTATTCAAGCTATAGCAGATATCTTATTCAAGCTATAACAAATATATTATTCAAGCTATAACAGTTATCTTATTCAAGCCATAACAAAAACAGTAAGTGCTGAATATCTTATTTAAGCTATACCTAATGTAGTAAGTGCTGAATACCTTATTCAAGCTTTAACTAGTACAGTAAGTGCTGAATATCTTATTTAGGCTATAATGAATATATTATTCAAGATATAACAAATATCTTATTGAAGCTATAACAAATATAGTAAGTTCAGAACACCTTATTCAAGCTATAAAATACCATAAGTTCAGAATATCTTATTCAAGCTATAACAGATACCATAAGTGCAGATTATCTTATTCAAGCTATAACAGATATAGTAGGTGTTGCATATCTTATTCAAGCTATAATAAATACAGTAAATGTTGAATATTTTATTAAAGTTATAACAAATATAGTAAGTGGTGAATATCTTATTCAAGTTATAATTATTAAGGTAAGTGCTGAATATCTTATTCATGTTATAACTAATACAGTAAGTACTGAATGTCCTTTTCAAGTTATAACAAATACAGTAAGTGCTGAATATCTTATTCAAGTTATAACTAATACGGTAAGTGCTGAATATCCTATTCATGTTATAACTAATACAGAAAGGGCTGAATATCTTATTCATGTTATAACTAATACAGTGAGTGCTATATTTTTTATTCAAGTTATAACTAATACAGTGAGTGCTGAATATCCTATTCAAGCTATAACTAATACAGTGAGTGCTGAATATCTTATTAATGTTATAATTAATACAGTGAGTGCTGAATATCCTATTCAAGTTATAACTAATACAGTGATTGCTGAATATCTTATTCATGTTATAACTAATACAGTGAGTGCTGAATATCTTATTCACGTTATAACTAATACAGCGAGTGCTGAATATCCTAATCAAGTTATAACTAATACAGTGAGTGCTGAATATCCTATTCAAATTATAACTAATACAATAAGTGCTGAATATCCTATTCAAATTATAACTAATACAATAAGTGCTGAATATCCTATTCATGTTATAACTAATACAGTAAGTGCTGAATATCTTATTCATGTTATAACTAATACAGTAAGTGTTGAATATCCTAATCAAGTTATAACTAATACAGTGAGTGCTGAATATCCTATTCAAATTATAACTAATACAGTGAGTGCTGAATATCCTATTCATGTTATAACTAATACAGTAAGTGCTGAATATCTTATTCAAGTTATAACTAATACAGTAAGTGTTGAATATCCTATTCAAGTTATAACTAATACAGTGAGTGCTGAATATCCTATTCAAGTTATAACTAATACAGAGAGTGCTGAATATCTTATTCAAGTTATAACTAATACAGTGAGTGTTGAATATCCTATTCAAGTTATAACTAATACAGTGAATGTTGAATATCCTATTCAAGTTATAACTAATACAGTGAGTGCTGAATATCTTATTCATGTTATAACTAATACAGTGAGTGTTGAATATCTTATTCAAGTTATAACTAATACAGTGAATGTTGAATATCCTATTCAAGTTATAACTAATACAGTGAGTGCTGAATATCTTATTCAAGTTATAACTAATACAGTGAGTGTTGAATATCTTATTCAAATTATAACTAATACAGTGAGTGCTGAATATCTTATTCAAGCCGAGAAACGTGCAGTAAATGCTAAGTGTCTAAGTTTTAGTCTCTTGCGTAGCCTCTAGAATCGGAGCATTTAGTCCGAAGAGCATTGAGTTTGATGCTCAGTGAGGCTCATGATATCATGCTATGGCGGTGTTTTTGAGGCACTTTTGAGGACCTGGGGACTGTTTAGCGGGTAAGTGGCTTGCCCTACTTTACTGCAGGTGTCTATCCTTCAGCTAGCTTCACCTCGATCAGTGAATATCTTGTCATTTAATATCACTGCTTGCTGAATGTATCCTTCTATATCAGATCACTGCTTGCTGAATGTATCCTTTTATATCAGATCACTGCTTGCTGAATGTATCCTTCTATATCAGATTACTGCTTGCTGAATGTATCCTTCTATATCAGATCACTGCTTGCTGAATGTATCCTTCTATATCAGATCACTGCTTGCTGAATGTCTCCTTTTATATCATCTACTACAGGAGCCAAGTGCACGAATTCATAATGTGTATGTTAAGTACATGCCTAACCACTGTCGCGCTGTCTTAAATCTGAAATTTAGTGACAAAAAGTTGGTTTATTTAGTACCAGAGTAAACAATTGTAACGCTTCAGAATAAACACGAAAGACATAAGGAGTAGATGGACAACACGTTGGGGACAAGCAAGTAGTTATAGTATATATACGATATGCATATATCAATATACCAATGTCTGTTTCTCTCACCTCTTTCACTTGTTCATAACAGGAAGGCAAAGGTAAGGGAAGACTTTGGGACCAAGATTTACACGCCTCTCTATTCATTGTATGATCTTGTAATACAATTCGGTTATTTAGCGTTTAGAGATCCTTCATTGTCAAGACAAGTAATGTGGTCTCTGATTATCTTGTTCTTTTCATTACACGGATGCCAGGTTTAATGTCATATTCTTTATTGTTCTGTCGCGCTTCTCTTTGTTAATGTGTCTTTCTGTTTTGTTCCTACTAATCTTCTCTGTGGAAGCCGTAACAATACTCTGCAAGTAATACCCACGTTATTTGTAGTTCGTTATATTCGCTCTTTGATATATGTCGTATTTTAACAAGCTATTGTTGCACCATTGTATGGGATACAATCAGTCTTTCATAAAAAAGACAACTCGGTGAGTGTGTCTAGTTTCTTGTTGTTGGTTGTGTTTTAAATAGTTTCTCTAAAGGTTATCTTATTCATAACACATGATATAATGACGTTCTCAGCAAATATTTCAATAAATAATGCCACTCAACGTAAATAATATTGCAGGAAATCGCCTGGATACATAAAATTCATGAAACTGAAGCCCAGGGAAAGAGCTGACGCCACATCAGCCTGAGAAGACGTCGAGTCACACAGATCCTGCCTGGATTTCTGTTCTACAACAGTCACATGTCAAAAACAAACAGGGGGTTTCTTAGCCACCGAACCTTATCTTATATCTTATATCCTTCCCGTGCTGCTAAACGTCACACAGGGCTCGCAAAGTAGTTCGCCAATTTTTCCTGTCTTCGGCGAGTCTTTCAACCTCATCAAGGGATTTTATGCCTGTTAATTTGGCCTCTCTTAGCAATGTCCTCTTCAGAGTTTCACGCGGTCTGCCTCTTTTTCTTTGGCCTGTTGTGTTCCACTTGATAGCTTGTTTTGGGACTTTCTGTTCATTTCTTCTCATCAAGTGACCAGCATATGTCCATCTCCTTTTCCTGATCACCCATGAGACTGGTTGTTGTTCAGTCATCTGTCTTATCTCTGCGTTGTTCTTAAATTCGTTCCACTTGATGACGAGTATTTTCCTTAGGCATTTGTTTTCAAAAGAGTCTAATTTCTTGTCTATTTCTTTAGTTGATTTCCAGCTTTCACATGCATAAATAAGGGTGGATATTACATTTGAATTGAATAGTCTTAACTTGGTTTTTGTGCTTATAACTTTTGAATTCCATATGTTCTCAAGACTCTTGAAGATCGATGCTGCTTTTGAAATTCTGATTCTAACTTCCTTTCTGGTGTCAGACTAATTATCTACCACCCAGAACTGGTTTCTTCTACTTTTCTTTTTTTTTTTAGGTAAGTGCCCTCATTCTACCATCTGACCAGCATGACCTCTTTTGACCCTCACTGAATTTCCATTCTCCATCAGAACACATTTTCGTGAGAAATTTTGATAAAAAAGAAACTGGAAGGAAGTTACTCTGTAGTTTAAAGACATGGCTTGGGTTAGAAATGTGCTACTTTAAAAAAAAATTTGTTCAGATTGTGCCTAACTATCGCTCCAAACATTGGATGACATTTGGTGTGCTAGATCTATCAATACTGTCTGTGTCGCTTTAGAGTGAAAGAGTTCAATGTCTGAAAACTGGCCTCTGAGGGATGGGAACAGTTCAGCTACCTTTGAGAAAACTCTGACGTACAAAAAGTTACTTTTTTTTCAGTGCCCTCGTTCATCGCAGTCGGACTCCAAACGGTGATAATGAAACGGGCATTGAAAAATTGTGTGATATTTCTCTTGTCGTGTTCAGTCTTGTGTTAAAAATGGTCAACCAGTTCTCTGCGTTTAGGAAATGTTGGGTTTTTCCCTCAGCGGGAAATCTCCCTGACACTTGGTTCAGGTCTCTAGGACGGAAGTCAGTACAGTGTTAATTTCTGTGTAAAAAGGCTTGTCAACTAACGCGAGCAGTTCTTCCAAGTTAATAGTTCCTTCCTGTTCCTTTTTTCCCCCATGTTCCCTCTCGGAAATAAGTTCCCAGTGGGAGTTTTAGACTTGGTCGAGTGATGGAGTCGTCTGGAAACTAATTTGAAAGGACTATCCGCAAGAACAGGTTAAGTTCTTCATAGTTCACAACCAGTATAAAAACAGCTATATTTAGCCTGATGTTATCTGCTGTGGTACTTCTGAGACCCGTCCCATTAAACAAGTGACAAATGAGACGCCATTTCTGCTTCCGGAAAAAAAAAGAGTTGAAGATTAGCTTTATGGTGGATGGTGATAGTTACAAACTCCTTCTCTCCTTTTTTTGTCATTGAACAAAGCGTTGGGACTATGTTTTCTAACTCAGTTAGTTCGCTATGTAAACTTACGACAGTAACAGGATAGAAGTTTTAAAATCCGTTTATATAAGCTTTCTCTAATGCGTACTGTTAAAAAAAAGAAATCTTAGATAATCTTAGATGGTAAAGACTTGTTTGGTATTTCACTAAGAAAGATGTAAAATCCCCTGAAACTGTTGACTCGATGTGTAATTTGAAGTTCGGATGTCTTGCTGCTTACTTTCAGTCCCGCAAACATTTTTGTTTTACAC